>JARHVA010003442.1:1585000-1986140 GCA_037957365.1 Torreya grandis
TATTTATCAATTTTAATTGTAAAAATTGAATTAATCCTCAACCACACATCTACATCTCAGGATGGACGGTTCAGGTTGATTCTAGACATTTTCAAAAATCTATAAATATGAGGCCTTACCACATCATTTCTAAGTTATTTTGGTGCAAATTTATAATACAAAAATATCTTCAAGAAGCCATTTCAATTAGTGTTACCATGCCAAATTGATTCCAAGCCAAGCTAAAGCCACAAGGTGCCAAGGAGAAGAGGAGATAGCTAAGCCTTCTTTGATGAAGACTTCATGAGCACAAGTCGAGCAAGCCACTACAACAAGCATTTTGAAGCATCCAAAGAAGGTAAAAGAAGGTTTATTTTGCATTTTAGTTGTGTGTTTTATTCATGTTTGTTAACTAAGCTCAAAGAAGATTTATTTTGCATTTTAGTTGTGTGTTTTATTCATGTTTGTTAACTAAGCTCTCCCTAGTGTCTAGGCCTAGAGATGTTATGCTAGTTAGTGTGTTTCTTTCATTTTGTTTTTATTTTGAAACTAGTACAATACTAATCTCCTCTTCTTAGTCAAATTCCTAGTTCACATAATGGCACGCCTGATGGGACCAAACACATCCCACACATAAAGAAGATCATTACGCAGCTTTAAAATCTTCATTTGGATCATTAAAACTCTTACAATTTGATTTTCTAACTTTATTTTTCCATTTTTATTTGTCACGAGTTTACACAATAACCTACATTGATTAGTAAAACCATCATCGATTGGCATAGCCATCATCGATCACTATTGGTATAATCAATGTCAGTTAGATAACCATCATCAATTAGTAAGTGTAACCATCATTGATTATATAACTGACATTGGTCACTGTGTTTTTCTTAAAAACACAAAACTTGAGAGCTAATAGGCCATTTTAAAATGCTTGGTTTGGGGTCATACGGACTCCATTTTGGATGATTGTTTTTTTAAAACCACGTGCTTTCTCCTAATTTTTTAGAATTTAACATTAGTTTAGATTTAATTTTTATATATTTTCTTACAAATTTTTGAAAATTTATTTAAAATGTTTCTAATCTAACATATTTTCTTTTGGGGTGATGTCTTAAGGGTAGACAGGTAACTAGTGGACTTTGAACTTGTTAAAACATGCTATTAAGACATCTTTGGAATGAATTTAAAATGAAATAAAATATTATTTTAGTGCTTAATGTAACATTTAGGTGTTTAATTAAGTTTTTAGCATTAGTTTTAAAAGTTCACAATCTTTAGATCAAGGGGTCAAAAGAACACCACCCCATCTTTCAAATTTAGGCTTAAAAATGAACTCAGTTTTCTAATATTTTTATATTCAATTAGTAGTTTAAGTTATATTTTGTTTGGTAAAGAGAAGAATGCCACATGTATGCTCTTATATTTGTCCCCTTTAGTGGGCCTTTAGAATAAAAAATGCCATTCCTATTGCAAATATCCTAGTCCAAGGCTTAGAAAGAACGTCATCTAAAACACTCCCCAAAAACTCATCAAAGTTTGGGTGACCTTGGAAATGATCCTAAAGTCTTTCTCTTTTAGTATTTTATTTCATGCATCTTGGCTTATGAGGGGGACATCATTACCTCCTATGAGTTCTTTAGGGAACCTTTGACTCGGGGTTTCATCTTCTGGGATTGACTTCACTTACTCCTTTTGAGTTACACATGGGACGTATCTACAATTGGACATCACACTACACTGAGTGAATAATAAGATGTAGTGGTTATAAAAAGGACTAAACTTTTTACAACTAACTAATGCCATGTCACCTAATTTTCATGCTTGTCTTTTACATTATTTGATGTGAAAGTCATTATGTAATTAATTCTCCTAGAGACGTTCAAAACTTGATAGTTATTGAACCCCATATTGCCATACCCTTGCTAGGATTTGGATGATTGTACTTAGTGTATTTTGATCATTTTTGCTTGGTATGTTTTGAGACTAAAAATTATTTGTTTGATCATAAGCCATGTCAAAACCAATTTATCTATACATCACTCTTTTGTGTAAAGAAGCGTTATGCTGGGCATTTTACACCACACTTGTGCCTTGAAACTTTTGCTAAACTTGTTTGTGTGTATGTCATTTGAGTTGCATAGGGTAGTGTTATGCTGCCCAAAACATGTTAAAACCATTTTGGCCTTTGAGTATTTTGAATCATCACATAAATCAGATCATTCAAGCAATTTTACGCCATTAGGCTGCTCAATTTGTTTCAAGACTTGTTTCACCTTGTGCCAAAAACTATTTGTTTCAAACCATGTCATGTATACCATTTGGATCTTTGTCTTATGCCATCATGCTGTCTAATCTTATCTAGCTTGTTTGGTCAAATCCTAGTTTTTCAACATTGAGTTTTCAATTAGCCTTATCAAGTTTGGATTTAAACATTGATTGATTTATGTTTAGGTCTTAATTTGTGGGGCTGATACACAAATTTTTCTCTTTTGAGTTGCATAAATTTTGGTTAATCGATAACCCAAATTTAAAAACTATTAATGGTTTATTTATTTAATGCCTATTCTCATCATTGTTTGTGCCTTTATTTGGGAGAAGACAACCTTTCTCAAAATGCCTTATGCCAACTGATCATGTTTATGTTTGATTCCATGTGTCGGGTCTATGTCAAAGTTGTTTGCAAACTTGTTAGATTAAATAAAATCACATCAACCTTTGTTTCAAGTCTAGATTTTGATGTTATTTGGCCAAAAGTCCTAGCGTATGCCTATTTATTTAAGCCTAGCTTTTGACTCCGTGTTTGGATAAAAGACCTGGCAACTCAAATTTTCCCTTTCCTAGTTTAGACCTTGTTTGGAACATTTTGACCTAGACCTGTGACATGTCAATTTTTATTCAGACATTTGACCTTTTGTGCATATGACATTTGACATTAGACATTTGATGTTAGGTTGTTTTATGCCAAGTCTTAGCATAAATCATTTTGGAGATACAACTCCACTTTCAAACCACACTGGAGATACAACTCCACCTTTTGACCAGGTTAGACCAAGCTTGAACCATTTGTCCTCTGGACATAGTTTTTCAGAGTTTGTGAAACTCTAAGCCTTTTTGTTTCAGAGTTTTCATCATTTACATGGATATGTCTAACTACACTTATAGTGGAGTCACTTACAATCCAACTTATGATAGAATGGCTGCACAAAATGACTTTTATAGCTTTAGTCAAGACCCCAATGATGCTAATATGGTTTGTGAGATAGATTTTTATCCACCTCATATTAATCATTCATGGGAACAAAGTCACGAAACAACTTATGATCTAAATCAAGACCTTGATTGGTATGAGGAGGCTTGTGAAGAGGACTTTAAAGACATAACTACAGATAATGTTGTTTAGGATATGAATCCATACCCTCTTTTCAATAATCAGTACGTGGAACATAGTCAAGAACTAGCTTATGATCCAACTCATGACTGAGATCATATGGTTTATGAAGAAGACTTGGATGCTTTGGCTTATGCAAGTAATCAAGTTCCATGATGTCCTTTTGTTATTCGATCATCGGCTACCCCTAACCCTCCTTTGGATTATATGAGCTATTAAGCTCCACAATATCAAAGGAATACCATTACCATTTTGAAACCTCATCCTTTGGTTTGTGCGAGAAATCAAGCTCCACAACGCCCCATCATCATTCCAAGACCTAGTCTTTTGGCTTGTATAAATAAACATGTTCCATACCACTTTGTTGTTACCATCTTAGGACTTTGTTCTTTGGCTTATACAAGCCATCATGCTCCTTGATGCCCTACCATTATCTAACCATAAGTCATTCCTCATCTGGTACCAATCCCACCCAAACCTCAACTGATCTAATCATTTGAAGACCAAGTTGTATTCAAAATTGGTATCTTCCAACTCATTAGAAACCAAAGCCAATATAACCAAGCAATCCAAGATGTTTTTGTTGAATCAACCATTTTTTATAAGTCAACCTATGATGAATCACCTATTGATCCTATCCTAGTTGTCGAAGAGTCTCACACTGATGAGTTAGTCTTTGCTAAGTCACTTCTTAATGATTATAACCACATTTAGGCAAATCATTACCTTGACCATGTGCCTATTTTTCAAGAGCCTCCTATTGACAAGCCAATCTTTAAGGAGTTATATCTTGACCTATTTCTCATCTTAGAGGAGTCTCACTTTGACAAACCAGTTCTTGTGGATCCCATTATGCCATCACATGTTGTTACTTGTCCAAAACCAAATATTCAACAAAATATCATTATAACAGAGTATCGATCAGATGAAGAATCAAAGTTAGAGTCACGTTCTATTCTTGAATTGACATCAAATTTACCATCAAAATATGAATCAACATCAGCCTCAACATCATATTCAGAGTACTTTGATTAGAATTAGATTAAAAAAAAAAAAGTTCATGGCTACTAAAATTTTGGTTATGCAAGCCTTGCAGATCAATTTGAATACATTTGTGATCCTTCTATGGTTTTTGAGGATGAGTACTTTAGCTTCAAGATAAGTTATCCTAGTATCTTCTATGAGGATTATGTAGCCTCTCCCCATTTCATTACCATTTCATAGGCCATTACCATCAACCAAAATAGCCATATCATTGACATTCCATCTCCCACAAGTGTCAATTGGGATCGATAGAATCACACTTTATTGAACTGCATCCATGGTGACATACCAATTGAATAAGGGCAAGGAGGCCAAGACCACATTCATGTAGTAGAAGAACACTCTCCTAGTGAAACCTTTTTAGAGGTGCTAGGATACAATAAAAGTTCCAACTCAACATCTTCTAGTGAAACTTTTTCAAAAGCGCTAGAAGAAAATCAAAGTCAAAAGCCAATGTTCATTATTGAAACCTTCTTAGAGGCACCACAGGATAATAAAGATAGCTTCATTGGTGAAAACCTCATTTAGGCACCAATAGCTGAACACAAAAATTCTTCACTACTTGATGAAGATAATATCAATGATCAAATCAAAATAGATTCCAATCTATAGCCTAATCAGATGGTAGCTACTCTCAAACCCAAACAACATAAAAATATGATGGTCTTATTAAGAGAACAAGTCTTCAACCCTGCCACAACCAAACTTATGTCGAATCTGCCATCAACAACATTACGTGTGACTGAACATCATGATCTTTATTTGTTTTCCCACCATTATAATTCCATTATCATCTACCATTCCATTTCACAAATAAACATATCATCCAAATTTTATCCCTGTTTACCATACATGGCCACATTTTCCTTTATAGAGGGTACAAAGATACCTTATCTTGATGTTTGAAGGAATCAAAATCAATGACTAATGAAGATCATTTAAGTATTCTTGACAACCAAATCTATAGGCTGTTATTAATAGAGTAGTTATTTAGATGAGGTGTGGGATAGCAATTAACATGATCAAATATTATGTTTGTATCATTTTTTGATTAGGACGTGCATCTCCACATTACTAGGAAAAATAGAATCATATACCATTTACCACACCTAGGCCAAAAACATGTACCATATTGTTTCACATTACCATGCCATTTCCATTTTTATATATCCATTTATCATCAATGAATATTCCTACTATTCACCCTATCACTTGGGGGAAACCCTCTTACCATTTTATCTAATCTATCAAAAACCATCATTATCGTAAGCAAAACCATACCATTCTGACCATTCCATTCCTATATAGACTAAATCCTATTTTTACTCATCTTACCCAATCCTATTTTGATCTTGGTTCCTTTGGTTCTTCCCACACTTTTTGTGAGAAGATTCTGATCAAGTTTCAACAATCAATCTAATATGTGTTTCAATGGCAGTCTATGAAAGTAGTATGATAGTTAATCTGGCAAGATATCTTTCATCCTATCAAGCTTGTTTATGTGAGTCTGATTATAAATGCCTATGGGCAAATCAGTGTTTCACCAGTCTTGGTACTAATTATAACCACTTATGGGCAAATTAGTATCATTGACCTATGTTGTTATATCCTAGTTATAATGGCCTATGGGCAAACTAGGGGTAACACTTGTTTACCATGCATTTCCACATCTCCTTGCCATTACTATTTTTATTTGACTAGCCATTTACTAGATTTGAGAACTTATTGGGACCTATTTGGTTTTTCCTCACCTTTTGTGTGAGTGGAATTACTATGACCTAAGGTCATTTTGGGACTATGTAGGTCATGCTTACTTCATGTTGAGGTCACCTCAGTCCCCCTTTCCATACGCTCTCACCATTTTATGAGCAACCTAAGCTAAGTCTCCCATCATTTTGTGAGTAGGTATCTTGTCATTCTCTAATGAGTTAAGATACCTCAAAAAAACAAAAAACATTCATAACATTTCAAAAATCCAAAAACATTTATCCTATCTAAGCCTAGTTAGTTATCCTTAATCCACCTTACTGGGGCATTGTCATTGTTAGGAAGCTTTTTTTGGCTTTTATTTGTTTGTTTATTTTGGGTTGTCTATTTGTTTGTTTATTCACTTGCTTGTTTGTTTGCTTTCAGCACTGTTGCTTTGACTCAATCTATATGTGTTCATTGGGTGATTCTTCAAGCACATTATTTTTGAGTCCATCCATATTCATCCATTAACATTGTCATCATGGTTTTTATCATTGGTGCATTGTTTTCAAGTGTTTATTGGATCGGAAGTCAGTCCTTACACATATTTTGGACAAGTCTTCATGTTGTTCTCTCATGAAGCCTACCATCACATGCTATAGTAAAAATTAGCTTCAAAAAGGTCTACAATCAATGGATCTACAGAAGTTTCTCCTTGGCAACTTGACAAATCCTTCCATCCCACCCTTGATCAAATTAACCCATTGGCCATTCTAGTTGTATCATTACTAAATAAGATAATCATCTCCTCATTAGCAGGTACAACTGAATCCTTCTAATGATCAATATTATTCCTCCATTGATCTCTTTCATCACTTTGCACCTACTCATATTTAATCTATATTCTAGGTTATATCCTTGAGTTATACTTGCTAATCATCCCTAACTAGGGCACCATCAATTTTAACCAATCTAGTTATGCTTAATGATTATAACTGCCTATGGGCAAATCATTATTTTGACTTTTTATTCTTGATTATAACCACCTTTGGGAAAATCAACATCCTTTTTACATCAATGCATGCAAGAATTTTATTGGTTGGATTAATCTCAACCACAGGTTAATTCCACCTTTCTTCTTATTTCTTTTCGAGGGACCACCCATAAACAAATGTGATGACTACTCCCTTGAGGGGGCATCATCATAGGCTTCCCAAAAACCATTTAGAGCTTTGCTCTTCAATTATCATCTTCTTTTTGGCATACAAGCCATCTCTCATTATTTGAGAAGACATTACTTTGCCTATGGTTTGCAACATCTTTCCAAATAGGGGCAAATTGTAGACACCTAAATCTGGCCACTAATGACCTCCAATCAAGCTTTTGGCCAATTTTCACCCAAAATACACAATTTGGCCTAAAAACACTAAAGCACATTAAAAGATTATAAACTGACATATTCAAATGCTAATTTTAGCTAGGGTATCCCAAAATGGGGCAATGCAATTTATGGGCTAGCTAACTTTGATCATATCATTCTGAGTCAAAATGCTAATTTTGTACCTAGGTGCTCTGGATTGATTTTTCCTATCAAATCTTTTATACAAGACATGTGCCTTTGTTATTTATTGTTGGTAACATCCTAAATGGGATAATGGATCCAACGCATCTAACATTACCTTCCAATTCTAATCCAGTTAAATTTTGGAGTAATAACAAGGCATGTTGATCGATTTGAGTAATTTGTGCACAAAGTGCTTAAACATGCTTAAGAGCTAATTAACCCAAATCAAGGCATAATTAATAATTCCATGGAAACTTGTTGAATAATTTATTTTAGAAATGAATATTGAATATCGCATCATCAGGTGACCTCATTTATTGGGAAGACATCCCTAGGCCATAAATGCCATAACTATCAAGATTCATGCCTCCCATATCTCATCAAAGCCCTCCATGCCTCTTAATTGCTCCTTTATACCAAATATTGATGAGCATATTTATCAATTTTAATTCTAAAAATTAAATTAATCCTCAACCACACATCTGCATCTCAGGATGGACAGTTCAGGTTGATTCTAGACATTCTCAAAAATCTATAAATAAGAGGCCTTACCACATCATTTCTAAGCTATTTTGGTGCAAAGTTATAACACACAAATATCTTCAAGAAGCCATTGTAGCTAGTGTTACCATACCAAATTTATTCCAAGCCAAGCTAAAGCTACAAGGTGCCAAGGAGAAGAGGAGATAGCCAAGCCTACTTTGATGAGGACTTCATGAGCACAAATCGAGCAAGCCACTACAACAAGCATTTTAAAGCATCCAAAGAAGGTAAAAGAAGGTTTCTTTTGTATTTTAGTTATGTGTTTTATTCATGTTTATTAACTAATCTCTCTTTAGTGTCTATGCCTAGAGATTTTATGCTAGTTAGTGTGTTTCTTTCATTTTGTTTTCATTTTGAAACTAACACAATACTAATCTCCTCTTCTTAGTTAAATTCTTAGTTCACAGGATGTAGTTAGTATAAATATTGTGGTTAAATAATGTACAATGAGACATTATCTTATGGTATGTATCATCTACATGTGAGTATGATATCTTACAATAGAATGGGTTTTCTATGGTACACTGCATGTTTAGTTTTAAAAAACATACACACCTGGGTACTTGTTCTCTGGATTCCTGCACCATTCTATCTACCTATCTATGAAGGGAGGGCCATTCCCTGATAGAAGATTGTGCGAGAGATCGTTGGTCCATGGTTAGTGTGGAAAAGCACTCAGATGATGCTCTCCCTCCCCACTGTAGTACTTACTTGGAGACTAAACTTGAGATTATCAATGATTCATGGGTTGGTTTGACTTGAGCTCCAAAGGGTTTGTTATCTATTTGTTATATTAAGGCTAAAGGCCTAATGGAAATGTAATTGTATTTCATTTGTATATACTTGAACAATAGTTATTATATTAGTGGACTAGCAATGGCTGAGTCCTAATGTATTTACTTTCCTTGTAGTTGTAAAAAGTTATATTACAATTGACATTTAAATTTTGGAAATGTTGTCTAAAGTTTATGATTGGATAAGTTGTTGAGTTTGTCCATGTGGAATGAATGTTAAGTAATTGAAAAAAAAATTACTACATTATTAGAAGTGAAATTAGAGGGGTTGTAACATCATGAAGTTTCCATCCATATGTGGTTTGTGCCTAGAATATGTTTTTATAGGCTGTATGAAATTCATCTTTGAAGATAGTGTTTTTGAGGTAATCAGGCCTAATGGGTCTTTAAGGCCTAATTGTGCTTTCATGGTGTGAATAAAGGATTTATGACTTATTGAGCATATAGAAGGTTAGTTAAGGTTGGTATCTAAGTGTTTGAAAGGTTTGAGTTCTTTGGTGAGAGCCATATGGGCCATAGAGGTTCAAATTGTTATGTGGAAAGGATAGACCTAATTGTAATTAGGTCTCTAATAGGCCTAAAAGAAGAAAGAGGTTTAAGTGAGTTTGTCTGACCTATTGGTGATCTTATTTTGATTTATTTTTGTGTATAACATGTCTTAAGACATTTTTTGGGTCTAACCCTGATGGATTAGTTCTTTGGCTGATAAAGAGAGTATGTGAACAAGTGACTTGTATTAATAAAAGCATAATAGGCCTAATTGTGTGTGCAATAGAGAAGAGACCTATGACTGAAGAAGATGGTAGATTGTGAAGAAGTAGGAGGTTTTGAAGACCATCAAAAGAAGAGAGAGAAACTATGATAACATGTAATAAATTTACTGCATGTGGATGTCAAGGTCAGTTGACCTAATAATCATAGGAAGAGGCATATTGAGTGAGGAAGACTAGAAGGTTGTTTGAGAGAGATTGAAAAATATGAAGATCAAATGAAGGTGATCATCATCAGTTGAGTGAGAAATAGATTTCCAAGGTAGTTAAAGGTTCTAGGTGGCTAAGTTGGTGTTGAATCACCTAAGGGGTTGGTGCCTCCTTGCAAGTTGGTGCTTGCTAAAGGCCTAGTTGAGTTGGTGCTTGACTAGTGAGGGGTTGTGCTCCTTGTGGTGTTGGTGACTCACTAAATCTTGATTAATTGCTTATAGTAATATATTACAAGCTATGTTTTAGTGGATTTTATCCCCCATGAGGATTTCTCACATATCTCTTATGTTCATATGTTGTATGCTTATGTGGATGCTTGTTTATACATTGGTTGATGTATGTGTTTGAATAAATGATTCATGAATGATAAGTGAAATTGAATGATAGTTTTAAGGTAATTGACTCACCCCTCATGCCCCTGGCCCACCCCACCCCTCCCCCCCCAACCAAGTCTCAGCGGCTATATTTCTAATAGTGTATTGTAAACACCCAAATCTGGTCATAACTAGCTTCCGATTGAACTTTAGATCGATTCCTACCAACATTGAAAATTAATCTTAAAAATCACTAAACATCCCAAATTTACTTGTGCATCATTAATCAAATATTATAATTATGTTGAGGCATACTTATTTGGGGTATTCTATCATATGCAACAATAACCTCTCATAGATTCATCCCTAATCCCCTTGCAGCATAATAACTATCAATTTGGCCTATGGACCCATTAAGCGAGGCACTTGATCAAATCTTGAAAGAGCTAAAATGTTAATCAAAATCAATTAAAAAATTAAACAAGATCAAATGCTTAATTGAATTATCCATTTGTAATTACTGGATATCTAAAAATAGAAACTCCAAAAATTAAAATATCAAAGCCTTTCATCATTGCCTTTATGAGTTGTTAAGCTCTTCCAAAATATCCTAAAATATCTAATTTGAGAGTCATGCCTAATAATTGAAAATCATATTTATATGACAACTATTAACTCAATTAGAGTTAGTTTTAACTCGCTTATGGTTAGTTTGAACCCATTCCATGCCTAAATTCAACCTTAACTCACCTTGGGTGAGAGTTTATTATTAATGCTATAAAGACAAGGCCTTGCCTGTTTAATTCTAAGCTATTTTGGTGTAAAGTTATTATCCACAAATATTTTCAATAAGCTTGGATATTATAGAGTTATTATGTAGGATTTACTCTATAAAACTCATGCAAGTAGTGTTACCATACCCAAATCTTAAGCCAAGTAATATCAAATCCAAGGTGCCAAGTTGAGAAGGAGCCAAACAACCTCTATTTTCAAAGACTTCTTGATGCATAAGCTGAGAAATCCATTCAAAAAATCCATTTTAAGCTCTAAGGAAGGTAAAAGAGTTATTTCTTTTATGTTTTTGTTGTACTTTCATTTAGTTTTGTTACCTAAGCTTTCTCTAGTGTCTAGGTTAGAGGTGTTAGGATTTTAGTGTGTTCATTTCATTTACTTTATGAGACTAACATAAGACTAACCTCCCATCTATTACAATCCTTATTGACATGTTGGCACGCCTAGTGGGACCTAAACACCCCATAAAATCAAGGAGATTAATATGCTACTTTTAGTTTTTCTAATGGATGGTTAAAAATATTCAAGTTTTAAGTTTTGAGTTAATTTTTAATGTCTATATATTTTAAATAACTCACAGGTTGTAGGGATTGACATCAATTTTTAGTTGTAGGTTACAGGGATCAACATTGATTTTCTAGATCGACATTGATTCACAGAATCAATCATGATCCCTATGTAAGAAAATAGAGAATGACAGAGACATAACTAACACAAGTTTTTATTGATCTTTTTGTCCTCATTCTGTGTTTAAAGAACCTGTATATTGTTTGTTTAATATTTTTCTTGTAGGATCTAGTGAGGTGTTTTGGTTTTGAGCTCATTTTAATAACCATTTTTTTGTAAAAAACAACCTATGTTTTTTTGTGTTTTTGTAAGAAATGTCAATGATCGGCCTGATTGACGTCAATCTCTATGGGTTGACATTGATCCTTGTTTGGATCGATGATGATCGGTCTCTAAGACAAAAAATAGAAAACACAAAAGCTAATTTCAAAATATTATTTTCTCACTTAATTTTGGGATTCTAAGCAGGCAAACCCTCTAACAAATTGTAGGATCTAAGGTGGAAAAAACAAAGTTTAAGCATGGTTAAGACTTACATATTTTGTATTTGGTACTTAAAATTAACTTAGTTGTTTTCATGCCTTAGTTGTTTTTGAAGTTTTTACAATTTTATCAACGAAAAATGCCAAGGGGACCAAACTTCATAACACATTTTGTTTTGGTGATTAAAATGAACTCTCACATTAGATAAATACTCTTAAGAGTTTCATTTTCATGCTTGTTTATTGAAGTGTTTGTTTAAGAAAAATGAGTGACGTGTTTATGCTCTCCCCCCATCCCCTTTAGGGAACTTGGATGGCCAAAAACATTTACTCTTTGCCTTTATCACTTTGGTCTAAAAGCATGGAAATAAAGTTGTTAAGGCCTCCCCAAATCCATATGGTTTGGGTGACCTAAAATGACCCTAAAGTATTTCCACTTGTCTTTTATTTTCATGCATTTTGGTTTGTGAACAGGAGTTTATTACCTCCTCATAGGTTCTCTAGGGAAGCGTTGACTTGAGAATTCATCTTTTAGCATCATTTCAACCCCATTCCATGATGGGGTGTATAAATTGAGGGTGACGCATTGAGATGTTTTTTTTGAGTAGTTAAAACAATCTTTGTTAGTGGTACTCGACATTTAAACATAGGGGCAACTCAGACATCACACTACACTGAGCAAGTAATGGATGTAGTGGTTGTGAAAATGACAAAACCTTTTCACCACACACTGGTTGATGTGGATCCAAATGACATGATTGTATATCTATTTTTAACCACACTTGGGACCATCTAGAAACAAACAAAAATTGATAGTTTAGAACAACCCCACTTGTCGCAAACACACTGTTGATGCATGGTGAGTAGCTTGAAGTTCCATGTCTCAGTACAAACTCTTGAGAGAAGAGGGGGACTAACTACTTTTCATGCACATTTAATTTTTAGATTAATAATTAAAATCCTCTAAAGAGAAATTATATTGATAGAATTTGATAGTATTATCCAACCTTGTTAGTTTTAGGATTTAGGACGTTACACTTAGGTGTTTATGTTATTTTTGTCCTTTTTACTTACATGGTTTTGAGTCTAAACTATTTTTTTGTCTTACCATGTCAAAATAAGTTTGTTTATACATCACTCCTTTGTTTAAAAAGGTGTTACACTACCCATTTGATATCAGACCTTTGCCTTAAACTTTTTGTCAAAACTTTTGTGTGTCACTTGATTGAAGAGGGTATCATTACGCTGCCCAATTCATTCCAAGTTTTATGCCTTGGAGTTTTGAAACAAACCATTTTTTATACATTTAGAGCATGATAACATCACTACATTACTTGAATCATTTCTAAGACTTTTTGCGTTGTGTTCAAAATTATAATTTTAAAGCCGCTTGTGCCTTTTGGATTTATGTCTAGTACCATCATGCTACTCGTTCCTATCTAGATTGTTGTTTGTTTTAAAAAGCCTATTTTTCTAAGTTGAGTTCAAAATTAACCTTGATAAAGTTCAGATCCAAACATTGATTGGTTTATATCTAGGCCTTATGTAATTTTGGCTTATAGCATTTACCTTTCACTTTTGGGTTGTGTAACTTAGGTTAATTCTTTATTCAAATTTAAAAGCTATTTTTGTGCCTATATTTGGGGAAGTAATTTGTCTTCCATATGCCTAGTGTTCCATGCCTTTTTCCAAATGATCAAGTGTTTGTTTAAATCTAAATGCATAATTTATGCCAAAGTGTTTCAAATTTGTTAGATTAAAATTCTCTTGCCTTTTAAACCTTGTTTTGTTTAAAGTCTAGCTTTTGTGCCTTTTCCAAAAGACCTAACAATGCGTATTTTGAGCCTAGCTTTTGTGCCTTGTTTCCCAAAAGACCCAGAAACTTTTATTTCTTTAAACCTAGTTTAGACTTGTTTGAAACACTTTGTACCTAATTTTGGAAATTTGGTTTATATTCATCCAATTGACCATTTGTTTAAGACATTTGATGTCAGACTGTTTAGACCAAGTTTTAACACTAACCATTTTGGAGATACAACTCCATTCCTTAGACCAAGTTAGACTATGTTTGGACCATTTGTCCTTTGAACCTTGTTTTTTAGAGTTTGTAGAAATCTAGGCCTTTTTGTGAAACATCCATCATTAATTTGGATATGGCTCATTACACTTGTAGTGGAACCATGTAAAATCTAGGTTATGATAAAGTGGTCATGTATGATGACTTTATTCATGACCCCTACTATGATGATGTTGTTTGTGAGATGAATCCTTATCCTCCTTCCAATACCCAATTCAAGGAACAAAGCAAAGATCCTCAAGTATAGTATGTGGTGATACCTTCTTTGGGTCGATTAACATACCAACTCATCCTTTCAATGATAATGGTACTTGATCCCCTACCTATACCATTAATCCTCCTTTCAATTATACGAGCCACCAAGCTCCACAACATCCAAATATTACCATTCTAGGACCTCATCCTTTGGCTCATGATAGAAACCAAGCTTCATAATGCCCTACCATTACCATTATAGGACCTCATCCTTTGGCTCATGATAGCAACCCAACTTCACAATACCCTACCATTACCATTCCAGACCCTCATCCTTTGGCTTGTGCAAGAAATCAATCTTTGCAATGTCCTACCATTACCATTCCAGGCCCTTCCAAGTATGGTATCTCATTATCCCAACAAAGTTGTGTAATTACAACTAGACGGATCATAGTTACCATCCTAGGTCGACAACCAATATTTGTTTGTTAGGAAAAAATCAAACTTGATGCGAAATAATTTCATAGAATCATAATAATAATAGATATGAACAAAGAAGCAAAAAGAATAGAAATAAACATGCAAATCAAGAAGACCAGAGTTAACATGGTTCACCTAATATGGGCTACATCCACCAAAAAATACTTGCTCAAATTTTATTACAAGCCAAAAGAGTAAAATACACTCTTAGATCTATTTTTTTCATAATTACAATGCACAAATATTATTTGGAGTTGTGCTTAACAAACCCTCCAAAATTTGCACATGAATTCACACAATCTATTCTTCCTTCTCAAACCCTTGTTTTCTTGATGTATTACATATTAAATATCCATCTATACATAATACATCAATAAGGAGATATTACAAAACAATGGGTACCAAAACTATGGGCAAAGTTAACCCAAAACAATTTCCCATTAAAGGGGGTCCAATTTTTTTTTAGGGGGCTACCACCCCCAAACCCCCATTTGTCAGGGGCTGCCACCCCTGAACCCCCACTTTTTAGGGGATGTCACCCCTGAACCCCTACTTGGGGCCCAACCTAGCCCCGAATCCTGATGAGAATACATATAGATTGTACAATACATTTAAAATGTATAGTATTTGAAATACATTATAATTTAGAAATAGGATCCACAACACAATAATATCCCATGTGGAGACTTATTTTCTCTGAGTAGGCTTCTCAACCCTTCACTATCATTTGTGAAGGCCAACCAAAACTAACATAGCTTCAGTTTCTCCCTTGTGACCACTTTGGTCATCATGTCTACAGGATTCTAACTGGTATGAATCTTCTCTAGCTTCAAGTTCTCTTTCTCCAAAGTTATTCTAATGAAATGGTGCCTCAATTATATATGCTTTATCCTAGAGTGGAAAGCAGAGTTCTTTTCTAGATGTATAACACTTAAACTATCACTATATAGTTTCCCTTCCTCCTACTTATGCCCTAACTCTTCAAGAAACTACTATAACCAAATCATTTCTTTGATTGCCTATGTGGCAACAACATACTTAGCATTTGTGGTTGATAAAGCCACACATTTTTTTAATCATGAAATCTAGCTCACTATTGTGTCACCTATAGTAAATACATATCTTGTTGTACTCCTCTTATTATTTAAATCTCCAACCATGTCTAAATATACATAACCACGCAAAGTGGTATCCAATCCACCATAGCTTAAAACTATCCCCATGGTCCCTCTTAAATATTGAAGGATCCACTTCACTACCTTCTAATGTTCTCTTCTTAGATCACTCATGTACCTATTTACTGCTCCCACTACATGGGAAATATCTGGCCTAGTGCACACTATGGCATATGTCAAGTTATCAACATTTGATGAGTAAGGTACATGTGACATCTAGATTCTCTCCTCCTCTATCTTGGGACACTGCTCCTTTGATAACTAGAAATGGCCTACCAAATGAGTCCTAATCGATTTAGCATTTTGCATACTAAACCTTTCAAAAACCTTTTTAATGTACTTTTCTTAGGATAAATTCAGCTTTCATTTCTTCCTATCCCAAGTTATTCTCATACCAAGGATTTATTTTGTTTCTTCCAAATCCTTTATAGTAAAGGAGTTACTAAGTTGTTCCTTGAGTACCTTTATTTCCTGCATGTTCTTACCTGTAACCAACATGTCATCCACATACAGACAAAGGATAATGTAATCACCATCATCAAACTTTTTGATATATACACAATGGTCTGAATGACACCTAGAGTATCCCTACTCCATAAAACTGTCAAATTTCTTATAACACTTTCATGGAGTTTATTTTAGGCCATACAAGCTCTTCTTTAGTTTTCACACCATGTTCTTCTTTTTTGTGACCTCGTATCCTTATGGCTTCTCCATATACAAGTCCTCCTCCAAATCAATATGAATGAACACAATCTTCACATATAACTACTCTAAGTGCAAGTCTTCCACTACCACTATCCCAAGAACAATCCTAATAGAAGTCATCTTTACCACTGGAGAAAAATTCTCATCGAAATCAATTCCATTCTTTTATGTAAACCCCTTTATCACCCACTAAGACTTGTACCTTTTCTTTCCTCCATCATCCTCTTTAATTCTATACACCCACTTGTCTGCAATTCTCTCTTACCTTTAGGTAGATTTACCAAATACCAAATCTGATATTCCATGAGACTAATGCTCCTCATCTATAGCTTGCTCCCACTTCTTCTTGACATCTACCTACATTAATTCTTCAAAACACTTTGGATCTCCATTGTCAGTGAGTAATAAATAATTAAGAGATGGAGGAAAATGTTCAGGTCCCTGCTTACCCTAGAAGACCTTCTCACCATAGGAGTTTGAGGTTCTTGTGGAGTAGGTGCCTAAATTGGTTGCTTGGATACTTTATCATCTGTAATGTCCTCCAATACCATGTACTCTTTTCTAGAATCCTATTTTTGATCTTGAAACTGTTGTTTACACATGACATTTTCATTAAAGACAACATCCCTAGAGCAAAATATTTTCTTGTCTTTAAGGCTCCAAATCTGAAAACCAAAGTCATCCTCACCATAACCAATAAAGGTGCATTTTTCAGACTTAGCCTCTAACTTGGTCCTATCATCTTATCAATATGAATGAAGGATTCACAATCGAATATTCTAAGAAATGAATAATCAACCTTCTTACTAGACCAAGCTTCCTTAGGTATGCCTCCATCCAAAGCAAATGAAAGACTTTTATTTATCAGATATATTATCATGTTTACTATTTCTACTCAAAACTATAAAGGCAGCCCTGCATGCAACCTTATGCTTCTAGCACATTCTATGATAGTCTTGTTCATCCTTTTTGACTCTCCATTCTATTGTGGAGTTCTTGGAACCATCCTTTGTCTATTAATTCCATTCATTGAACAATAATCAAAACATTCATTGCTACAATATTCCCCACCATTATCTAACCTAAGACATTTTAACTTGAGACCTATTTCATTCTCAACCAAGGCTTTCCATATTTTAAACATATCAAACACATCAAATTTTCTCCTAATTCCATACACCCAAACTTTCCTAGTTTCATCATCAATAAAAGTGACATAATAAGATGACCCACCAATAGAAGATACCTGAGCCGACCCCCTTACATCTGAATAAACTAGCTCTAACTTATTCTCCTTCTTTGTTGGTCTAACCTAGAGAAATTTTATCCTTTTTTGTTTTTTGTACACACAGTATTTACAAAAATATAAATCAAACCCTTTCAATCTAGGCAATAGATCATTGAAAATTTGCATACCCTTTTGGCTCATGTGACCAAGCCTATTGTGCCACAAAGTTACATCTACAACAATTAAATTACAATAATCAACACTACTTGATAAATACAAGGTACCAACCTTCTTACCTATTACTACCACAAGAGCATCCTTGGTCACCTTCTAAGAATCTACTATCAATGTCACCATACAACCTTCATTACCTAGTTATCCTATGGATACCAACTTTCATATCATCTTGGGCACATGACTGACATCCTTTAGTAACCAAGTGTTCCCATTATACATCTTGATCCGAACACTTCCTTTTCCTACTATACTAAAAGGCTCATCATCACTAAGGTAAACACGTCTAAAATCCCCTTGAGCATAATTAATAAAATAATGCCTATATGGTGTAGCATGAAAAGAAGTCCTTGAATCTAAAACCCAAAACTCAATAGTATTATCAATGGAGAGAATTAATGCATCCTGACAAACATTACCTATTACCACATTCACCTTCTTGGTGTCTTCTTGATTTTGTTCTTATTCTGAAGAGACCAACAATCCTTCTTCGCATGCCTAGTCTTTCCATAGTGCTAGCATACCATCTTGGCCCTTGATTTTAACCTTCTAGGACCATTTGACTTTCCACGCTTTCTTTTTCCTCTAAATATTGTCTCCCTCTACTCTCCATTTCCAAAGCATCACCTAAATTAGAAGTCTCCCTAGAGCTTTTCCATCACATTTTATTGCTAAGGATTACTCCTATGACATCCTTAAAATTCAACTTGGCATTATTAGAGACCGAGTTGCTCACAACCATTACCAGGCTATTCCAACTCTCTGGTAAGGAACACAAAATAAGCAAATCCCTAAATTCATCATCAATATCAATTTTTAAAAAATTCAACATACTCACAACCGTATTAAATTCATTCAGATGATCATCAACTAAACCATTTTTAGACATCTTCATATTAAATAACTTTTTCATTAAAAATATTTTATTAGAAGTAGAGGGTTTCTCATATAACTTCCCTAATGCATTCATGAGACCTTTCATGGTCTTCTCTTGTGATATATTAAATGCCACCAAAGATGCAAGGCATAACCTGATGGCCCCAAGTGCTTTCCTATCAAGAAACTCCTAAGCCTTATATGTTATACTCACTGGTTGCTTTACTTTTCCTCCTAACGGAGCATGGAGGTCTTTCTGATAGAGGAAATCCTCCATCTACATCTCCCATAGACCAAAGTTATGTTCATTGAAATTTTCAACCTTTGATCTATGATCATCAGCCATAGCTTCCACTTGAACTGATAACCCTTCTTGCGATTCAACACTTCAACAAATACAACTTGAAGCTATGATACTAGTTGTTAGGAATAAATCAAAAATTGATGTGAAACAATTTGACATAATCATAAAAATAATAGATATGAATAGAGATGTAGAAATAATAAAAATAAACATGCAAAATAAGAAGACTAGATTTAACATGGTTCACCCAATATGGGCTACATCCACTAAGAAACACTTTCTTAAATTTTATTACAAGCCACAAGAGTACAATCCACTCTCAGATCTATCTTCTCACAATTACAATGCATGAATATTATTTGCAGTTACGCTCAACAAACCCTCCTGAATCTGCACTTGAATTCACACAATTTGTTCTTGTTAGGATGTGGAGCTAAAAGCTTCAACTGGTGCAAACAGGGAGGAGGTTGATAAGTTCCAGGGAGACCGGCATCGGCAGAGTGCAGTACACAAGGCAACCAATGATGGTAGGGTGGACAGGAAGGCAACTGACATCGGCAGGAGGTTGGCCGACGTCGGTCACCTCCAGGTAGATAGGGACTGACGTCGGTCGCCTGTGGCAATTCCAGAACTACTTATTCCACGGACAGTTAGTTCGTTGAACCGAGTGTTTGCATGCAAAGGCTATTTTTGGTCTTGAGTTGCGTGTCTAATTATTGTAATTAGGATAGTCTAATTATTGTATGCATGAGATCTATATAATAGACTCATAGGCTGTAGTGTAAAAGATCGTAGCTAGAGAGTAAGAGAGTAATAAGCTCCTTCTGAGAGAAGAGAGCAATGGTGTGTTCCTCTTAGTGCCGCAGTACCAAGGTGGGTACTAGTTTGGAGAATCAACAGGGTTCTTCATATTTGTATGATCTTAGTCAGCAAGTTAGCATGGCTTATTTTGGAGATCTACAATGGTGAGTAAGGTCTAGTGATTTACAGGTAGCAGCAGAGAGCAGGAGATCTACTTGGAGTATGGTTGTGTACTTGATGTACTGGCAGCGTGTTACTGACTAGTTGGAGAGGTGAACATCAATTCTGTATTGGAGTTGATTGTTGGGACTGAGAGAGAGAGGGAAGAAGGTCTTGAGGTGTGGCGAACCTTTGAGGTGGAGGAAGAAGTGGCATCTTCCTTATTGTATATTCTTCTGAGTGATTATTAATACAATTGTGTATTGTCTCTCAATTCCTGTGTTGTTTCATATTTCTAGTTACTTATTGATTCTGGTTAAATTTCATGTTTAGTTGCTAATACAAGAAGTAATCATATATGTGCTCTATTGGTGGAGCAAGATCCTGACACATGGTATCAAAGCATGTTTATTGTTCTAGGTTCCTGACAATTGGTATCATAGCTTTTGGTTGGGTTACTAACAGGTGGTTTCAGATCTGGTTAGTGTGTGTTGATTACAGGGTACTCACAAGGGTTTCTGATTGAGTGGGAGTATAGCAATGGCAGAAGAAAGTAAGCTACGAATGGAGAAATTGAATAGCACGTACGGTCTAATTGATGGAAAGAAAGAGCAGGGAAATAAAGATTGCTGGTTGCTAGAAGATCAATATGAAGAAGGAGCAGGTATTGCAAGTAATATTACACATAATGTTCTGGATAAAGTAGAATCTTGGTTCACAGATTCTGTTGCCTCTTTCCATGCAACCCAAAATAGAGCATCTTTTCATGAGCATGTCTAGGGAGACTTTGGAGAGATTTATTCAAGGGTTGGAGAGCCTTGTCAAATGAATGATGAAGGGGAAGTGAAGCTGAAATTATAGATGGATGACACACAGGTGTTGAAAGAGGTCATGCAGGTTCCAGTCTTGGAGATGAGTCTAATTTCTTCAAGAAATTTGGGTGATGAGAGATGCACAGTAACTCTCACAGCGGATGCACTTGAATTAGATGGTGGTAAGAAAGTAGGTATCCTTTATCTATCTACTTATATTGTTGATTCACTTTCTGTTGTAGAGATGTGGCTTCGTAGGCTTAGTCACATATGTAGAAGGAGAATGCAAGTTTTGAAGCAGAATTCAGATGTCTTTGACGAGCTAAAGAACTAGAAAGCCTTGGTTTTCATGGAGGAGATAACGGACAAAGATCAGGTGAGGAAACTGATTTATTCTGAGCAGGGCTGTGTTAATTTTAACAGGGTTTTGACCCAAAAGGAGCTCATGGGTAAAAGTTGTCACTCACAAGGAAAACACAAAAATGGACGTCAGTTATAAAATCGATGTCGGCGTCCTCACAGTGACCGACGTCGGCTATGTGCAGACTGACATTGGCAAAATAGGGATAGGTAAAAATTGGCATCAGTCACGAAGACTGACGTCGGTGAGGAAGCAGTCGCAGGGAACCGACATCGGTCAGGTGCAGGCTGGGAGATGGCCGAGATCGGTCACTAGAATGAATGTTGGGCAGACAGAAAGCTATCAACAAGTCTCAAACGCTCATGTAGAGGTCAGAAATGGTAAGTGAACCTCATATTTGTTGTTCACCTTCTTTATTATTGCTTACTGATGGTTGAGAACCAGGAAGATGTATAGAGGCAATGCAGGTAGAATCCAGAAACAGTGGGAGCATGGCATGAATTCTTCAGAAGAGAACCAAGCAGGAGATTTGGTAGATTTGTCAGCTAAGAGAGAGCACTGGGAGAGGAGTGGATTCTCTTATTAGAGAAGAGAGTGAATGGATAAGTGAGATAGAAGGCTAAGGTACATGGTCTTGAGGTAGCTGCAGGACAGTGGTACAGGTTTTGACAGGTGGATGACTAAGCATGGCTTTAGTCAATGTCAGTGTAACTATTGTGTTCTTTTCTTTACCAAGTGGATGACGAGTCGTGACATCATCTTGTTACCGTATGTGGAGTGGTTGCTTATTGTAGGTTTACATATGCAGGGAGTTTTCTGAGCTAAAAGGTAAAGTTAGTTTCAGAGGTATGTTATGAAGAATTTGGTAGCAGCGAAATTCTTTAGCATAAGAGACATAGAGGATCATAGGTTGATTTTGTCTCAAATAAAAAGCTGATGTGAAGGTGTTGGTGAGGTTTAAGATGTAGGATGTAGAATCAACAAGCACGCTAAGGGCTGGATAGTTCAAGCAGAGCTTAGAATAAGTGTTCAAAATCACATGAGGTCTAGTATAGACCTAAGTTTTCCCAAGCAGTGGGAGTTGTCAGAAAGTATGGAGCCAATTAGAGGAAAAGATACTGAAGGGCAGTTCAGTGGATTCTTACAGGGATCAATAGTAGGTCGACATGTTATGCAGGGTCAAGTTATTTTCTACATAGGTTTGTAGATGCGGATGCAGCAGGTTACTTGGATGACAAAGGCATAAAGGTTAGAGCATCACAGGGTGTGGTGGTTAGTCTTTAGGATTGATCTTGAAGAGGGATACAAGCCAGGGTACAAATTAGATAGTGTACATATATAGGTACAATTGTAGCTATTTATCTCCAAGTGGGAGATTGTTAGGATGTGGAGCTAAAAGCTTCAACTAGTGCAAATAGGGAGGAGGTTGTTGATATCCAGGGAGACCGGCATCGACAGAGTGCAGTGCACAAGGCAATTGACGATGGCAGGGTGGACAAAAAGGTAACTGACATCGACAAGAGGTCAGCCAACGTCGGTCACCTCCAGGCAGACAGGGACTGACGTTGGTCGCCTATGGTAGTTCCAGATCTGCTTGTTCCATGGACAGTTAGTTCATTGAACCGAGTGTTTGCATGTAAAGGCTATTTTTGGTCTTGAGTTGTGTGTCTAATTATTGTAATTAGGATAGTCTAATTATTATATGCATGAGATCTATATAATAGACTCATAGGCTGTAGTGTAAAAGATCGTAGCTAGAGAGTAAGAGAGCAATAAGCTCCTTCTGAAAGAAGAGAGCAATGGTGTGTTCCTCTTAGTGCTGCAGTACCAAGGTGGGTACTGGTTTGGAGAATCAGTAGGGTTCTTCATATTTGTATGATCTTAGTCAGCAGGTTAGCATGGCTTCTTTTGGAGATCTACAATCGTGAGTAAGGTCTAGTGATTTGCAGGTAACAACAGAGAGCAGGAGATCTACTTGGAGTATGGTTGTGTACTTGACGTACTGGCAGCGTGTTACTGACTAGTTGGAGAGGTGAACATCAATTCTATATTAGAGTTGATTGTTGGGACAGAGAGAGAGAGGGAAGAAGGTCTTGAGGTGTGGCGAACCTTTGAGGTGGAGGGAGTGGCATCTTCCTTATTGTATATTCTTCTGAGTGATTATTAATACAATTGTGTATTGTCTCTCAATTGCTGTGTTGTTTCATATTTCTAGTTATTGATTCTGGTTAAATTCCGTGTTTAGTTGCTAATACAAGAAGTAATCATATATGTGCTCTATTGGTGGAGCAAGATCCTGACACATGGTATCAGAGCATGTTTATTGTTCTAGGTTCCTGACAGTTCTTCCTTGTCAAACCCTTGTTCTCTTAATGTATTACCTATGAAATATCCATATATACATAACACATCAACAAAGTAGTATCACAAAATAATGGGTACCAAAACCATGGACAAAGTCAACCCAAAATAGTTTCCCATTAAATGGGTGATAATACATATAGAGTGTACAATACATTTAAAATGTATAGTATTTGAAATGCATTGTAATTTAGAAATAGGCTCCACAACATAACATTTTAAGCCCATCGTAGATGTGCCTATTTATAAATAGGTTATTAGCCAACCATCGAGCCACCTACATCCAGTGCCAACCATCCCCCACTTTAGAAAACCCATGCCAATATTTAAGCCCCAATAGAGCCAATCAATGCCTCTCTAATATAGCCAATTATTCAAAGACCAAATTGTATTCAAAACTGGTATTTTACAACTACTGGTAAACTAAGGCCAAGAGAAGCAACCAATCCACAATGTTTTTATTGAAACATGTATTTGTGATGAGTCAACTTGTGAAGAATCACCTTTTAATACTATCTCTATTATCGAAGAGTCTCCCTTTGGTAAGCCAGTCTTTACTGAGTCACTTTTTAATGATTATAACTACCTTTGGGTAAACCATTATCTCGACCATTGTCCTATTTTTAAAGAGCCTCCCTTTGACAAGCCAGTCTCTATGGATTTATTTTTTGACCTTTTTCCCCTTGTTGAGGAGTCTCACTTTGACAAACCAGTCTCTATGGAACCCATTATGCCATCACAAGCCGTTACTTATCCAATACCAAACATTCAATAAGACATCATTGTAGCAACATCTACACAAAATGAAGAATCAACATTAAAGTTAAGTTCTACTCTTGAATTAATATCAGATTTAACATCAAAATTAAAATTAATATTAGTCTCAACATCAGATTGAGAGTCCTTTAAATTAAACTCAAAATATGTTTGTGGTTGTTATGATATTAGTTACACATCTATTAAAAATTAATTTTAATATATTTTGTGATCCTTCTATATTTTTTTAGGATGATTACTTAAGAATCAACACAATTTATCCTAGTATCTTCTATGAGGATTGTACTATTACCATTCCACATGCCATTACCACCAACCAACCTAGCCATTATATTGACATTCTACCTCCCACAAGTGTTGAATGGGATGACCATAATCATACCTTATTGAATTGCATCCATGGAAAGATATCATTTGATGAATATCAGGGGGACAAAGACCACATTCATGTAAAAGAAGAACAATCTCCTAGTGAAACCTTTTTGGAGGTGCTAGGGGGCAATCAAAGTCCAAACTCAACATCTTCTAGTGAAACCTTATTTAAGGTGCTAGAAGACAATCAAAGTCAAAAGTCAATGTTCATTAGCGAAACCTTCTCAGAGGTGCTATGGGATAATTAAGACAAATTCATTAGTGAAAACCTCTTCGAGGCACCAATCACTGAGCACAACAATTCTTCATTGCTTGATGAATACATTATCAAAGATGAAATCCATACAACTTGTAATTTACAACATAATCAGATGGTAGCTGCTCTCAAGCCTAAATAATAGAAAAATATGGTGGTCCTATCGAGAGCATATGCAAAAGTCTTCAGCCCCACCATAACCAAAATTATGTCAAATCTAAAATCAACAACATTATGTGTGCCTAAAAATCTTGATCTTCATTTGTTGCCCAACTATTATACATTCCATTATCATCCACCTTTACATTTCCAAATTAGACCTCCAAGCTAATATTTTTCTATATTTACCATCCTTGGCTACACTATCCTTTACAAAAGCTATAAATATATCTTGTCTCAATGTTTGAAGGAAATAGAATCAATGGCCAATGAAGATCACAACATTATTAGAGTCCAAATCTACAGTAGATTCTTGATAGAATAGTTATTTAGAAATGGTGTGGGCTATCAATTTAAACATTTGACTATTCTTGTTGTATCATATATTGATCAGGATGTGCATCTCCACATCATCATGAACAACAAAACCATATATTTACCTTGCCTTTTTCATTTGCCATTCACCTTGTTTTTTCATATCCTACCATTACCTTATCACTTGGTGTAGACACTAAAAAATCACACACTATAGTTCTAGATGTCAAAACACCCCTAGACCACCTCGAGACCCCCTAGGGACCTAACCCTAATGTTTTGACCATAACCAGACCTAACTCAAGTCAGTTTTGACCCATTAAATAGCCCATATCCTTAACCTTTCTACCGTGGCCCTATCGACCATCGAGGGTCACCCTGACCATCATCGGTCAAGTTTCCACTACCTAAACACTTAAACTCCAACTCAACTACAACTTGATTTTTATTTTTAGTTGTTTATTCTGTGTTGATCAATGCATGTTTACACTAAAAATAAACTAGTTTTAACCTCTTGTTAACATATTGTTGCACCTCTCCTTCCTTCCCATAAAAGAGGAGAACTTGAGGCAGATAGATTAGGGAAGTAGATCATTAAGAGGCAAAAGAAAGAAAGATAACAAAGATAAAGATCAATCATCAACTTATTATACAAGTATCTCTTCATCAATAATCATCTTCAACAAGCTCTAGAATTTCTCCAAGCCATCAACCATCAACTATCAAACCATGAACTAAGTATATTGTTCTTTGTTTCAAGTTGTAATTATTTAGTTTAGAAATTGCACCCATCTACCCATAACCTCTTTTTAGTCATCTAAATAATTAATCCTTGAACCAATCACCTTTGAACCTTATCCTCTATCTCGTAACCAATATCTAACCCAAACCCACCTTTTAGAAAAATTCTACAACCTCAACCAAGTAACCTTCTTGACCTGAACCAAAACTGACAGTAACCATCAATGTTCATCCTGACTATCGACAGTCACCTTGACCGTTGAGGGTCATCCTGATCATCGATGGTCACCTTGACCACTAATGGACATTGTGTAAAACTAGATACCTAAAATCAACAAGCATAAACCACTTCTCAACCTCAACCAAAACCCTACTTTCTTGACTGATATCACAATACAAACTAGAAACAACCTGACCATACCTAAACCATATTTTGATAGTTTCACATTCACCTTAATGTTATCTTGTTATCTAATCATTTCCTTTGAATAGTATTTATTTCACCTAAAATAAGCACTTTCATTTATGTTATACAACCTTCTTTTATCAACAACATTAACTTGTTCTTAAAAGGTGGATTGATAGCCTCCAAAGAAGTCTTGTATTTCTTATATCTAGCTTTCTAAGCAATCCACCTTTTGATCCTAACTAACAAACAATCTGATTTAGTGTTATCTTATTTGTAGTTCATCCTCCCAAGCCAAAGAGGAGCTCTTCACAATCTTTTGATCAACACACACACACAACCAAATAGGTTTTTCAACCAGACCCGTATCTAGTTTCTTCTTCTTTCTTTCTTGAGATATAAGCTAAAATTTATTGAAACATTCTAGCATGCCTAATGGGACCGAAGAATATTTACTTGGGTTTTCTTTTGTTTACATATACATGCTCTTCTACCTATTCTATGCTCATAAATGAAATTGAAATTTCTTTTGAGTTTAAAACTGACTGCATTCATTGGTTGCTTGTAAGTTTAACTCACTTAGTTAAATTAAATCAAAGTAATTTAATCATAGCATCACTTTTATCACACACACAAACCAAACCATCTACATCAATAAAACATCATAATAACTAGACATAAGGCTCGACTAAGATTTCATCACCTAATGATTGCCTTACCCTTCTCGACAATCCTATTTGGAGGTCATTATCAAGGGGAGAACCAATTCAACTCTCTAATTGAGTATAAAATCTATAAATAGGTATATATTGGCTAAACACCCAACACTCTTATCACTATGGTGTGTGATGTGAGGGGGTAGGCCCCAATACCAAGCCACATCTTGATTTCTAATACAGACTCCTTTGAGAGCCTAAACACAACTTGAAACCAACTATAGACTTCTTTGCTAGTACCCACTCTACAAGCCAAGTTGAGTCACGCAATTCAAGATTAAGACATAGGCCAAAAGAGAGACTAAAAGGAACCTTAATATTTAATGTGCTTTAGTGTATGTTTTATCTTCTTTGACTTTTTCTTGTCTTCTCTTTGTTTGAGTTGTGAGGAATCTAGCTTCCCTTGGAAACCTTCTACCATTTTGCCTTCATCCACCTCATCTCCAATACCTTTTTCAATGGAGAGCCCTCCTATAATTTCTCTAGGAGATCCTAACTTTTTTAGACTCCTAGAAGACAACCCTCTTGCCTTAGAACATTACCTTGCATCAAGAGCCACTTATGCTCCCAATGTTACCCTTAACCAACACAACCTCACCTATAATCAACCTAACCTCACCTACAATCAACCCAACCTCACTTATAACCAACCCAACCCTACCTACAATTAATTCAACTTCAACTATAACCAATTGAAAACCTTTCAACAACCACTTGATAATCACCTCAACTAGTCAATAACCTTTCAACCCTTATTAGATATTTATCATAACCCACCTCAGCTATCTCAACCTCACTAATATTTAGGTTACCTATCCCAATCATCATATCAATTACCTCAAACACATCAAACTTTTGATTACCTACCTAAACCATCATATAAATCACCTATACCCCCTTTGTGGCAACCTTCTTTATCTCAAAACCAAGACTTGGTCTATCCCCCTAGTCATACCATTAACAACTATCAACTCAACCACTATCAACCTCATCAAATTAAATCAACAATAATCCAACCAAAAACTATCAAACAAAATTTTCTAACCAATCAATCTTATCACCCTTACCAATGTTATCAAAACTATCAATCCAACCTACCTTACCCACCTTTTCAACCTTATCAACCCCATCAAATCCAACCAATAACTATCAACCTACCAAACCAACCAAACCTTTTAATCCACCCAACCATATCTAACCTACCCACCATATCAACCATGCCAAATATATCAAATACCTCAACCTTACCCAAGCTCTCAAATAAAGCTACCTTATCTACCTTATCAAACCAACCAAACTTTTTGAACCCACCAATCTTATTAAACCAACCAACCTCACCAAATCAAACAAATAACTATCAACCAAATTTTTCTAACCTACCAACCTTATTAAGCATAGCCAAACCATAAAATCACTCAAACTTGTTCAGTCAATCCAAATTATTTAACTGACCAACTTTACCAAATCAACCAATTAGCTCACAACCTTAATAGCCATTGGTGCACCCTCTTCTTAGGTAGTATACCCCACTGGGGGAATCATATGCCTCAATCCTTGACAGAAGTTTAAGGGCTTATGTCATTAGAATCCCTCAAATCAAACCCATCAATGCTTCTCTTCCAAAACCCATTTGGTTTATAGAGAATGAGTTTTTGTACGTATCATCAAATAAATGGACATGTGGTGGACACATGTGGGTCTTTTAAGATAATCATCCAAAACCTTATCGATAAAAAGGAGGTTCCAAAGGATATTCTCCATGTTGCCCCAACCTAGCCTTGAATGTCTTCAATCAATCAATCATTGAACCTCTTTCTGCACCCATTATTGTGCAAGCCCATAATCAAGGTCCTCAACACAATGAGGTCCCTTTATTAAATTTGATCCTTAGTGCATCTATAACTAGGGAAACCATAATCAAAACCCTAACCAGTCCACTTGTTAACCAAGTGCACCCTTTTCAACTTCCTTTTAAAATCATCACTAAGGAAGAATCAACCTTAAACCAACCATTTGTTGACTAAGAAGAGCCTTCTCAACTTTCCTTTAAAACCATCATTAAGGAAACTGACCACATCTTCCACTTCCCCTTTTAATGGAGCCAACCTAAACTCAAAACACCTCACTTATAATTAGATCCAACCCAACCTCAAATAAAATCAAACCCATTCAATTCCCCTATAATCTACTAGTTTTCATCTACCTAATGACACTGTTTTTGGTTTAATTCCCTTTTAAATAGGGTCAAATATTTGTCACCCTATCTTACCAAACATACTAAACAATTAAGCAAAACCAACCAACAAGCTGAATTCAACCACCCACCCTACCTTCCCTAACCAATCAAACCAACATCTAAACAAAATCAATCAACCATGATCAACCCAAATTTTAATCCAACCATAAGCAACTTATTTATCAACATAAACCAACATCAACCCTTCATTTGAAATTTCTTGAATCTTGGCTACCCTTTTATCCAAGCTACCCATACCTCACCTAAGCTCCATCATTGGGATAATCTAACACTCTTTCCCAACCCACCTTTATTACAATATGATGTTCTCAACACCATTTCTAGACCCCAACCCTACCTAAATTTGACCCAACAATGTTTCCCTTGCCATAGCACCATAATAGAGATCTCGCTTGAACCACCACCTATAACTTAAACTCTAAACTAACAAATAACAACTAATAACCCTTGGGAGGCAAATGAAGTCATCTTCATCCTTATTAAACCCTATTTACTAACCCATGTCTTTACCTGAGAATATTTTCTCGCCTCAACATTCATAGAAAGAGTATTTGAGGGAATTCTTCCTCCAAAATCTTCAACCAAGCAATAAACATAACATTAACCAATGACCAAACCAACACTTGGCACTTATGCCTCAACCTACACCTATCCTAACACCAAACCAACCTTAAAATTAAATAAAACTTTCCCTTGACCAACCTTTTATCTATAACCCAAACCGACACCTAAATCTACCTAACCAAACCAAAAACCAACCAACATTGTTGCTAACCAAAGTTTAGCCACCATCACCTAACCAACCTTGCCTCTTTTACTCCATCCAACCTAAAGTCTTTTCCATGTCCAATCAAGTGTCAAAAAGTAACTAGGGGACCTCTTCTCTCTTGATTGGCTCAAACCATTTACATGTAAGTGTGGATCTGGGGCATATCAAAACCTAAACCCCTCAATGCTTTACATTCACATCTCATTATTTTGCTAAACTAGGTTCTTTGTCATCTTGTGTCTCACTTAAGCTCATCACTTGTTTTCATCCACCTTCATTTCTTTATTTTAAGGACAACCCATTAAAATAGGATCATGTGATTATCTATCACAACCTCAACCTAGTCCTAAGCATGGGTACCATGACTCTACCTATGACATGATTCTTGTGGACACTTTTCACCCCTTATAGGATGAATCCCTATGGTCATTGTTACTTAAACCTCTTTCACCCATCCTTCACCTTCTTGTGCTATGGTTTTACCTCTATAAAGGAAAGTCTTTCAGCCTATAGAGTAGTCCATGTCTAAACCAACATAACATTCAATTTGGGATACTAAATATCACTTGGGTAAAAAATCTCTAGCATGCAGACTGCTCCTTTGAATGATAACTACCCAAAACTACCAAACATTGCTTAAAAAGGTAGATTTCTCCCTTGAAGGATAATGATCACACATAAACAAATCTAAAGCTTACACCACTCCCTTGAAGTATGGATAAACCAAACATTTGTCAAGTAAATAATCACCTAAAAACTTCTTGCATCGATCAGCTTCCCAAAACCATCAACTTAAAGAAATCAAATGACCTCAAGTCAAAAGTAAAAAATAAAGCAATCCCAAAGAAAACTTCCATTAGCTTTCACACAATGTTAGTAAACTTCCTACATCGATTAGTCTACACCTAGCATATAGGCATGGTCTTATCTATCATGGTTCTTAGGTCACCTAGAGAAGGGGCAAGCCATCCCCATAAGAAGGTTACACTATTATTTATCCACCTACCATTCATCTCCACCTTTCATCCTTTACTAAATCAAGGGATTTTGATCTTACTTAACACTACGTGATCAAACCACTTATTTTAACCAATGAACTAACACCAATGCAATGCATGAAAGGGGATTATGTTCTTAAACCCACCCATCTCACCATTATGGTCTTTGATAATCAGAGCATTTTATCCTCCTTCTACTTTCATGACCACTTGATAAGATATGTGTCTTCCATCTTTGAGTCATTGAAAACAAAACCACCTATTTTGCACCATTTTACCAAATGGGCAACCTATTTAACCATAACCCAACCAACCAACCAACCATGCACTTATAAACACCTAAATCTGGCCACTAATGACCTCTAACCAGGATTTTGACCAATTTCCACCTAAAATACACAATTTGGCCTAAAAACAGTAAAGCAAATTTAAAGCTTTGAATCTGATATAGTTAAGTGATGATTTTTGCTAGGGTATCCCTAAATGGGATAATGTAATTTATGGGCTAGCTAACTTTGATCAAATCATTTCGAGTCAAAATGCCAGGTTTGTACCTGGGTGCTCTGGATTGCTCTTTTCTATCAAATTTCTTGTATGGGACACATGCCTTTGTTATTTTGTGTTGACAACATCTTAAATGAGATAATGGATCCAACACATCTGACATCACATTCTAATTCTAATCTAGTCAAAATTTGGGCCAATAATAAGGCATTTTGATCAATTTGAGTAATTTGTGCACAAAATGCTTAATCATGCTTAAGAGCTAATTAAACCAAATTAGAGCCTAATTAATAATTCCATGGAAACTTGTTGAATACTTATTTTTAGAAATGAATATTGAATATTGACATCATCAGGTGACATCATTTCTTGGGAAGACATCCCTAGGCCATAAATGCATAAAATATCAAGGTTAACCCCTCCCATGCCTCATCAATGCCTCCCAAGCCTCTTAAATTCCCCTCTATCCCAAATATTGATGATACTATTTATGGATTTTTAATTACATAATTGGATTAATCCTTAGCCATACATCTCAATCTTGAGATGGATGGTTTAGGTTGATTCTAGCCATTTTCCAAAATCTATAAATAGGAGGCCTTACCACATGAATTTTAAGCTTAACTTTTGCAAAGTTACCATGTCAAATTGATTCCAAGAATCTCTCACATTCCAAATTTATGATGCCAAAATATTGAAACCAAAGCCAAGCAAGGTGCCAAGGAGAGATGGAGGTAGTCAAGCTTCCATTGATGTAGACTTCATGAGCACAAACCGAGTAGGCCACTACAACAAAGCATTTAGAGCATCTAAGGAAGGTGAAGGATTCTTGTTTTTCCTTACTTTTTAATTGTAATTTTCATTTATTTTTGTTATTAAGCTCACCCTAGTAACTAGGCATGAAGGTGTTAGTTTAGTGTACTTTTGATTTGATTTATCCACTAACACAATACTAATCTCCCCTACATCACCAAATTCCTAGTTCACATCACCCATTAGACAACACCTTATTCTCCACCACCCAACCAAACCACTTAACCTCAACTTGGTCATCTTGACCTACCTTTCACACTTTTTGTGACCTAACTTTGCCTTGGTCAATTTGATCCCATCATTTAGCCTACCATTTTTAACAAACTTGTGCTACTTTTGTGCACCAACCATTTAGGTGCTTTGGAGCATGGCCCTTTATAGTCCCAACATCTACAACCATTTTTGTCTAAATAGAATCACATACTATATTGGATACCTAAAAATACATCAACCTTACTTAGGAGACTTGATTTTATAGGAGTAACCCATATCAGCTATGCCTAATGCTATGGCCTATGTACCCTATCACTTATCCTTCTAGTACCAGCCTTGTTTTACTATCTTACCCCAACCCCCCAACCATTGAAGATTACCCTTCTCATCTAACAACCATAACCAACCACATTACCTCATCATGGGTCATTCTAGCCTAACCCTGACATGTTTTGTGAAGACTTTTGTCTGGTCCTTTTGACCGCACCAACAATAATTTTCATGTTGGACTTTTTTTAAACTTGCACTATGTTGCACACAGCTGACCAACTTATGTCTTCTCAGGAGTACTTCCTACCTCAGATACTTATGACTACACCAGACCAATTTGTGTTTTTCTAAGAGCACTTCCTACCTTAGATACCCATAAAAACATAGACCTTGCCTAGGAGACTTGCATTAACAAGTGTACCCAACTGCCATGCCTATATGCAATCACATGGTCCACTTGTCACTTGTCCTTCTAGTACCGACCTTATTTTTACCAATCATGACAACCTATTTGTAGTCATATAAAATATAAAACTTAGTAACTTGAGTATGATTAATGACACCTAATCCATAAGTCTATTTTGCTTGCTCTCTTGACCCTCTTAGGCATGTTTTCATAGTTTCCCAGTTATCTATAACCTTGTAGACTGAACCATTATTGACCCAAGGTGATCTTCCCATGACAAATCCATCCCCTTAAGTCTCCTTCCCTTAGGAAAATATCACCCAAACTTGGACTACAATGCTGAAACTCAGGGTGTCCTATTTTTGGCACTGTTGTCCAAGTGCCAATTTGGCTCAAATGGTCATATTATCCCAGATAATTATCCCAATTCATGTTAGCCTAATATGAATTCATTTAACCCATGATCATTAAATACCCTATAGAAGGCCATTAAAAGTCCATTTAGAAGGGTTGACACTCATTTATAAGAGAGAAGCAATAATACAAGCAATACCACTCAAGCAATCTTCCCTATTCTTTACATATAACCATCCAACATCATTCCAAGCTTATTAAAACCCTTGCATCAATCCCTAGCCATTCCAAGTACATCCTGTTTCACATTTACTTGCATCTTAATACACTATTACACTAAGCACTTCAATGGAAGAACTACATATAACCTGTTCCCTCCTCAGAGTATTGGTATGTCGGCAGTGTTCCCACACATAAAGTGTAAAGTGCATCCAACATATCCTTGACACACTAACCCCTTTTACATATTTGTGAAAGTTACATTTATTTTCATATAAGACACAAGCACATGAATAATAAATTCTATAGGGAGTTCTAATTATATTAAGGATCTAAAATTTGGTACACAGGCTCACACAGACACTACAAACAAAACCTAGAAAAATCATATCTCTGTGAGCAATTTGGACAATAGTAGCAAGACTAAAACTACAACACCAAACAATAGGGTATCTTATTTTTAGGGGCCCTATCCAATCAAAAAATGAATTCCAAATCTTAGTTTATGATAGTGTCCTAGTCCTGTTCCTCCAATATCATATTCTGTCTCAGTCGTAACATCTTAAAATAAGCTAAGTCATATTTTCTCTCATTTATTACTATTTTTAGAAAAAACAAAACTACAATTTATTTACACAAATTAGTGGCTTAATTATTGCATATTATTTACTAATTTTATCTACTTGGACCCATTTATTATTTAGTAATTAAACATCTAATTTCCCAAAAATAATAAATCATTTGGTGAACCCGACTTACTTTGAATTTTGCATAAAAACCCTCCCTAGGGTTAATTCCTTGCTGATTTTTCCCAAAAATTTTAATTTTTTTCTTGAATATTAGAATAAAAATTCCTCTCAAATTTTAAAATATTGTAGTAAATTTTAAAATAAATTTATTTCAAACCCTAGTTGCATCAACTACCTTCCAGTATAGTTGCATATTAAAATCAGAAAATCACTTCAAATTTAAAAAATTCATAGTAATTTTCAAAAAAAAAAAATCTCAAATCCCTAGTTGCATCTACTAGGTCCCATTAAATCATTAATTTTCCCACAAATTTTTGAATTTTATATTGTATACTTAGCTCAGAAATTCAATTTCAAATTTCAAAAATTCATAGTATTTTGCAAAAATCCCTAGTTGTGTATACTAGTTCCTATTTTGCTCCTTGAGGTATCACCTTATATTTTTGGGAGCTCCGTATCCTTTTTATGCATATTTTAGTTCCTTTTTTACATTATGTAAGTTTAATATTTTCTACTATTATCCAAGTTGTTTTCCTTATGCCACCTAAGTTCCTTACATCTCTTCTTTCAAGATGAAGTGCAAGACTTAGTGGCAATCCTCCTGAATTCACCCAGATTCCTTCAACTCAACCATATACTATGGATAAACAACTAATTCAAACTCTAACTATAGATTCTACACATCCAGATTACACAAATTTTAATTAGAATGATTTAAAAAATGAGCAATAACATAATACCAATGATGATGTATATATCGATGCTCATGCTCCACCACATTAGACAACTGATCCACTTCCACCCATTGTTGATAATGAAGTTGTACTCAATAAATATTTGATCCTCTAAAGTTTCAGAAAAAGACTTGAGGAACAACCTTAAGATCATACTCTTATATTATAATCTCTCATGAAAATCAAAAAGGCTAAACAAGTTGAGTTTTCTATTCCTATAGAATAACCAGTGTAAAATGACACTACAGGGGCAACTATGTCTCAATAACCCACTATAACAGCCCAACCTACCTCTATGATATCAATGATAGCTAGTAAATCCCTATTTCTTGATGTGGCAATCTTTGTGTAAGAGATAAGATCTTTTCAATCCAAGATGCTACATCTTGAGCAAGGTGCCACTAGACCTACGTAGGCTTTGGATTCTTTTGCTCTTCTGAATACACCATTGACACATCACATTACTTCCACACCTTTACCACAAGGTTTTATTCAACTTAATCTTACTCTTTATGATGGCAAGGGTTATTTAGAGACACATTTGAGAGCTTTTCATGTAGCATTCTTGGATTATGTACCAAATGACTGGCTACTTACCAAGCTATTTCTATAGAGTCTAAAGGATTATGCTTCACAATGGTTATATAGTTTATTGAATCAGTCAGTTAATGCATTCAAACCTTTAGCTAACATGTTCCTATCACATTTTAGTATCAACATTGATGATAAGGTCTCTTATGCATAAATTGTACAACAAAAATAGAAATCAAATGAGCATCTCATAGATTATGTGCTTTGATATAAGACCATCTTGGCTAAGATGACTAGCCCCATGGCAGATCAGAAGTTACAAGATCTCTTCAAATAGATCCTTCTACTAGCATTACATGAATTTATTATGTTTAAAAGATTCTTTTCCTTCACTAAATTATGTCATACACTAAAGGAAAGAGAAGTAAAACTCATTTCAATGGGCAAACTCAAGTATACAAGCATCTTAGACATAACAAACAAGAGTAATAGCAAAATCCCATACAAGGTCAAAGTTAATGATAGAAAGAATCAAAATAAACTAATAGTCAATGCTGCTTCAAAGCCCCCTCAATGTGTGGTTTTATCAACACCTCCTCGGCGTGTATTTACCAATCTACTAGTTTCTCTAGCCAAAGTTTTATAGTAGTTATTGAAATGCAACATCATCACTCTCCCTCCTATTTGAGAAGTTGACCCAATAAATCCTCTTTCACAGAGATATGATCAGTAGGACTTAATAGATGACAACCTACTTGATCTTGGCACTTCAGTTGAGCCTCCACAGGCTAAGCCAACATAGGATAAAGCTTTAAAAATATTCTCAAATCTATTTCCACAACATTCTAAGTAAGAGAAAGGGGACACATTAGGTGTTAACCACACATATCATGCACATCCTCCCCTAATTACATACAAGACACCTTCAGTTGAATCACATCCTTTGAGTGGTATGATAGGTGTGTGTGAGTTTGGGGTTCCAACTATACCTTTGAAATCCTTCTCAAATCATGAGATTGTTGAGGATAATTTAGATTACAATGCACTCTTTATCAAAGCACATATTTATAATCATCCCATTCACAGTGTTCTCATCGGTAATGGTTCCAATGTCAACATGTGCACATTACATTATTATAGCATTTGGGCTATTTAGAGAAGGATATCACTCTGACAAATACAATTATTGATAGATTTAGTGGGCACATATAGAGTTTATTGGGTGAGATTTCACTTCCTCTACAGATTGGGCCAACACATGGGACCACACATTTCACCATATTTCCTAGTGCAAGGGTTTTTGATATGTTACTTGGTTACCGATGGACTCAAAAAAATTAAGCAGTACCATCTACAGGTCATAGATGCATGAAATTCATTCATGCTAATTAGGTTATTATAGTTGGTGGAGTTCCATATGAGTTACCACTCCCCACTTCAGAGCCATCTCCCTTTTAGTCACTAGTTTTAGCTTCTCCACTAGTTTTAGTTTCCCCACCAGTTATAGTTCTTCCTTTGGTATAGATTCAGATACAGTTGAGGCATTCATCACCAGTATAGAGGGTTCATACACCTCCACCACTTTGGGATTATAGACAACTTCTAGCTATAGTATTCACACCTAGAGCAGTGTCATTGGAATTTCATGTGTCTACACATATAGCACACATTTAAAGAGCTTCTCCTACTTCCAGATGGGTCCTTAAGATCCCTATAGTTACATCCACATCTCAGAGTTATAAAGGGACCCCATAGTTAGTTTATACTTCAAAGGTTTTATAATATTTACAACGTACACAACTTTCAGAATCATATTCTCAACCTTTCCATCATGCTTCATGATCATGCACAATACCTTTGTTCGATACAAGACACCATGACAGGGAGTCTCATCTGAGACTCATCGGTTAGTATCATTTCTTTTCAATCTTTCCTGTACATAGTTTATTTCAAAAAGTACAAAAATAATATAATATTTCAAAAATACCAAAAGCATTCAAATATATACAAAAAACACAAAAACATTTTGATTATATGCATCATCTATGCTTTACATTAATACTATTATGCCATGACTTACATTTGCTATTTCATGCTATTATTTATTGATTTATCTACATTACCATGCTCCACTTGATCTTCTTTGAGTATGTGTAGTGACATCTAGATCCTTGACTGCTTCACTCTACCCATTGAAGGGGCATCATACTTCTACATTTGAGACACACATCGATATACACACCCACTAGGGGCATCTTCTGCATGACTACACCATCTAGGTTATGACATTCCTACCCTACACACACCAAGTTATCATGCTGATGTACATTACTTACTAGATTACACAAATTACTATATTGACATTTCACTAGTATCTAACACTTGTGTATCTCTTTAGCATATACCTAGTCTTGTATTAAACATGTCTTGCATACTTTCACTCATGCTTTGATTAGTTAGATATGATTCTATCTTTCCTATTATTACTTGCTTTCTATTCTTACTTAGCATAGCTTGTTGGATTGAATTTCCAGTTCTTGCTTGTCTCATGTGCATGCCTTAGGACATTTGCCAATGTCTTTTGCTTCTATTTATGTGTGTGTACCTTTGGACATTTGCCAATGTCCCTTGCTTGTACTCTTCTATGTGCCTATGGCCTTTGTGTCAATCTTGCTTATTTTATGGTATGTGTATGCAACATTTGAACATGACTTGTATATTTGCTTTCTAGTATGAGTGACATGTGCCCATGTCCCTTGTTTGCTTAGCCCCTTGGCCACCCTTGTATGCTTCTTGAGTTTTGATTTGTATGCTTATTACTTGATTGTTTTTCCTTGTTTGCAAATACCATTATCAATATCATGCATTTCCTTGCTTTTTTGTATGCCATGATGGACATCATGCTCCATCCATCCTTGCTAAAATTTCAATTCCAATTTAGTATATTGTACATACTTTTACATTATTATATCTATATAAGCATACTCCTATTGATCTAACAATCTCTCAGTACAAATATTTCTATATCTTGAGATATCTTGTAAATTATCATTGCTATATCATGTATCTATGAAACATAACACACTTGTAGGGCTATCTCTTCTAAGGACAGTCATTGTAGGTTCTTCATTCCTACCCTCATAAGAGGGGGCAATAAATAGGGGTTTTGTCATAGATATTAGAGCTCTTAGTAGTCAAAATAACAATTTTTTAGAACATTCAAAATAGAATCTAGACATCAGACTAGGCAAACAACAGAGAATCTATAATAGTCATCAGATTTGGCCTTGGAAAATAGTGCCAAAGTTGGACTACAGTAATGGATAATAGGGTGTCCTATTTTTGATGCTCCTATCCAGACAATAGAAAAATCATTTTTTTCAAAAATAGATAGAAATGTGAGTTTAGTCATAGGTTTGTCAGTACAACATAATCTAGATTCAACATGTTTCAGTACCATTTTTGCTCAGAGAATTTAGATATAGGGGGCATCATGAATGGCATGATGGCTCTCACTTCTAGTTTTAGATTAGGTAGTTGATATAACTTCTAGATCAGAATCCATGTTCCAGACACCAGTTATTAGGGATAATGTGCATGGCACATTGGTTCTCCTCTCTTTTTGAGTTCACTTTATTTTTCCTGAGCATTCTCAGTAGTTACATGCCTTACTGCATCTACAGGTGGTTGGCATCATTTTTTAAGTTTGAATTTAATACAAGCTTAACTTTTTGAGTACTCAAATTCTTGAGTTGGCTTCCACATAAGCTTATTACACTAGTTTTGGAGTGGCTTTAATACAAGCCTAGTCTCCATCTTTTGAAATGGCCAAGAGTGGCCTAGTTTCCAACATACATTTAGCTATCCATACTAACATTATCATATAAAAGTACATTCATGGGCTTCATGAGCTATCTCATATGACATCTATTCCATACTGGTATCACTTCATAGCTTCACTTCACAGGGTAATGATGGAGCCAACAGACTAGTGAGCCTTTGTATTTTTGAGCCACATATTCAAAGGGATTGGGCACACAATTCAAACATTAATTGACACATGCATTATTCATTAGCTTCACTTAGTAGGTGATGAGGGAGCCAAAGGGCCTACCTTTGCATTCTTGAGCCACTTCTACGGAATGGAACACTTAGCTCCATTCATGATATTACTTTTGGTACAACACACACCCAACACAATCTAGCATCATAACAGGTTTTGTATTATTTCATGTACTCGATGAGGTATATTCGTTCATTTATCTTCCTCTTTCTCTTACCTAGCTTTTATATATTCTTATTTTAGATATATCATATTTAGTAAGGACTAATTTACTCTATGTTTTTATTACAAATTCACACTTTACACCATGCTCTCTCTATGCACATCCAACATCACACAACTTCATGAGCTTCACCATTATAGGTAAGTTCAGGTACATTTTCTATTTTTCCTTTCTCTTAGTATTTCACTTTTTTTGTATCACTAGAATAAAAGGGGGAAAAATGTGGTCATATAAAATGCAAAATTTGGTAACTTGAGTATGACTAATGACACCTATTACATAGGTCTATTTTGCTTTCTCTTTTGACCCTCTTAGGCATGTTTTCATAATTTTTGAGTTATCTATAGCCTTCCAGACTAAACCCTTACTGACCCAAGTTGATCTTCCCAAGATAAATCCACCCCCCAAGGTCTCCTGCCCTTACGATAATAGTGCTAAAACTTAGGGTGTCCTAATTTTGGTGCTAATGTCCAAGTATAAATTTATCTCAAATGGTCATATTCTCCTAGATACTTATCCTAATTCATGTTAACCTAATGCAGATTCATTTAATCCATGATCATTAAATCCCCTATAAAAGGCCAAGTCCATTTAGAAGGGTTGGCACTCATTTATAAGAGAGAATCAAGAATACAAGCAAGACCACTCAAGTAATCTTCCTTATTCTCTACATACAACCATCCAACATCATTCCAAACTTATTTAAACCCTTGCATCAGTCCCTAGTCATTCCAAGTACATCTAGTTTCACATTTACTTGCATCTTCATACATTATTACACCAAGCACTTCAATGGGAGAATTATAGCTTGATCCCTCCTTGGAGTATTGGTATGTAAACAACATGTCCACATATGGGGTATGAAGTGCATCCAACGTATCTTTTACACACTAACCCCTTTTCCCTATTTGCCAAAGTTCCATTTAATTGCATAAAAGACATAAGAACATAAAGAATTATCTTTATAAGGAGTTTTATTGATAGTGAGGATCTAAAATTTGGTACATAAGCTCACACAGATGTTTTGAACAAAACCCAAAAAAATCATATCTTTATGAGTAGTTTGGACAATAACAACAAGACCAAGATGACAATGACAAATAATAGGGTGTCTTATTTTTGACGGTCTTATCTAATCAAGAAATGAACTCTAGATCTTAGTTTGTGATAGTGTCCCAGTCTTGTTCCTCCAATACTAGACTCTGTCTCAACCATAATAGCCTAGAATAAGCTAAGTCATATTTTTTCTCACTTATTACTATTTTTAGAAAAGGTAAAAATATAATTTGTTTACACAAATCATTGGCTGAATTATTGCATATTATTTACTGATTTTATCTACTCAAACCTATTTATTATTTAGGAATTAAACATCTAATTTCCAAAAAATAATAAATCTCTATTTAAGGCATGATCTTGGCTGTCACACTTTGTGCATGTGTTTGTACTTCAGTGCCCAACCTACTACTCATCTCGTTACCAACTTCACCACTTATCAAACCCACACCCAATTCTATTTCACCTCATCGATTCTTGATTTGAGGGGGAACACCTCATCTCATGCTCAAGTCAATCTAACCTTTGACATGTAATTTGTTTTTGTTTTGTAGCTTGTTGATATAAATTGCATAACAAAAAGGGGCAAAATGTAGACACTAGAAAACTGCACACTATAGTTTTAGATGTCGAAACACCTCTAAACCACCTCAAGACCCCCTAAGGACCTAAGCTTGACATTTCAATACAACTAGACCTAATTCAAGTCAATTTTGACCCACTAACTAACCCACCTCCTTAACCTTTCTACCTTGGCCCTATCGATCGTCGATGGTCAGGTTTCTACTGCTTAAACACTTAAACTCCAACTCAACTACAACTTGTTTTTTATTTTTAGTTGTCTATTCCATGTGAAAATCAATACATATTGGTGAAAAAAATAAACAACCAATTTTAACCTCTATTAACATATTATTTCACCTTTCCTTTCATCTTATAGAAAAAGGAGAACTTGAGGGAGAGAGATCAGAGAAGTAAATCATCAGGAGGCAAGAGAAGGAGAGAGAACAAAGATCAAGATCAATCATCAACTTCTTGTGTAGGTATATTTTCATCAACAATCATCTTCAATAAGCTCTAGAACTACTCCAAGCCATCAACTGTTAAGTGTTAAAACATGAGCTATGTATATTTTTCTTTGTTTTAAGTTTCAATTATTTAGTTTAAAAATTACACCCATCCAACCATAACCTCTTTTTAGTCATCTAAATAACTAAACCTTAAAACAACCACCTCTAAACCTTACCCTCTATCTTGTAATGAATATCTGATGCAAACCCACCATTCAAAATCATTCTACAACCTCAACCAAACAACCTTCTTAACTTGAACCAAAATTGACAGTAATCATCAATAGTCATCTTGATTGTCAATGGTCATCCTTATAGTCGATGGTCACCCTAACCTTTGAGGGTCATCCTGACCACCAATGGTCACCCTGACTATCAAAGGTCACCCTAACTACCGATGGTCACTATGTATAACTAGATACCCAAAATCAGTAAGCAAAAACCACTTCTCAACCTCAACCAAAATCATTTTTTCTTGACTTCTGTCATTATACAAACCAAAAACAACAACTTGACCATACTTGAACCATATTTTGATAGTTTCGCTTTAACTTAATATTATATTGTTAATCTAAGAATTTATTCTAAATAGTATTTATTTCACTTGAATTAAGTACTTTCATCTATGTTATGCATCCTTCTTTTATCAACAACATTAACTTGTTCTGAAACGGTGGATTGATAGCCTCCAAGGAATCGTGTACTTCTTGGATCTAGCTTTCTAAGCAATTCACCTTTCGACCCTAACTAACAAACAATTTCCTTTAGTGTTGTCTTATTTTTAGGTCATACTCCCAAACCAAAGAGGATCTCTTCATAATATTCTGATCAATACATGCACAACCAAACAAGTTTTTCAACCATATCCGTATCTAGTTTCTTCTTCTTCCTTTTTTGAGATATAAGCTGAAATTCATTGAAACACTTGAGGGAAACCCTATTACCACTATAGCCAATTTTCATAATATAATATTCTTTTTAATTTATTATATACCATTATACCATACCTTCCCTATTAACCAAACTTGTTTTTAAGCACCCTACCTATCCCTTTTTGACCTTGGTTTCATTGGTTCTTCGAACACCTTCTGTCAGGGGATTCTGATCTAGTTTTTAACAGTTTTAGAATTCTATGTTTAACTGGTAGTATATTAAGGTAGTATGATAGTGGATCTAGAAATTACATATTTCATTTACACTTGATTGGTTTCATTGATTATAACTGACTTTGGGCAAATCAATATTTCACCTTGTTTTACTAATTATAATTGCCTATGGGAAAATGAGTATCACTAACTTATGTTATTATTTCATAATTATAATCACCTATGGGAAAATTAGGAACAACACCTTTACCATGCTTTGCCATATCACCTTGTCATTACTATTATCATTTTCCTTGCCATTGGCTTAAATTCATGAACTTATTGTTACCTGGTTGGATCTCACCAGCTATTATGTTAGGTAGAACTACTATGACTTATGGTCCTAATGGGATTATGTAGGTCATGTTCAATTCATGTTGAGGTCAACCTCAGTCACCACCTAAGCAATGATCTCACCATTTTGAGAGTTGGACCATTTTATCTCTTGTAATTTTCTATTGATTTGAAATGCTTGGAAAATTCCAAAAACATTCAGAAAAAATTAAAAATCCTAAAAATTAGATAATTAGCTTATCATCACCTAGAGATATATAAAGCCTCAAAATCCAAAAACATTTGTCCTGTTTAAACCTAGTCAGTCATCCTTGATCCACCCTACTGGGGCAAATCCATTATTAGTTCTAATCCATTTCACTGTCATTGGGGGTGTGACCTTCCCTTTGCATGTATCCTTGCTTGTGGGCACCACCTGTTTATCTTTCCGTTAAGCCTTCACATGTATATATTGTGCTTGGTTAATGATAAGATGCTTTTTATCATTTTTAATTTCAAGATTTTTGTGTGTTTGTTTGTTTAGTTATTTGCTTGTTTATTTGCTTTTGTTTTTATGCCTTAACTTAGTCTATATGCATTCATTGGGTGATTCATTATGCATTATTATTGAGTCTATCCATATTCATATATCCACATTATCATCATTTTTTTAATCAATGGTGCATTATTTTCATTTGTTTATTGGATCAGGAGTTAGTCCTTATGCACATTACAACTAAGTCATCATGGTTTTTTATATCATGATGTATACCATCATGTGTTATAACAAAAATTAGATTGATAAATCTTACAAGTAATGGAGTTAAGGAAACTTTTCCTTGGTAACTTTAGGAAATACCCCCACCCTCTTTGATCAAATTAACCCATTAAATATTGTAGTTGTATCATTGCTAATAAGGATGAGCATCTCCACATTAGCATACATAACTGAATCATTCACATTGATCAATTCTTATTCTTGTATTCATCTCTTTCATCACTTTGTGCATCCTCATGTGCCTAGCTATTTTTGGCTTCTTTAGTAATTAGACCATCACATTTACATTTGTGTCTACTCATATTTAATCTATATGTAAGGTTATATCCTTGAGTTATGCTTGCCAATCTACCCTACTAGGGCATAATCAAAAATCATTATTCAATCGAGGTCATCTTAATGATTTTAACCACCTATGAGCAAATTATTATTTTAATTCATCAATCCCACTGAGGCATGTGTCTGTGCCATTGATTATAACCACTTTTTGGCAAACTAGTGTCTCAACCTTTGTTACTACTTATAACTACCTCTAGGCAAATTAGTACTTTTAAATCAAATACATGCAAGCATTATCTCGATTGGATTAATCTCACTCGTGGGTTAATTTTATTCTTATTTTTACTTCTTTTTTAGGGACCATTCATTAATCATATGTGTTGACCACTCCATCGAGGGGGCATCATTATAGGTTTCCCAAACATTGTTTGGAGCTTCTTCTTCAATCATTATCTTCTTTCATTCTTAACAACCTTTTTCATTCTTTTAGAAGATGTTATTGTGCTTATAACTTGTGTAGGTGATTTTTTGAGCTCAAGGTTTAAATCATATAATTCAATCACTCAAATAAACAAATACCTAAGTAAAGCCTAAAGTCATTAGAATCAAGTGCAATTGGATGAAATAATTATTAAATTTTACACCTAATTCCTAAATCCTAAATTTTTCAAGCCATGATCAAAATAAAAAGATAAAGATATTGAGATTGATGGATTACCTTGACTCAGATTGACATTAGGATTTTTCTTGATGTTGGATTGTTGATGGAGGATTCAATGGACAATTGGACATGGATTTTCTATGGCTTTATGAGATGGCCTTCCATGGAGGAGAAGGGTTGCTTATATAGATTATGGAGGGAAGATCAAGGATTGATATTCAAAGTTAAAGGGATGAGATCAATGGATATGGATTATTCAAGGAATATTAAATTCCTTAAAAGTCTCTAGTTTAGAGACTTATAGAGACTTGAAGGAGCTTCTCTAGTTCTAGAAACTTCTCCATTAGCTTAGGGATAATGGAGGATTAAGTGGGGGATTAGGGACATAGGGATGTGGAAAAGGATAGGGTGTAGGTTAGTAGGTGAGTAGGTGGGATTATGGGAATTTAAAATTCCCCATATAATGGATAACTAAGATTATATTAGGATAGAATTAATGAAGGCATGGGATGAATAAGGTTATTTGAGTGTAGGATAATTGAAGGGGGTTGTTAGATAAATGAATATAAATAGGATAAATTAGTGGGATAAAATAGGTTAAGCATAATTAGTGTCAACTAATAGGAATATTAGTTGATAGTAATGAAGCGAGTGATTTTAGGTGTATACATTTTGCCCCTCTTTGAAAGGGAATTGTGAGTTGAGCAGAGTGGAAGGAGTAATGGTATTTCAAAGAAAAAACATGTCATGGATGAATGTTAGGTGATGAGATGTTAGGGGATATGATTCCCCTTTGAGGGGACATATGGAAAAGAATGAGATGGATGGCCACTCAATAGAAGAAATGAGGGGTGGGATGCAATGGAGAGACTAGGAGAGGGGATGTCAAATGTGTGATAGAAGATGAATAAGATGAGTTTAACTTGAGCATTGAGCTATAAATTGATGATGATAACCTTGATAATGACACATTCATATGGAATAGGGTTGATAAGTGTCACAATTTTCATCACATCCCAAAGGGGAATCAAACATAACAAGATGATGATAGGATTAAAAAGTCCATAAGCTCTAGATCTATCCCAAGCAAGGATGCATGAAAGGGAGAGCTATAGGATATGATAAGATGATGATTTAAGATTGATGATGGGTGTATCTCAAATCTAAATCGATTAATATATTATAGGTGATGATAGATAAGAATTGATATGATCAAGTAACTAAAAAGATTGGGATGATGCCCCTAGCCATGACACATGCAAGGGGGAGAGAAAGGAGATAGAGGCTAAGCTATCCTTGGGCATGGAAGAGTGGCCAAGTAATACCTACATAGTCTAGAATTAGGGATTGAAGGATGATATTAGTGATGATAAGATATGACTTAGATGGTGGGATGAGGATAAAAGATTGGATGTTATTCAAATGGGTTTTGATGGGGATAAGGATGATGATGAGATCAAGCCATCACAAATTTCATAAGGCTCATCATAGTGTAATTAATCTAAAAATATAACACTTGACAAGATGTCCCGTGACATAAGCATGACCAAGAGGACATTATGCCATAATGCATGGGCAAATAACAAACTCTACATCCGTGAGGGAAATTTTGGTGTCCTCATAGCATCCTCATTCATTTACCAATAGAAAAAAAGACATAATGAAAAGAAAACATAAGATAAAAAAGATATATATATATATATATATATATATATATATATATATATATATATATATATAATAAACAAAACAAATAAGTAACACACACACACAAGTATCTACATGTAGTGTCACAATGTCTTGTCTAATTATGGGCTAAGGGATTAGGTGATGGTTTGGATTAGGATAATCGTGATGTGATTGTGGATTTAAGATGGACTTGGATTTGGATAGGATGATGATGATTAGGATGAAGATGAGGTGTTACCCATAGTTTATGATAGAAGGATGGATGATGTGATAAGGTCTTTGAATACTATTTTTGTCTTGAACTTGAATCAAAAAGTGTCCAAGGAAGGTGATTAGATAAGTGATGAACAAGGATTACCAATAGATAATGCCCTTCAATAATCTAATATAGTAAGAAGAATAAGAGATGATGGAATCAAATACCTTTCACACTAGCAAAGAGTAATTAGATGGGTGCTAGGTATGAAGAGACAATGATAAGGAGAATGATGGGTGCTAGGTGTGAAAAGACAGTGATAGGTGCCAAATTAAAGTCTTTAAAAAAGTGATGTGTGCTAATAATCCGTAGGCCAAGGATGATAAAGAGATGGAGATGGGTGACCACTCTGATTTGGTCTTAAGATGAAATGTAGTATCCAAAATATATGATAATATGAGATGGATGGAGATGGATTGATGAGGGGTTTAGACATAAGACAAGATACCATGGAATATTTTTAGCTTTTTCAAATTTTATGATTATTAGGGTCTTTGACATTTTTTAATTTTTATGGATTTTGGGATATGTATATACACTATACAAATGGGGTTACTAGAAAAGGGAATACCAAGCCTAAAAACCAAGAGAAGGATGGAGGGATGATGGATGGGATGAAAAAAGATGATGACAATGGGGTATAAGGATGAATAGACTAGGGTTAGCTAATTATCACATCGTGAAGGAACCAGATGGTTATTTACCTAAGGGTCCATTGGATGATATGCCAAGAGAAGTTTAGGATAGTTATCAAAACAACTTTCACTTCCTTATGAAGGTCAAGATGGGAAGGAAGAAGACATAGGATGCATGATATGATGGTGAATGATGGATAGGAACAATGGATTAAGGGATAAAATGATGGGTGATATAGATAAGTGGACAAGGGATGTGACAAATGGGAAGGATAGATAAGGATATGAGATAGACAAATTTGCCCTGAAGTGTTGAGGAATAATGTAGACAATAGATTATTTTACCATGATGCCATAAATTAGTTTTCATCATGGTACTTGCCCAAGGTGCCAAAAGACTAGTTTTCACCATTGGATGAATGATTTTTTTTTGATTTTTTAACTTTTTTGACTTTTTATATGGCATCTCAATCTATTAGATGACAAGTGAGATGCAAGGTATGGAAATTTGATGGATTATTTAACAAACACCTATTATATGATGGATGATAGATGCCTAGATGTCTTGGTGGCCTTTAGTGATTCTTGATTGTAACTCCTCCAAATATCTAGACCAGGTATCATCGTTGCCCCTAAAAGAGATGATGCTGCCTAGGAAGGTGATGGGAGGTATGGATATGATTAGATGCTGATTTGATGGGTTGTAGTGGATTTGAATGGATGATAGGGTTTGATTGGCTTATTGGTTCTTGATAGGATAAAGTGATGAGTGATGGAGGATTATGACTAGTAGTCACATACATCATTGAAGGAGTTGGACATTATTCATTTGATTGGTGCCATGTGACAAAATATTATAGGAGATCCAAGACACTTTGACTTTTTGGTTTATATTTGATTTGAATATTTGATGGATGATCGGTCATGTTATTGACATTATTTGAATTTTAACTACCCCTTGGTGCTTAATTTTGGGGTTTACCAAGGGATATTGATCTTTGACTTGATATACAATGATTATTTTGACTTTGATAGTCTCGTAGTGCCAGATATTAGGCTTCACTAGGAAAATACATTTTTGGATAAGGCCAATGATTTGACTCTTCTTAATTTTGACTGATGGGATCAAAGATTACTTGATTATAATTTATAACTTTTGGAATATTATCTTGGACCTTTGGATTTGTGACACATATTATATTTCTTAAATAAGGGTCCAACATGCATTCTCCTATTCATCCTTATGGAGGGAAGTGTTAAAATGATCATCGATGGGGAAAAAAGGGTCCATGATGGATGAAGATGGTGGTAAGGGCATGATGAGGTCAATGAGTGGTGATGGGTTAACCTAGTCTTCATAGGGGTTCATAGGAGACCCACTTTTGACATTAGAGAAAATCTCCTCAAGATTAACAAAAGGATCACTAGGACTAGTTGTAGTAGATGCATCCAAAGGAGGAGCAGACTCACTTTGACAATTTTTGATAGATAAAGCTTACAAGAACTCTTTTATGATGTCATCATCTAGAATGTAATCAAAATATATGCCTGGTAATGAATTAGAGGTATCTTCTAAAAGGCAAGCATTATTAGCATCAATGAAGGATGACATTTCTTATGAGGAATCTGATTTGGATATGGGTGTTAAACATGATCCTATAGAAGATAAGACCTTAGATGCTAACTTTGAAGTTAACTCTAATACACAAGATATAATGCTACTATTTATAGATGCATTGTCCAATATTGACCTCTCATTAAGGAGTATTTGAGGTGATGGGTGAGAGGGAGATGATGGATGGATGATAGGTTTGACAATGATAGGCTCATGGAGGGACTTATGAGAGATGGGGGACTAGGCTCATAGGGAATAGATTTAATTGTGATGGAGGATTTTTTGAGGATAGGGGGATCATGTAGGATGGGTGTGGTGTCTTAAACTTGTCTTGGAAAGGGAAGAGATTGATCATGATTAGGAAGGGAATCTTGGCATTCCTCTTTTTGTTCACCCATAGATGTGGATGCATCTAGTTCATCATGAATTACTATATCACCATGGTCAATGAGGTCATAGATAAAATATTGTAAAGGTCAACATCAATTAATGGTATGCCCTTAGGTTTGGTGCTATGCACAATATTGGCTATATTTATACTAAAAGGGATTTGGCTTAATGGGATAAAGATGATGGATAGACCATCATGTTAGTGGCAACAAATTATTTGAAAATGGATTCTAATGATATGGGAAGGGGAGTATAAGGAATCGATTCATGTTTTGACTTAGGCATGGCAGCATTGGACTTATGATCAGATGGTTGTGGATATGATTGGGTGGATGGATTTGAGGTGGCCAAGATTGGATTCCCTTTGCTAGTATGGGAATGGGTAGATGGTGGTTTATGGCTAGTAGATGGAGGATTGGTATGGGATTCACATGATGGGGCTTAGATGAGAGGTACAATGATATGAAGGGGATCAAAACCTTCAAGAATTAGTACACCCATCGTATTAAATTACAATAGGATCTCATCCTTATTGGTAGCTATGTATTAGTCTATGAGAGAGGGATCTAATTGCTTGGTGGTAGGTGATCAAGGTGATGGATGATGATTAGTAGATGGAGTATTTGACTATGGATGGGTATGAATTGGGGCCAAGGGGTTTTTAATAGAGTTAGTGGATGGTGGAAGAGGATGGGACAAGATTTGATGTTAGACTTGTTTGGGAGGTGATTTAAGGCTCATGGGGTAAAAATTATTGGGAAAACAAGCACCCATATTCCATAGCCACAAAAGGAATTCATCTTTATTCTCTATGATATATTGATTGATTAGGGTAACCACATCAAAGAAGGTTGAGACTGATTTCATGGGGTTATGGGATGGTGATTTAGGGTGATTGGGATCAAGGTATGAGGGTAGGTGAGTACGTAACTATAGTGCATGAAAAAGGACCTCATCCTTGTTGGCTAAGATGTATTGGTCTATGATAACTAGGTCAAAATCCATGATTGATAAGTGATGATGAGGGGTTGATGAGGGCAAACTAAGGATTAGAGAAGGCTTCTTAAAACAAGTAGGTCCAAAGGACTAAACTAGTGTGATAGATGATGATGATGATGACGAAATAGATAGATGGATTAAAATGTGATTGAGATGATGTATGACTATTATCAAATGTCAGACTAATAGTACAATATGTCTTAATGACGTATCAATAATGTATAGTAGTCAAGCTAGCAAAAGGATTAGGGATTTGATGGGTGCCTAAATTCAAACTAGCAAGATGACAATATGATGGGTGCTAGTTATGAATAGGTAAGATGATTTGACTAGAGATGATTATATTGATGATTGATGGTTTTGCTAGATTGAGATTGACAAAGTGATAAGATGCTAGCAGGATAGTGATTGGGTATAAGATCTAACTAAATGATGAATAATGGTGGACTAGGATGATATGGATGATAAAAGGACTAGCTTAAACCTTAAAACTGATTTGCCCAAGATGGATATGGGATGAGATTAGGTGATGAAGGTGATTAGGACAATGGAATAATGATAAGTGAGATGAGATTAGGTATGTATTGGTCAATGAAGGTAGCATCTAGTTCTATGGTGATGGTTGATAGATGATGGATGATGTAGATAGGATAATGATTGGATAAGGTTCTTGAACAAAATAGATCGAAAGGACCAAACTAGTATGATAGGTAATGATGGAGATGAGATGGACTAATGGATTAAGGAATATGATCAAATGTCAGACTAATAGTGCAATAGCTGCTAATAACTTATCAAGAATGCCTAGTTGTCAAGCTAGAAAAAATATTGGAGATGTGATGGGTGTGTAGATTCAAAGATGGTAAGATGATGATATGATGGGTGCTAGTTATGAGTACGCAAGGATGATTTGAATAGGGAAGATTAGATTGATGATGGGTTTGATATATTGAAACAGATAGAGTGATAAGATGTTAACAAAATATTAACTAGGTATGAGATTTGACCAAGTGATGATTGATGGTGGATTAAGATGATAGGATGATGTGGATAAGAAGACTAGCTCAGAACTTAAACCAATTTTTATCAAGAGTGGATGGGATATGATTTATGTGATGAAAGTGATTAGGACAATGGAATAAGGATAAGTGTGATGATGAAATGATAAAGGGGTAATGAAAGGTGGATGGTTTAGACCCGTATGTGATCTAGAAGCCAACTAGGCTAAGATGAGGTGATGACTAAATGGGTGATGAAGACAAGGTCAAGATAAGTGATTGGGTATGGATTTAAGTTAAGATGTAGATGATGAGGTATGATTAGGATGTGATTAGGGGATGACAAATAATGTATGGGTCTAGTGATAAGATTTGATTAAAAGGATGTACAAGAGAGTAAATTATGTACACAAGGATATAAAAGGTGATGGGATAATGAGACAGGATGGCATGGGGATGATTAAGATGGATGAGGTGGACTTAGGATAAAATGTGGATGGTGAGACAAGATGGGGTTAGGATGGGTGATGGGTTATGATCAAATATGTAAGGGGATGATGTCAATAAAATGATATGGGAATGATTAAGACTATGGTGTGATTGATGGATAAGGTAAGGCCAAAGTGAGGTGTGATTGATTATGGATGAAGTGGTATTATGACAAGGTGTGACTAATATGAGATATGAGATGGGATAATGAAAAGGATATACAAGAAAAGGGTGACAAAGATATACAAGATGATAATCAGGCAAGTATGTAAAAGATGATGGGGTATGACTAGGATGGGATGAAGACAATATAGTATGGGATATGTAAAAGGATGTACAAAAAGATGATATATATATACAAGGGGATGATGATGAGGATGTATAAGATGAAAAGATATATGCAAGATAATAACAAGATAAATATGTACAAGATGTTGGTGATGGGGGTATATGTTTAAGACAAAATGGTAGATGGAGTGAAGTATATATATATATATATATATATATATATATATATATATATATATATATATATATAAAGTGATAGTGAGATAAGTGTGGACAAGATGATGATTAAGGTGGGTGAGTGATGGATAAATGATAGATGGAACTAAGATGGGATAAGACTAGTATAATGTACAAGAGGATGAGGCTAGGATACACAAGATGTGACTAGGATTGGGTGGATAGACTAGGAATGAAATCAAGATGGTGATGATGATAGTAAGGATGGTCAAAATAAGATGGAGGTGATAGGGGGTATGACAAATGATAAGTGGATATGGTTAGGCTAATATGGGATGAAGACAAGATGGGGAATGGGAGATGGATGTGTAAGATAAAAATGTATGTGAGTACAATAGGATGTGACTAAAAAGATGTACAAGGGAGTAAAATTATGTACAAAAGGGGTAAGACAAGGATATACAAGATGTGATTAAAATATGTGATGGGGTGTATAAGATGATGTGTACAAGGTAAGATGTGGGTATGACTTATGATAAGTAGGTATGACTAGACAAGATAAGATGGGATAAAGACAATATGTACAATGATAGGATGACAAGGATGATGACTAGGATATATACAAAGGATTATGGGATAGAGATGTGGTAAAGATATATAAGATGATACATGTAAAGGACCTAGATAGATATAGATAGGTAAAAGTTGACTCAACTCACAAATAATATGGGTGTAATACAACACACACCCAAGTAAGCAAGCCATAACCTATGATTAGTAAACTCAAGGGTGTGTAACCCAATGTTCGTACCATCTAATGTCTTCACAAGTGAGGTTAAGGGCCAGTGACCCATTATAGTATTGACTGAACCCTCTCAACCCTACTCACACATGATGGCTACTTTAGAGCTGATACTGATTCCTATAGTGGTACACATGTTACAGCCATAAGGTCCTATACTAGGCTAAATGAGCTCTCTAGGGGCATCCCTGATATACACAATGGTATGTTGGGGCCCAAGTCCATGTAGGGTGTTGTCTAATGCCTAGTTTAGAGAATTAACTCTTCCCCTTCATGGATGACCTGTATGGGGTCAATCACTTAGCTTAATAATAGATGCCCCTAATTGTTATACTCCACTAGAAGATAGAGTTTGGTTAGTGTGTGGTGATGAAATCTACAACACTAAACCCTATACACTAAGCTTGTGCATGGGTGCCAATTCCACATCATGTGCTATCCTAGAGGGGGGATTGACAAATGAGTAAAGCACATGATATGATTAATTAATAAATTTAATTACCTATGTGTGATGGACATGATACAATGATTATTTACAAATTAACACACACACACACACAGACACTCTCACAAGTATATACAAGGAATAATTTTTTAAAACAAGATGATATATATAAGACAAAATAGATAATCAAAAATGGATTTTTTAAAGTGTCAAATGGATTCTTTGACTGGTGACCTACAAGCCCATAGTTAGTAGTTTTATGAAATGACACTCAAAAGAGGGATCTTGCAAGACAAAATGTTAGTAGTTTTCGCTAATTTGGCACTCAAAAAGAGATCCTACAAAACAAAACATTATTAGTTTCAATAATTTTACCTTTGATAGTCATATTACCTATAGGTTAGAATAAAAATTACCCCTACTTGTTAATATCCAAATTTATTAAACTTATGATTACAAAACTAGATTTTTTAGACTTAAAACTTATTTAAATTCTAAAAACTATTACCAAAAAAATATGATGATATAAACATAAGTTTGGATAAAGTGATACTTTAATTGAAAGTGAAATGGTACTAGACTAAATGGCATGACATTGGACTAAATGACAATAACAAACCATTCGACACATAATGGAAGACTACAAAACTTGACATTGAAATGATTTGTGTAATATGAATTAGTTTAAAATGCATGACACCTAAAAATATGTGACACACATAAAACTATTACCTATCCAATAGATTGTATCGAACACATTGGTTAAAACACTAAAAAAAATATAGCCACGACACATGGTTTTATTATGGCAAATCAGGGTTTTGAAATCCAATCGTACGACTCTATTGGAATAATGCCAACACCTCCTATGCCTTCTAGATGATTCTAAAACTTTGAGAGGAAAATAAAAATAAAAATAAAAATGAGGTTATAATAATAATAATAATAATAATAATAATAATAATTTTATTTTATTTTTTATTTTTTTAATTTTAAAAATAAAACTGTCCTAAAATATTAAAATAGTCATAACTTTTTCAATATCTAACAAAATTCAAAATCGTAAAATGTTTTGAAATTTTGGAAATGAGACCTTAATAACCCGTAATTTTTTTAATGAAATTATTTATGAGTGATGATCAGTTTATAAAACACAACACATTTTATTTATTTTTAGTTTTATTTTTTTATATTTTTTAAAAACCTACGATCTGATTACCAAGAACTTTGATAGATTTTCCATCCAAAAAGGTAGACAATATTTATATTGGGTCTTTCAAAGTGTTCTAATCATATCTATTATGAAATATGAAAATGTTTGAAAATCATGTGATATGTCAATTAAATAAATGTTTTAGAAAGAAAAGGTAAACTTACCGAAAATCTTCAAAGGACTAATATGTGTAGCATATAGGTGTCAAATTTGGTTATATTACCTTTTCCAGCATATAATCAGCCTATGACAAAATATGGCACTTGATTTATCAAAATAACTCAAAAAATAATATTAGTAATCCTTTAAAAAGATTCAATATTGTGTGACGCTTTTACCAATGCATCCCCAGTGCTTAGCTCAACGTGCAAGCAAAGAAAGTTCACAGTTTTTGAGAGACTATGATTTTAAGAACCTTTCAATAGTTATAGGATGTAAGGATGAATGTTAATCCATAGGTGTAAAGTAAAATTCCACAACTACGTCGGCTACAATGATTATAGATTAAATGCATTAGAATTTAGATCTTGCAAATCGGTAGATGAAAAGCCACACTCCATAAACTCTATCGATGTCCTCCGAATGTACATTAAAATGGGAATTTTAGAATAAGATATGGATATCCATCGAAGCAAGAATTTTTCTAGCACTCAATAAGATGTAAAAGGATACCAAAACTATTGACTAGAATAATGATGTTTCGTGGGACTGCAACAATTACAGGATATACCCAAAATGTTTTGGCTTTTTTAGTCAAACACAATGGGTGAGTGTAAAAGGGAATGAATGTAACTACAATGATTATGGAGTAGTTTTAGTGAAAAATTTTTGTATGCAATCTTAAAACCAATAATAAAATTTGATCTTAAGCTAATAATATGTTTTGTATTATTTCGCAACTTATTTAGAACAACTCAAATTATGCAAAGATTAACAACATAATTAAACAACTCCCTTTATAAAAATACAAACAGGATCTAACCATGTAAGAATATGAGATTAAATGTTAGAAGGCTTAATTTATTAGAGAATATAAATTTTATCAAATTAAGCTCCAAATTTGTTATAAATCTGCCCTGTAAGCTATACAATTCTTCACATTTGCAAAAATTAGTTCAAAAGGAACTCACTCCCACCATGGTCACCATAATGTAGGTGATTTTTTGAGCTTAAGGATTAAATCATATAATTGAATCACTCAAATAACTAAGTAAAGCCTAAATCTATTAGAATCAAGTGCAATTAGATGAAATGAATATTAAATCCTACACCTAAATCCTAAATGCTTTAAGCCATGATCAAAACAAAAAGATAAAGATATTGAGATTGATGGATTACCTTAACTCAGATTGACATTAAGATTTTGCTTGATGTTGGATTTTTGATGGAGGATTCAATGGACAATTGGACATGGATTTGCTATGGCTTCATGAGATGGCCTTTCATGGAGGAGAAGGGTTGCTTATATAGAGTTTGGAGGGAAGATCAAGGGTTGATATTTAATGTTGAAGGGATGAGATCAATGGCAATATATTATTCAAAGAATATTAAATTTCTTAGAAGTCTCTAGTTTAGAGACTTCTAGAGAATTGGAAGAGCTTCTCCAATTCTAGAGACTTCTCCATTAGCTTAGGGATAATGGAGGATTAGGTGGGGGTTAGATGGGGGATTAGGTGAGGATTAGGGACATAGGGATGTAGGAAGGGCTAAGATGTAGGTTAGTAGGTGGGTAGGTGAGATTATGGGAATTTAAAATTCCCATATAATGGATAACTAAGATTAGATTAGGATAATAGGGATTAGGATAAAATTTAATGAAGGGATGGGATGAATAAGGTTAGTGAGTGTAGGATAATTGAAGGGGGTTATTAGATAAATGACTAGAGATAAGATAAATTAGTGGGATAAAATAGGTTAAGAAGAATAAGTGTCAACTAATAAGAATATTAGTCAATAGTAATGAAGTGAGAGGTTTTAAGTGTATATAGCTTGCAATGCCTTTCCAAACAAGGGCAAACTATAGACACCCAAATCTGGCCACAACTATTTTTTGATTGGACTTTAGATCGATTCTTACCAATCATTGTAAATTGAGCCTACAAAACATTGAATGTCCCAAATTTACTTGCACATCATTCATCAAAACTCATAATCATGTTAAGGCATCCCTATTTAGCGTATTCTATTATATACAATAATAACTTCTCACAGATTCATTCCTAATCACTTTGCAGTTTAACAACTATCAATTTTACCTATGGACCCATTAAGTAGGGAACTTGATTAAATCTTGAAAGAGATAAAATGCTAATCAAAATAAATTAACAAAGTAAATAATATTAAATGATTAGTTAAATTATCTATTTATAATGAATGAATATCTAAAAATAGAAATTATAAAAATCAAAATATCAAAGCATTTCATCATTGCTTTATGAGTTGTCAAGCTCTTCCAAAATATCCTAAAATATCTAATTTGAGAGCCATGCCTATTAATTTAAAATCATAATTACATGATAAATGTTAATTCAACTAGAGTTAGTTTTAACTCACTTAGAGTTAGTTTAAACCCATTCCATGTCTAAACTCAACCTTAACTCACCTTGGGTGAGAGTTAATTCTTGAGGCTATAAATACAAGACCTTGCCTATTGAATTCTAAGTTATTTTGGTGCAAAATTATTATGTGAAAATATCTTCAACAAGTTTGGATATTGTAGAGTTATTATACAAGATTTACTCCATAAGGCTCATGCAATTAGTGTTACCATGCTCAAATCTTAAGCCAAGAAACATCAAAGCCAAGGTGCCAAGGAGAGAAGGAGCCAAAAAACCTCCATTGTCAAAGACTTCTTGATGCACAAGCTGATCAATCCATTCAACAAAGCCATTTTGAGCTCCAAGGAAGGTAAAAGAGTTGTTTCTTTTATGTTTTTATTGTGCTTTCATTTAGTTTTGTTACTTAAGCTCTCTTTAGTGTCTAGGCTAGAGGTGTTAGGATTTTAGTGTGTTCATTTCATTTATTTTATGAGACTAACACAAGACTAACCTCTAGTCTATTACACTCCTTGTTCACATGTATAACACACCTTGTCTTTGCATGAGTCCCACTTGAGTGCTTTGTTGGTGACTGGCTCTACAATTGAGAGCATGTTATAGTATATAATCAATGCATATAATCTGGAATTAAAATAATTTGAAATGCTAAAAAGTAAAGAGAGCAATCATCTTGCCTTTTGGAAAATTGATTTAAAAATATACTTCAATATGAAGTATTAGAGTTGAGATTAGGATAATTTGAAAACCTACAAGTGTTTATATATATAAACATTGGAGGACAAGTTATCCCCAACCTTGGATAAAAGGTGAGTTATCACCTGATAATTGAGATTTGCTCAACCATGCAACCCAATCATATTTATAATCTAGTGAGTGTGAGTGATCCAAGTCAAATCACACTATAATTCTAGTGATAATGGATCATTTAATCACTACATCTTGTAACTTGGTAAGATTGAGTGATATAATCACCTCAACCTTATCAAAAGTAAACCAACTAACGTAGTAGATTAGCTTAATAATAGTTCATAAATTTCTATCTTGATGTATGCTAAAGTCCATAGAAGTATTTGGAATCTAAAAGCTGATTTGATTTTAGAATTTAAGGTGTTATTTTGCATGGCATATGCACCTCATGTATATATTTTAAGATGAAACCTGGGTACAACAATGGTACTAATGTATATAATATTTCCACAAATGTGTATATAAATCATATAACTATACAATTCAAGTGTGAAAGACATGTTCCCATGACATGCCCTAGTATATGTGTGGCGAACATGTTTCCATAACATGCCCAAACTATAATATAAGAATGTTGAGTACTTAATAAGTGTGGAGGTCATGCCCTTTTTGCATGCCCCTCACTGAAATATTAAACTATGAAGATGTGAAATCCATGCCTCTATAATATGCCCCCCCTTTTGAGGTAAGGGTAAATAGAAACTTATAGTTATATTACCTTAAAAGGATAAGATAACTGTATGATCTACGTATAGATCATGCATCATATAGGAATAACATGTTTAGGTAGATATAGGCATGAGGTACATAGTATGTAATCACATCAAATCCTACGATGCATGATGTGAATCATGGCAATGTCTAGATAGTAATAGTACAAGATGAATAAGGAATCAAACACACACACAAGAGCACTCAAAATCAAATAAAAAGACAATGGTCTGAGGAGACTTCAAACAAGGGCCATGTTAAAATGTTACACAATCTAAGGAACATGACTTAGTCAATTATCCATAAAGCATAGTAATATATGTTCAAATATTTACATATAATAAACTATGATCTACATCATGAGGCCTATGACCTAGTGTGTGGGGGACAACTAAGTTTTGGTTATGAAAAGTGAATGGGCAAAGATAATTTAGAAAGAAACAACTAAACAAACTCAATAGAGCAAAAGTCTTACTTATAGGAAATGAAACTTCTATTTATTAACAAATAATAGGGAAAACTAGAACAATGTGCTACAATACATGTTTTATAGAGTAGATACACAAAGTATGCTATCTGTGTTATGATTATATGGAGCATCAATCTTTTGGTTGAATGTGTATGTGACATACTTATGCAATTAGAATATAAGAGTGGTTGCAACCACTATCAATTACCATGAAGATGGTTACATCAGTTCATCTTTCAGGTTGGAGGATGGTTGGTGAACCCCTTAAAGTATGTGGTTAAGGTGAATCAACACATAAATGTGTTGTAGAGTCCAAAAAGTTGACCAAGTGCATAAAACTATGAGTTGCAATCCAAAACTATGAGGCGTGTAGGGATGTGAGCTTCATAGTGAACAAAAGTCTATGATATGGCACAAAAATGTATGTGGTGTATGGGCCAGTGAGGTGCATAGGTCAATGAGCTATGATGCAAAACTTTTGGGTGCATGAAGCTATAAGCTATGGCACAAAACTATGAGGTACACTATAATTTAGGTGTGAGGGGCACAAAAGTTGGTGAGCAAGATTAGGACTCATGCAACATGTGGGACTATGAGTTATGAAGTGTACAATAATGAGTGCATAGTGTGGAGTGTATAAGGGTCAGTGCAAAAATGTCTAAAATATGGCATGGGACTTGTGCATATGACTTGGATCAAATTTTAGGTAAGGAGTACGCAAGATTGGGTGAGAGGTGCACACCCTACACATTAGAGTGAACAAGGAGGAAACTTAGTTGCATGATGACTGCACACAAATCATTTACCCTTTCTTGAAGAATAAAGGTCTTCATTACATTGGTGTGTAGTTATAAAAAATACACCTGAAGTTTCTATAAAGAGAACCACTTGGTTTGATTAGTATATTACCTAACCTTGACCACTCAAAAAAGTTGATGTGTGCCACAACAGGTGTGTGTGTCTATCACTTTAATGATCTAATCCTTCACTATGGGATGCAAGTGTTTAGGATCCAAATTCGAAGGATGTTGTGTCACTGTTGGTTCAAGAAGCAAAAGAGTATGAGGCTTGAGAAATTCCACATTAAAGACTAGGTGCATGCCCAAGTATTAAGGTAGATCAAGAATAAAGGTGTTCTCACTAGCTATGTGAAAAATGGTGTAAGGACCATAACACAGAGGCTTGATCTTCTAGTGTGGACCTCTAAAGCACTCCTTCACAAATTTACAACCAAAATTTATCACCAAATTGGAATGCATGAGGTGTGTGATGTGTGTCATGGCACTCCTTGTACTTAACTTGAGTGTGTGAGAGAATTTGTTGAACTTGCTAGTGAATAAGTTAGATGTGGTGCAAAAAATTCTTGGATTTGTTTGATTCCCATTCATATACATGCAATCCGTTTCTTGATGGTGTGTGCTAAGATATGTCTAGAGGTGTTTAAGGTTCAAACCCATGACATGCCTAGAATGGATTTTGGTTGGTAGAGTTGAGAAGAACCCTAATGTAGACATGTTGAATGTACAAAAGATTGTCATCCCAGGGGTAATCATGTGCACAGTTGTACATTCATAAAAGATGAAAAATTGTGTGATTAACCAATTTAGTTTACCCATCTATCTAAGGATGAAAATTAGTTGATCGATCTAGCTGCATACTCATCAATTTCCTTAATGTTTGCCAAAAATGACTCATAAAGCGTGGATCATGGTTAGAGATGATGCATGTTGGTAACCCAAAACAAACTCAAACAGGTTGAAGAATGCCTGCATAGTGATAGTTGCATCAATGTCTTTTTTCATGTGACCATGATGGCCATCTTGGAAAACTAATCCACTATAATGAACATAACATCATGTTGTCATCTTGTTGTAGGTAATCTAGTCATGAAATCCATGCTCATAGATTCCCATGGTCTGGATGGAACCGATAGAGGTGTGTAAAGTTCTAGATTCATGCTTGTGAGTTTGGCAATGAAATAAGGAATGCAAGACTTGATGTGGCACTCCATGATAGTGTGCATGTGTGGCTAGTAAAAGTATAACTACAATACAACTAGAGTCTTTATCATGCCAAGGTGTCGTAAAGTCTTGGCATAGTGTGCCTCCTAGATGAGTCATTAGCTAAGTGTGCCAGAGGGAACACAAAGATGTTCAAGCTTGTAGAGAAACTGGTTAGACAAGTATAACTCTTGAAATTGTATATCTTATGTGAGGTTGGTGTAAGTTATTGTGAAGTCCTAATCAATTGAGTAAAAAGGAACCCAATATTGGAAATTATGGCTGCACATGTCTAACACTATGATGAGTGTGTGAATCAGTAGTCACCTAAGGTAATATGAAACCTTGTTGTCCTTCCCTTTATTGTGTTTGATAATGAGATGGAACTATTATAGGTAAGTCATCCATTTCATGTAGTGTGTATTTTCCAACTTGTTTTATGACTACAAGAACTGAAGTGGTTTATGGTTTGAATGAATAATTATCTCCTTTTCAAGGATGCAGTGTCATCATTACCTAATTGCTTACAAAATAACATATATTTCCTTCTCATATGTGGATTACCTTTAAACCATGTCACTAAATGTCTTAGAGTGGTATGTGACTAGATGTCCATGCTACATGAGCACTACACTGAGTGCGTAGTTAGATTTATTAGTGTGTATTTTAAAGTTTTGTGTAATGTCAGGCATTAAAAAAATAGGCATTGTATAAAGGCATTGCTTGAATGCCTCAAAAGTGTATTATTTTTCATGTGTGAACTAGCTAAGAGCCCAAAATATGTGCAAGGAACCAAGGATGAACCTATAGTAGAAGTTAGAAAATCCAAGAGAACTCCTCAATTCTATGAGACTATGTGGAGTAGGCTAATTTGGATCACTTTAATCTTCTCTGGGTCTAATTTGATGTTGATGCAATCAATAATATAGCTTAGGTGTTGGATACGTGTCGTGCCAAATGTACACTTTGCTAAGTTGGCCTGTAACTTATGTTGGTGCAAAGTGTTTAAGATGCATGTGATGTGTTGTATATGCTCCTCCTAAATCATATTGAAGATGAAAATATAATCCAAGTACATGATGAAGGAGTTGAGAAAGGGCCTAAGTAGATCATCCATCAATCACATGAAAGTGGCTAATACTTTGGTGAGGTCAAAAGTCATGACCAACCATTCGTATAATCCTTCCTAAGTCTTGAATGTTATCTTTTATAAATCTTTAGGATGGACTCAAAGATGATGGTACCCTGTCTTCAAGTTTATCTCGAGGAAATATTATGTGCCTTAGAATTGTTCTAGAAGGTCATCAATGCATGGTAGTGGATACAAATTCTTCACCATGATTTTTTTGAGTGTATAATAGTCTATGTAGAGTCATTATGACCCATCCTTCTTGGGTGTCAGGACTATCAGACTCCTTGGAAGTTGAAGAGCTAGACTTAATCTTGTCCTGATCAAGAAACTCTTAAATTTGGTGATATATTTCATCATTCTCCCAAACAATATTGTGATAGAGGGGGTTATTTATAACAGGGGATCTAGGAACCAAATTGATGCACTACTTTATTGCATAGTGTGTTAGAAGGCCTTCTAGTTTTGTGAAGACTTTGCTACTATGCTCTAGTAAATTATCAAGTTGTTATTGTGATGATGTGTGAGTGTTTCATATTTCCAAGCTGTGCTTTTGTTTTGACTACTCATGTGTATTAGGGTAGACTATGAGTAACACTAACTTTTGCATGTACAAGATGAGCTTATGACATTGCTTACCAAAGACCAAGGTGAATTTTTTCGTGGGCACTAACTCAAAATTTTTTTAGAAGTGATCTTGTGTGTGAATAGTCCAACACTGTGGCTTTGATTAATATGTAGTTTCATGGTCATATAAGTATGGTCTCCCTAGTAGGATGTCATAGACCTCTAGAGGTGCAATTTCACAAGTAACATTGTCCTTTATAGGCTTGAATTTGTATTACCATTAGACCTATATATATTTACCCTTCTACAATCACCCTAAAGAGTATGGCTTTGGATGCACAATAATGGTAAGCCAAAGTTGTTGAGTTATGGATTACATGATGATATTCTTTTGGTTGCTACTATTTATGATGATGTGGAGAGGTTGACCCTTCACCTAGAACTTGGTGTGGAAGAGACATTCATGCTCTTCACATATGTCAATCATAGCGGTGTTGGTGCTTAGACAAAAGGCATCTAGATTAGTGTTATCTATCAATATGGGTCCTAATGTAGATTATGCAAGCAAAGATTACTATGCATGGTATTAATAATCATTGTGAATGGATGAACGATGGTGATGGCACCACTTCTCACCATACTTCTTATTCTTACCTTTATCTAAAGCTAAAAATGTTGGAGATTTCAAAGGTTGAGTAATCTTCTAGTGTTACTCTCCTTTGAAAGAAGTGTCCTATTGTTTCTGTGCAGAAGGTTATGATGTGGAGTCACGTGATGGCTGGGCCTTTCACATTGCATTGGATGAAGAAGTGACATGTTTCTTAATCTTTACCTTGGATTAAATATTTGTAGCATTATGATATGCTTGCCCTAAATTATTAGAAGTTAAGAACTCCATCTTTGCATAAATATAATGTGAAAGGTTATTAATTTACTTTAACACCTTAGGTTGTTCACTCAAGTTATTGTGTAGGTGCATAGAGTAGTCATGAAAAATGTTGGTATAGTCTTCTATGGACCAATTTTTGTACTGAAAAAATTGTTGAAATTTGATGTATTCATCTTCAAAGTGGTGTAGAGGGTAGTATTGTTCCTTCAGCATGCCAACAAAAGTCTTCCAGGATTTAATTGAAATGCACTCTTATGCATGTTGTGCATTGAAACCCTCCCGCCAATGAACAACTAGTATGGAAATATTCAGTACTGTGAAGGTGATCTTCTCAACATTGGTGAAAGAATTGATTGAGAAGTATGCCTCAAGTTGTCAAATCTAGACATCCAATATTTTGGCATCAATCTTATCTTCAAATAGAGGGATGCATATATTGACTAGAAATTTTAATAGGGTTTATTACTGAAACCATTGTTTAATGAACTATAGAGGTGTGGTAGAAGGCATCAGATTGAGTTATAGCATCAACTCATGGAAGTGGCCAATTTTTTTGGTGCACTATGCCACTAGTGCATTAGTGATGAACTTTCATACCTCAAGGGCTACCTTAGGTTGCTTTTGGTTGTTAGTAATCTTACTTTTGATTCAACATTCTTCTAAATATTTTGAAAAATAGCCAATTGATAATATTTCATTCTCAAATTACACTCATGTTTTTATAATTATAAAAAGGAATAGATCTTTTGGGGCTCATGACCAAGCATGGGGGGATAGTCAAGTTTTTGTTGTACAGAGTGAATGGGCAAAGCTAATTTATAAATAAATAACTAAACACATAAAATGGATAATTTTTTTTATACTTACAGTAAATCCAACTTCTATACATTAACAAAAAATATGAAAAATTGGTACCATGTGCTACAATACATGTTTTACAGAGTAGACATGCATAACATGTTATCTATGTTTTGATTGTGTAGAACATCAACCTTTTAGATGGATGTGTATGTTACATACTTATGTAATTAGAATACAATAGTGGTTATAACCACTATCTATTACCAAGAAGATGGTTGCGTCAGTTCATCTTCCAGGATGGAGGATGGTAGGTGAACCCCTTAAAGCACATGGGCAAGGCAAGTTGACATGTGGATGTGTTGTGGATTCTAAGAAGTTGGCTAGGTACATGAAAATGTGAGTTACAATGTATGACTATGAGGTATGTGGGGTTGTGAGTTGTAGAGTGCATAAAATTCTATAATATGGCATGGAAACTTGTGTGATTCATGGGCTTGTGAGGCAAACAAGTCTATGAGCTATGACAAAAAATTCCCAGGTGCACAAGGATATGAATTATGACATATAATTATGAGGTGCATGTGCTATAGGTGAATAAGTCAATTAAAAATCATAAGACTTATGTAACATGTGGGATTACAAGTTATGAAGTGTGTAATAATGAGTGCACATTATGGAGTGCATAGTAATGAGTGCATAATATGGAGTGCATAGGGGTTAGTGCATAAAAGTATACAATATGGCATAGAACTTGTGTATATGACTTGGAGTAAAAATCAAGCAAAGAGTGTGTAAAATTGGGTGAGAGGTGCACGCCCTATGCAATATAGTGAATGAGGAGTAAACTCAGTTGTGCAAGGATTGTGCATAGAGCAAACTATGACATATGTGTGAACTAATAATTTGACATAGAGGGGAGGTTAGTCTCATAAAATAAGTGAAATTAACACACTAAATTACTAACACCTCTATCGTAAAAACTAGGGAGAGCCTAGGTAAAAAAAACTAAATGAAAGCATAACAAAAACATAAAAAACACAATGCTTTTACCTTCATTGAGAGCCCCAAATGGCTTGGTTGGCTTGTAAATCAAGAAGTATTTAATAATGGAGGTTGCTTGGATCCTTCTCTCTTTAACACCTTGGCTTTGATGTTACTTGGCTTAAGATTTGGGCATGGTAACACTACTTGCTAGGCATTTAGGCATTATAACACTACATCAAATAGCTTATTAAAGATATTTATGCATAATAACTTTACACCAGAATATATTAGAAACCAATAGGCAAGGCCTTGTATTTATAGCCTTAGGAATTAACCCTCACCTAAGGTGAGTTGAAGATGAGTTTAAGATTGGAATGGGTTCAAACTAAACCTAGGCAAGTTAAATCTAACTCTAATTGAGTTAATAGTTGTCAAGCAATTATGATTCATAATTACTAGGCATGGCTTTCAAATTAGTATTTTAGGATATTTTCAAAGAGATTGACAACTCATAAAGGAAAGGATGAAAGGCTAGGATATTTTGAATTTTTGAATTTATATTTTAGGATATTCATTTATTTTAAATAGATATTTCAACTAGGCATTTAATCTTTTTTAATTTGTTAATTTATTTTGATTAACATTTTAGCTCTTTCAATATTTGAATAAGTGTCCCACTTAATAGGTTTATAGGCTAAATTGATAGTTGTGATGTCACAAGGTGATTAGGGATGAATCCATGAGAGGTTATTATTGTATATAATAGGATGCCCCAATTAAGGATGTCTCAACATGATTTTGAGCTTTGGTGAATGATACACAAGTAAATTTGGGATATTAAATGATTCTTAGTCTTAATTTACAATGGTTGGTTGGAATCGATTTGAAGTATAGTTGGAAGCTAGTTATAGCCAGTTTTAGGTGTCTACATTTTGATGTTATTTAGAAAGGCATTGAAATCTATGGGTAGAGTAATGTATTCTCAAAGAATGAAAATGTCCTTTATGCCTACATCTTCAATGGTAATGGATGAGCTCAAGATGCCCCCTTGAGGGAGCGATCAACAAAAATGGTCGGTGATCAATCCCTCAAAAGAAGGAAAATGATGTGACTAAAAGGTAAAATATGGGTGGAAAAGATTGATTTGCCTATAGGCAGTTATAATCAATCTTTTACCATAGGTGGTTATAAATCATCGGCACAAGTGGGACAAAAAATATAATGATTTTACCAAAGGTGGTTATGCCACTAAGGCCATTCTTTCCATTGATATCAAGTTACCTTATTTATGAATCTCTTTGAAGCATGTACTAGATGATGAATATTATTGAGTAGCTTGCCTATAAGAGCTAGAGTTACTTGATGAGAAACACATATTTATTATTAATAACCTTCAAGCATACTAGAACCGACTTCATGGCCACTACAACTGGTAGGTCAAACATAGAGAATTTAAGCTTAGTGATCTTGTTCTTAAAGAAAACCAATAAAATACCATGGTCAAGAAGAAGCACAAGGGCAAGTACAAACCCAACTAGATATGCCCCTATATCATTGTTTTAAACTATGGCTCAAGAGCATACATGCTCGCTACACTAGATAGGGATGAACTTGATGAGCTAATGAACATTATATACCTCAAGTGTTACTTCACTTGAGAGACTTGAACTATTACCTATGAGGCCCGTTTCCATTATCCTATAATATCAACATTCTTTATTTGTACTATATTATTCTACCTTGTACCATTTTACCATACCTATCCTATTGACAAAAGTTGTTTTTACCCTCCCTACCGCATCCCTTTGACCTTGGTTCCATTCCATTGGTTCTATAGGCACTTTCAGCAAGAAGATTTTGATCAAGTTTCAACAATTGATTTAGAATTCTAGACAGAGGTTATATTTTGGAGTAGTATGATAGTGGTTTGGTAGTTTAATCCTTCATTTCTTGTTTCATTTCATTTTGGGTACCACTGATTATAACTGCCTTTGGGCAAATTAACATCCCATTGTCCTGCTACTAATTAGAACTACCTATGGGAAAATTAGTATCATTGACCTATATCATTGTTTCCTAATTATAATCACCTTAAGGAAAATTAGGAACAACACCTTTATCATGCCTTGAAGACCCACCTTGCCATTCCTATGTCATATTATGCCATTTACCTTCTTTGCCTATTATTTGAGATTTTGTCACTACCTAGTTGAATTTATCCAATGTAAGGTGAAACTACAATGACTTTAGGTCCTAATGGGACTATGTGAGAAGCTCTCAATTCATGTTAAGGTTAGTTCAATCACCATTTTGCCAACACTCTCACTATTTTATGAGTGACTTGAGCCACACTTGCACCATTTTACAAGCAATTTTAAGTTTTGAATGCTCTCGCCATTTTGTGAGCTTGGACTATTTAGTATCTCATCATCCTCCATCGAGTTGAGATGCTCCAAAACATTTGAAAATGATCTAAAAAATACTAAACATCAACCACTTCTTTGCCTTCAAGATTTTGGGATACCTAACTACTTCATAAGCAACCACTTAACATTTAGTTTCCCCATCCTTACTGGACTCACATCCCACACTCTCAGCATTTTGTAAGACCATTCCCTTATTCCTATATCACATACATCATATTTTTTTCTCATCTTTTTCTTCTATCCCATATCTTAGGAGAAATACATTTGGCCTACATTTTATGTTGGACCTTGTGTCTATGGAACTATGTAGGTAGCGTCCACTTGCCTAGTGCATCTAGATTCAACTCAAATAATCCCTTCCTTTTCTTTTATTTCCTCCATTTATATTTGTTTTTGTCTTTATATCCTTTAACCTAGGGTCAATGTCCATCATCCTATTTATCTTTTGTTTGTGTTAACATTGTGATTAACCATTGTTTGTGTTTGTTTCCTTTTGTTTTCATTGTTTTGTTTTATTCTATCTTTATTTTTCATTTTTTGGTGTTTTGTCTTTATGTTTGTTTATTTGTTTGCATATTTATTTGATTTCATTGTTGTGGCTTGATTCAGTCTATGTGCATTCATTGGGTGATTCCTTGCGTATTATTCTTAAATCCATCCATATTCATACGTCAACATTATCATCACGGTTTTTATAATTGGTGCATTATTTTTGTATGTTTATTAGATAACGTGTTAGTCTTTATGCATATTTTGGAAAAATTATCATGGTGTTTTATATCATAGTGCCTACCATCATGTGCTATAATAAAAATCAGCTCAGGAAGTCGTACAAGCAATGAGGCTGTGATACTCCTTGGCACCTAAAAATTTATTGATCTATTCAAATCAACATATAGAGTAATTAAATACCAAAAGAATTTTAATACTTACTAGTTAGGGCATGCATTTATATACTAGCAAGTTGCCTAAATTCATCTTTCTCCTCTGTACCAATTTGTCATCATCCTAGTACCAATGATTATAACCACCTTTAGGCAAATCATTATATCTCATCCCACTTGTAATGGAAATGCTTCTAACCACCTTTGGGCAAACCATTATCTTTTTTGTCCCACCTGTGCCGATGATTATAACCACATGTGGGTAAATCATCCTATTTATCTACCCAACTAGGGCAGCCCATCATGCCACTAATTATAATCACCTTTGGGAAACTCATTCTCTTGTTACCCTTATATTTTGTCAATGATTATAACCACCTTTGGGAAAATCATTATATTTTTTTTCCCACTTGTGCCGATGATTATAACCACCTTTGGTAAAATCATCTTGTTAAAATCATCTTGGGTGGAAAAGATTGATTTGCCTATAGGCAGTTATAATCAATGGCATTTGACTACTAGGATGATGACAAATTGGTACAGAGGAGAAAGATGAATTTAGGCAACTTGCTAGTATAGAAATGCATGCCCTAACTAGTAAGTATTAAAATTCTTTTGGTATTTAATTACTCTATATGTGGGGTGTGATTTGAATAGATCAATAATTTTTTAGGTGCCAAGGAGTATCACAGCCTCATTGCTTGTAAGACTTCCTGAGCTGATTTTTATTATAAGACATGATGGTAGGCACTATGATATAAAACACCATGATAATTTTGCCAAAATATGCATGAAGACTAACACGTTATCTAATAAACATGCAAAAATAATGCACCAATGATAAAAACCATGATGATAATGTTGACGTATGAATATGGATGGATTTAAGAATAATACACAAGGAATCACCCAATGAATGCACATAGACTGAATCAAGCCACAACAATGAAAGAAAATAAATATGCAAACAGATAAACAAACATAAAGACAAAACACCAAAAAATGAGAAATAAAGATAGAATAAAATAAAACAATGAAAACAAAAGGAAACAAACACAAACAATGGTTAATCAAAATGTTAACACAAACAAAAGATAAATAGGATGATGGACATTAACCCTAGGTTAAAGGAGATAAAGACAAAAACAAATATAAATGGGGGAAATAAAAGAAAAGGAAGGGATTATTTGAGTTGAATCTAGATGCACTAGGCAAGTGGATGCTACCTACATAGATCCATAGACACAAGGTCCAACATAAAATGTAGGCCAAATGTATTTCTCCTAAGATATGGGATAGAAGAAAATGATGAGAAAAAAACATGATGGATGTGATATAAGAATAAGGGAATGGTCTTACAAAATGCTGAGAGTGTGGTACATGAGTCCAGTAAGGATGGGGAAACTAAATGATAAGTGGTTAATTGTGAAGTAGCTAGGGATCCCAAAATCTTGAAGGCAAAGAAGTGGTTGATGTTTAGTATTTTTTAGATCATTTTCAAATGTTTTGGAGCATCTCAACTCGATGGAGGACAATGAGATACTAAATGGTCCAAGCTCACAAAATGGTGAGAGCATTCAAACTTAAAATTGCTTATAAAATGGTGCGAGTGTGGCTTAAGTCACTCGTAAAATAGTGAGAGTGTTGGCAAAATGGTGACTGAACTAACCTTAAAATGAATTGAGAGCTTCTCACATAGTCCCATTAGGACCTAAAGTCATTGTAGTTTCACCTTACATTGGATAAATTCAACTAGGTAGTGACAAAATCTCAAATAATAGGCAAAGAAGGTAAATGGCATAATATGACATAGGAATGGCAAGGTGGGTCTTCAAGGCATGATAAAGGTGTTGTTCCTAATTTTCCCTAAGGTGATTATAATTAGGAAACAATGATATAGGTCAATGATACTAATTTTTCCATAGGTAGTTCTAATTAGTAGCAGGACAATGGGATGCTAATTTGCTCAAAGGCAGTTATAATCAGTGGTACCCAAAATGAAATGAAACAAGAAATGAAGGATTAAACTACCAAACCACTGTCATACTATTCCAAAATATAACCTCTGTCTGGAACTCTAAATCAATTATTGAAACTTGATCAAAATCTTCTTGCTAAAAGTGCCTATGGAACTAATGGAATGGAACCAAGGTCAAAGGGATGTGGTAGGGAGGGTAAAAACAACTTTTGTCAATAGGATAGGTATGGTAAAATGGTACAAGGTAGAATAATATAGTACAAAGAAAGAATGTCGATATTATAGGATAATGGAAATGGGCCTCATAGGTAATTGTTCAAGTCTCTCAAGTGAAGTAACACTTGAGGTATATAATGTTCATTAGCTCATCAAGTTCATCCCTATCTAGTGTAGCGAACATGTATGCTCTTGAGCCATAGTTTAAAACAATGATATAGGGGCATATCTAGTTGGGTTTGTACTTGCCCTTGTGCTTCTTCTCGACCATGGTATTTTATTGGTTTTCTTTAAGAACAAGATCACTAAGCTTAAATTCTCTATGTTTGACCTACCGGTTGTAGTGGCCATGAAGTCGGGTCTAGTATGCTTGAAGGTTATTAATAATAAACATGTGTTTCTCATCAAGTAACTCTAGCTCTTATAGGCAAGCTACTCAATAATATTCATCATCTAGTACATGATTCAAAGATATTCATAAATAAGGTAACTTGATATTAATGGAAAGAATGGCCTTAGTGGCATAAACTAGGGAATATGGAGTGACTCCTATTTGGGTATGGTAATTAGTGCGGTATGCCTAAAGGGAATGAAATATTTGGAGGTGATAATTGTGACCAGCATCATTGAAAATATTTTTAAGGATGTTGACAATGGTTTTATTGGATGCTTCTTATTGGCCATTACCTTGTGGGTAATATGTGGTAGAAAAATGTTGAGTAATGTTATACTCGATACAAAGAGATTTGACATCTTTATTTTTAAATGATTCACCATTATCAAATATAATGTTGAATATGATACCATAATGATAAATGAGATGGTTGAAGATGAACTTGGAAATTTATTTTCCAATCATATAAGTGAGGGGTATAACTTTAACCCACTTAGTGAAATATTTGGTAGCAATAAGGATGTGTTTATGGCCATCATATGAGGTTGGGTTAATCTTCCCAATGAGATTGAGTCCCCATGTAGTAAACAACCAAAGTGTAAGCATTAGTTTTAGAGTCTTGTCTAGGGTATGAATCAGATTGGCATGCCTTTGACATTTGTCTCACCTTTTAACATACACAACTACATCTACATCCATAGTTGGCCAATAATACTTGATATATAGGAGATTTTTGGTTACAATGGTGCTGTTTGTGTGGGCTCCACATAATCCATGAACTTCTCATAATGCAAGTGTTGATTCTACCAAATTTATACAACAAATTAAAGTTCCATCAAATTTATGATGGTATAGGGTTGGTCCAAGTAAGGTATATCATGTGACATGGTGGATAGAGGCCTTGATTTATTTGTGGGATAGGTCTAGTGGCATAATATGGTCATATAGGTAGGTAAAAAGGTCTGAATACCATATAGAGCTGGGACCAACAATATCATAAATCATTACAATGGTTGAAGGTTCATGAGCTGGTGTTAAAATATTTTTAATGAGGAATTGATATTCTTTTGCCTTATTTGGATGATGAATCAAAGATCCAATGGTGGCCATGGCATCCACTATTTTATTATTGGCCCTTGGTATGTGTTCAAACTATATGTTGGCAATCTGTTGTTTGAGAGTTTCAATCATGGCCTTGTATGGCACTAGCTTGTCATCTTTGGTCTGAAAGTGGTCTATAATCTAATTGATGAGTAACTGAGAATCACCATAAATGTTGAGATGCTAAATATTCCATTATACAACTTGATGAAGCCTTGTGATAAGTTCTTTATATTTGACCATATTGTTGGTATAACGAACGCTGATATGAAATGATTTAGGGATAAGATCTACCTATGGTGCAATAAACAATAGGCCTACCCTTGATCTATGTGCTATGAATGCTCCATCAAAATATAACTTCTAGTGCTACTCCTCAATAGGTGTGTCAATAATGGTCATAATGGACTTGTCTAGGAATTGAAAAGTTAGTGGCTCTGTATCTACAAAGGGAGCTTCAATAAGCTGATCTATAAGAACTTGTCCCTTGATGGCTTTTTGGTTGATGTATTCTATTTCAAACTCACTTAGAAGCATGATTTATTTAGCCATATGGCCTTATAAAGCTATTTTAGATAATAGATACTTGAGCGGATCTACTTTGGAAATAACTATGGTTTGGTTGTTTAACATGTAATGTCATAGTTTTTGTGTTGCAAATACCATAGCTAAATAATCTTTTTTAATGGGCATATAATTTAGTCATACACGACTAGTGTATGAATTAGATAGTACATGACATATTCTTTTTTGTTGTTATCATACTGAGCTAGAAGTGCCCATAGGGCTTTGTTCAGGGTAGACAAGTATAGTAGGATTGACTTTCACGGCATAGGTGCCAACAAAATAGGTGGATTAGCAAGATAGTCTTTTGAGTACTAAAAGGTTTTTTGGCATTATTCATCCTAATGAAAAGTGAAACATTTCTTTAGTAAGAGTGTAAATGGATGGAATTTGTTGGCCAACTGAGATATGAAGCATATGATAGATTGAATCTTGCCGTACAAATTATAGAGCTACTTAAAATTAGAAGGTGGTGGCATCTTTATAATGGCTTGTAATTTGGTTGGATTAAATTAAATGCCTCTGTGGGAGATAATGAAGCCTAGAAATTTGCCTAAATTAAATCCAAAAATGCACTTCTTAAGACTAAGTCTAACCTTATATTCATGTAGTCTCTTAAATATTCTTCATAGTGCTGTCAGATGATTGGCCCTAGTCTTTGATTTTCTCAATATGTCATCGATGTAGTCTTCAACAATGTCATGCATCATATCATGAAATATAAAGGTCATGGTTATTTGGTATGTGGCCCCAACATTCTTGAGACCAAATGGTATAACCTGATAACAAAACATTCCCCATGGATTGGTGAACACTATTTTATATTGGTCTTCTGGCACAATCCTGATCTAGTTGAATCCAAAAAATACATCCATCAATGAAAACATTTCATACTCGACTATGAAGTCAACTATCATGTCAATGTTTGGTAGAAGAAATTTATCCTTAAGGCAAGCCTTGATTATATCTATGAAATTAGTGCAGATTTTAATTCCTTCTAGCTTCTTGCTAACGGGCATAACATTTGAGATCTACTATGAGTAATTGATCGATCAAATAAATCTCAAATTTAAGAGTTTTTCCAACTCTTTATTTACTAATAAAACAATATGATGATGTATTTTATGCAATTTATATTTCATAGGTTTGATATCAGTATGTATAACAAGATGGTGTACAACCAAGGTAGGGTCCAAACCTGGCATGCCTGAATAGGCCCAATTAAAGATGCCAATAAATTCCCTCAAAAGGGCTATAAAGATGTCATGTTCCTCCTTAGTAAGGGGCACACCTATTTTTATCCATTTTGGGTCATTTAGAGTGCTAATGTTCACTTGTGAAGTGTCCTCCATAAGGAGAGTCAAACCATCTTCTAGAATGGTTGACAATGATTTGAATTGGCATGCAATGGCAAGTCCTCTATTTGGATTGGATCTTCAATATCCCCTATGCAAGACAAATATGAGTCTCCTAATGGTAGGGATGGCCATGTTACAAACACCATTGGAAATTCTTGAATGATTTTGTAAAAGGCATGTTGTACTTCAAAATTGAACTTAGACCCATAGGCAAGTTCATCGTTGGTGGTCTCTTGAGCTATGTTTTAGGAAAGGTGAACACCCCCATTTAATGACACCTAAAATAGGTTTTCACTAGAAGATTGGCCTTTCTCTTTACTCTTTCCCTAGTCTAAAAGTGCCTCAAAGAGGTTTTCACTTTGGGACCTTAATATTTTATTCAATTATTTATGGTTAAGGGTGTTTACCTATTCTCTAAAATAGGCTGTAGGATCTAGTTTGATTGAGAACCCTTATTTATGGTCTCCCAACAAAACATTATCTCATAAGCCTAGAAATCACAAATGGCCTCATCACTCTCAAACTCATCTAAAGTACTATGGATTCTTGTTGGTCCCAAGCTTTAAGTTGAGGGTGATATAGAAGAAGTAGATTGTGTTAGTTAATCGAGGTAAGAGTATAAATGACATGGGTATCAAATAGATTGGTATTCGCTAGGTCTTCATAAAGGCTATGATCAAAATCTACTCCACTACCAACATCATCATCACTAGTCATTGGCATTAGAACATGAATAAGATACATGGGGTCACCCCCATGTAGTTTAAATCTGAGACCATAGGTTCTTTTATACTGAGTTATGGAGATTGGCTCAAGTGTACCTTGCTAATTTGGCCTGAGGCCTCTTCCTTGATAAGCGTGATTCTCTATGATCCTATTAGGAATGAGATATTTGACATTTTTATAGCAATTGACCAATTTGTCAGTTTATAACTATGTTTCATCATTTGTAAGTGGGTCTTGTTCTTGGTCAGTGGTCAATGTGAAGATGATAGGAGTTGGACTATACAGTTTGCCCTTTCCTTTTTGTTTCCATTTCATGAAAAGTGACTTGGATTTAGTTCTTTTGTAGGACTTGGGGTTCTATGGAAACTTGGCAATGTGAAACTTATCATGGGTAAAATATTCTCTTGGGCCATTATCCATGATGGTAAAATGATTAAATATTTTAGGAGGTGGTATATGGGAAGATGAATCAAGGGTATCTAGGTTGATGCAATTAGCCTCTAGTAAATCAATAACTATTTCCTTCCTCTTATCCATTTTTGGAACTAGATCTAGGCCAAAGTGATAGTTATAGTTTTCATACTTGGCCTTCAAATGTTTACAATGTTCATAGGGTTATAAATCTCCATGAATGGTGACCTTAATGCTAGAATGAGAGAACTTGAGAAACTAGTGTAACATTGAGGGGATTGCACAAATTTCATGTATCTAAGGTCTTTCCAAAAGAAAATTATATGACAAGTCTAGGTCTTACATGTGGTATAGTGTATCGTGGGTTAAGGGCCCAATGATAACTGACAAGCTAATGGTGCCTTTTGATTCTCACTCTTTATTGTCATAGGCCTTAATAGTCAATATTTTTGGTTTGAGATCAGATGTTGTGTATTTGAGATGCTTAATGAGCTTCAAAGACACAATATTTAGACCCAATCCATTGTCTATGAGAACATGTTTCACTTTGTATTGCATAATGACAACTTCAATGTATAATAGATTATTATGAAGAGGGCTAAAGGATGACATATCACTTTGGTTGAATGTTAATTGTTGGTGTTGGGCTAGATATCTAACCAAATATTAGAATTTGTCTAGGCTTATGTCATTTGGCACTTAGGATTGGCTGAGGAACTCTATCAAGATATTCTTATCAATGATTGATGTATGTAACAAATCCAAAATAGAAATTTGTACATGCATCTTCTAAAGTTGTTTCACAATATTAAATGTGTTTTCTAACATAATGGTATATGGCTTGTTCCTATCCAAAATGGTAGGTTGGATGGGTTTGGTGGTAGGTGGCTATAGGTTTGGATTGGTAATATTTGACCATCGAGTTATGATTACACACTCAAGATTACAGACATGACCATTGTTGCTATAAAATGATGGTGGAGAGGGACTAGATAGGATAAGTCTTGATTATTGATGCACTTGTATGTTGTCATGGGGAAATGATGAGTTATCAGTATAAGGTCTAAAAGTAGTAATCCTTGCTTGATGGTATGCCTGTATGTAGTCCCATGCTAAGGAAGGATCACTAGCATAGGTTGGATGGTTGGAATTGGTTAGTAACTGTTTCATGTAAATTTTCACTTAAATTCTAAAAAAAAGGAGATAAAATAAACTTGATATAGGTGTGGTTGAAAAACCTATTTGGTTATGCATGCATTGAATCAAAAGATTGTGAAGAAGTCCTCTTTGGCTTGGGAGGAAGACCTACATATAAGAAATTATAAAGCAAACTTGTTCATTAGATAGATAGTTGGGTGGATTGCCTAACAATAGTTAGATCCTAGAAGTGAGGGCTTCCTTAGGGGTTGTCAATCCACATGTTTTGAATAGTCAAGTTTAAAAAACTAAATAGAAGGTACTTGCATCTATTAAAAAAGATTACTAAAATTGAACACAAGAATGCATTTTAATAAAATAGACTAGAAATGATCTATTAGTGATTAACTAATTAGTACTCGTGATAGGGGTTGGGGTATGCTTTAGAAAATCTAAAAGAGGTCTGTGAGTGGTCAGAAACATAGAAAAATGGATTTAATTGGGTGTAAGTGGGTGAAAATAGGTTGCTGGTTTTTCACACCATAGGGGACCATCGATGGTTGGGGTGACCATCAGTGGTTATGCATGATCGTCGGTGGTTGGTTTTGACCATTAATGATTGATTGTGGAATTCTAGGTTTGACACATAGCTGAATGATGGGATCCCATTGATGGATTTTGAGAGTTGGGTAAGGGTTGGATTGATTATAAAATGGAAATAGAGTATGTGAATATTAACAAACAAATACTCATCTTACCAGAAGTTAGTTGGGTGGGTGGTTGATGTAGTTAGCTTGTTGGTGTAATTTGGCTTGATTATGGTAGAGTAACGGTACCTAAGAGCTTGGTTGAGAGGTGACTAAAAGTCAACTCCTAATAAGATGGCTAATAATGCTTGATAATGTTGATGACACTAATTGACCTACTTGACCTAAAAAAGAAAACTCATGAATGCTTGAGCTCTTTATAATCATTATAGATGAATCAAACATCTTAGGCCTCTTTTTCTTATAAGCACAAGTAAAAAGTGGAAGTTAAGGTGTAACTTGCCTGTCTAAATATAATTCATTAATGTAAAAGGCTCATAACTAAAATTTGATAATTTATTTTTAGAAAAACAATATGGGTTGTTTACATGTTATTTATTAAGATGTGGATCCTAATCATTGATGATTAGGGGTTCCCAAGGCTGACCATTGATGGTCACACTGATCGTCAATGATCAGGGTCCACAAGAAAAGGGTCTTGATGATCAGGTTCACTCAGCTTGGTGAAATTGAGTGCAGATGGGTTTGGTGAGGCTAGATAGGTGTAGGTTGGTCCCAAGGGGGCCTAGGTGGGTCCAAGGGTATTTTTGACATTCAAAAATGTAGGTGTGTAAATTTTTGATGTCTATATTTTGCCCTTTTTTATTGTGTAGCTTGCATGAACAAGCTACAAAATAAAAATGGAGTATGGGTCAAGGGTCTGGTTGCCTCGAGAGTGGAAGGAGGTATTCCCCTTCAAATCAGAAGTTAGTGAGGTGAAGCTAAAGTGGGAATAGGTTTGATAAGTGTTATATGGTTAATCATGAGGTGGTGACACAAGGTCAGGTAAAGGAGACACAAACTTGCACACAAAATGAAATAGTCAAGATCACGCAAAGACTAGAATTGCCAAGGTTGGTAAAAATAAGGGTTGGTACTAGGTAGGATAAGTGATAAGTGAACCAGATGACTGCCTATAGGCATAGTGGCTAAGAACACTCATAAACACAAGTCTCTTATGTGATTTTCATGTTTCTAGTTGGTATACAAGGCAAGAAGTGCACCCAAGGGAAATACAAATGGGTCAAGTGTCACATGTATCTGAGGTAAAAAGTGCTCTTGGTGAGACAAAAGTAGGTCAGTATGCATGAGGTGGCACAAAATGTAAAAGGGGTCAACATGGAAATGTTGTCACTATAGTCAAAGGACCAGGTAATAAGCATTGCTAAATTGTGTCCCAGATAGGCCAAAAGAGATTGATGACAAGGTGATGAGGTGGTCAGGCTAGTGGGAGAAAGGCATCTCCAAAAGTAGGTAAAAGCCTAAGATAATGTGCTAGGAATGGTAGGTTTTAGGTGGAATTTGAAACTGGGGTTTGTAGGGTTTCTTGACCATCAATAGTCAGGGTCCCAAAAAGGTGACCATCAATGGTCACCCTGACCATTGACAATCAAGGGTAACCCTTATAACCTAGATAGGTAAAAAGTAAAAACAAGACTCATTTTTACTATTATTACTATTTTGCTTTGTTGACTTTGGTCTAGGTAATTTTATATCTTTATGAGGAAGGTGTTTGCTAAGGCGGGTATTGTTCATTGGCTAGAGGCATGTGGGTGATTATGTGGGTCTATGATGCAGGGAGCACGAGGATGCAACTGAGTAGCTGCTCATGGGCTTAGACCACAAAAGAGGTCATGGAATGAGGTAGGGGGTGTGTTAAAATTACCAGAGTAGGCTTATTTTTGCATTGTTGAATTTGCTTGGGTGGGTAGGTCTGGAAATGTACAATTTTGCCTGTATGCCCTAGGAAGGGTTTTTAAGGTTTTTGGGCAAATTGGTAGGTGAAGTGGTAGATTGACAAGGTGGGTGGGTGAATTAGGTAATATGCTAGGTGGTTAGGGTGCTTAGGCTTGGATTTTAAAGTTTTTTTGATTGATTATACCTATGAAGGGTTTGGGCATTCCAGTCATAAAATGCCCATAAGTGATCGTTGATGGGTAGGTCTTACCATTGATGGTCGACACCTTAGGAAGTAGGGGTTTACAACTATCGATAGCCAACATGACCACTGATAGTTGGGTAGGATAGGGTAGGGATTTTGGATAAGTGTTTAGGAGAGGTTTTTGATTGTTAGGTTTTGCTAAGCTACTTAGGGTGTGGTTATGAGTAAGGGTAATGGGTGGGGCTTTCCTTAGGTTACTAGGGTTAGGTGTTTTTCCAAGTGTGTTAAGGGTTAGGTCAAATATCAAAAAGGTAGGGTATATAGGCCTATTAATAATAATTGAGCCTAATGTTTAGTTTGCTGCAGTCTCAGGAGCATATCTAGAGACATGACCATGTGCCACGTATCTTCTCTATACTTCTTGAGGGGACGAACACAAATGAATAGGCACACATGGAGGAGGTAGGGATAAGAGGGATAAGACATTATTAGTATGTGCCTAGAGATGCATCAATGAGAGTAGCACTCATTAAGGATGGGATCCTACTACTAATACCTCTTTGTTGCCAGCTAGGGAGATGACTATTCTCCTAAAGGATGTACATAGGATCACTCAAATCCTATTACATGGTGAGGTGATATACTAGATAGAGTAAGAGGAGTGGGATGAGTATGTTGAGTAACTATATGGAGATGATAGTGACTAGGTCCGATGGCATTTTGGAAGGTTTAGATATATATGGTTATATGAGAGAGCTTTAGAGGAGAAGAGATTGATGATGATGTTGATGGTTGTAATTACATGCTTTGGGCTCTTAGATTTGAGTAGTGAGAGGTTTCCTTATGTATTGATAGATATATTAGTGGATATATTTCTTGGGAGGATAGTATTTAGTTGGGTCCAAATTTTGCTAGCTCAAATTTATAGGGAGTTATAGGGATTCAAACACCACTAAAAATATAATATCAACATGGGCCTATTTCTTCATTACTGGGCTTATGAGCACATCTAAGTTCTAAGGCTGATGGGATTACCATCGGTAGGGTACCAATATATGGAGTTCCTTATTGGTTTTATGAGATGGAGAGATGACTATGCTGCATCAGGGGTAGGAGGCGGGGCACATGATGTCAATTGGTTAGAGGTGCCCTAGGTGCATTGGTAGTTAGGGACATCACTTAGAGACCATAACTATAGTTCATAATATGGCTGGGCTATAGGAGGTATACCCTCACTATGAAAAGTTATAAGTGGAAAGTGGGCTATCGAGAGGGTGAGGTTAAGTTGATTCCATTTGATTAGGTGCGGTGATATTTTGGCTTGCTACAAGGTGTATCAGGTCCACATCCATAGTACACAAGGCATGTCTTAGAGGTTCATTTATTAGTGTTATAGCCTACCTTGATATTTTTGGATGGTGGTTTTGAGGAGATTTTTGTTAGGAACCCTATGGATGATGCAAGGTATACAGATGGTTATATGGCTTGGTACCAACTGATCTATGTAGTGGCAGATGTGGGTGGAGATGATCGAGAGGCAAGGTTGATGGTTGTAAATCCAACTAGTTAGGATGGATAGGTGGGGGCAACATTTGTTATAGCCCAAGCTCAGATACGTGTGTTGTATGGATAGGTGGCCATACTATAGGGCCAGTTCACCATATTGTAGGGTCAGTTTACCATCGTTACAAGTGAGAGAGACTAGGCACATGCATCCTTAGGTATAGTTACATAGGAAAAGGACTTATTGAGACATAGGGTTAGAGAATCTATAATAGTAAGAGGGCCACCAGGGATGGTGCCATGGTCATGATACCTGAGCATCATAGAGGATATTAGATATTATGAGGTGATGGTGCTAGACTAGTTGCTCCAGGCCATGAGATATGCAGTGCATAGAGCTAGTTTGGCTGATGGGCCCTCGATAGCTACTCCAGGTTAGTGGGTTAGGAAAGGGTCTTAGGAGGACCACCACCAACTATAGGTGAAAACATGGATGGGGCCAATGGTATTGGTGTAGGCTCATGATTATGTTTAGATGTGTTATTATGATGTACTATTTTGATGTTGGCCTATGCGCTAATGTAGCGAGATGTATATTTTTTTGAGAGAGATGATATATTATTACATGTATTATTTTTTGATGATTTGATGTATATGATGTATGGTTTTGGTATTATATATGATGTATGCTCATGGTTCATGTGATGTTCATGTTTATGGTTATGGTTCTTGACTTGTGGTTTATGATGTTAGTGTTCTAATTAGTAGCTTAGGCATGTGATGCTAGAGAGATAGTTATGATGTTGTGATTTTGTTCATGGATATGATAGGATGTGTTATTGATGGATGTATGTTATATGATTTTTGTAATGGCTTTGTTTATGGTCATATGGATGGAATGGTAAATGGTATATACTATGATGTTTTGTTCATTAATTTGCTTTATGTTTATATTGGTGTAATGATATACTTATAGGACCATATGCTATGATAATTGTAAATGGATAGGTTGATGTTTATGGTTTTTTATGATATGCTTACATTATGTTTGGTGCATAGAGAGATAGATGGTGTTGCTTGTTGACATAGTTGATAATGTTCATGCTTTTGATGTGATGTTTGTTGTTCACGATCATAGAGGTAGAATGTGAATATGGTTAAAGATGAAAATACATGAAGTAAGTAGGTAACAAACTAGATGTGATAATAATCATGAGAGGTATATCCACATAAACTAATAAAAGATAAGAAAAAGGAACATGATGCTTTTTCATTAGTAGGGACCGACATGAAACCCAAATTTAGATTAGCTTAGTGAAGATAAAATGTTCAGATGATTTGCATTGGCATGCTTAGGTTGATAAATAGGTACCTTGATCATAGTGTGTCAAGTAAGCTCATAGTCCCATGCATATGATATGTGGAGGGAGAATGGATGAAACTGGAGCCATTAGTGAGACTAGTATGCCTTTCCTGTAGGTTTCCAAAGAGGTAATATAAACAAGTCTATGTTTATATATAAAGTGTAGATTGATTGATGTGGGAAGTCTACTAAGGAAGGTTGATTGTTGCTTTCCAAGATTATTGATTTTATGAGAGCCAATTATGGCTTTCAAAATCCTTTTATTTTTGCTTAGGGTTTTTTGCTATTGTGCTTTTGATTTAGGGTTGGGGAAGCTAATTGATGTAGGAAGCTTCCCAAAAATTGCTAACTTTTGACAAATGCTTTACTCAACCATCCTTCAAGGAAGTGGTCTAAGTTTATGTGCTTAGTTTAAATGCTTTTGATAGCTATCCTTCAAGGGAGCAGTATACCTTATGTTTTTCAATTTCAAAATGATTTCCAATAACTATCCTTTAAGGAAGTAGTCTACGGATGCTAGGGATGACCCATAGTTTGTTTATGACTTTTGATATTGTTTTCAATTGACATAGACACTGATTAAAAAGGGTTATAGGTGACAATGACTATAAGAAATGATCTCAAAGAGATTATGAAGTATTATGAGAACCATGCCATGGATAGAGCCATGGTACCCATAGTTCAAGATTAGGTTATGATTGTGATGGATAATCACATTATTTAGTTGTAGTTGGTTGCCCCTAAAAAGAGGGAAGTGAATGTGGTTGTAGGGGATGAACTTAAGTTAGACAAAAGATGATTGTGTTCCTATTTAATAGTACAAGGGATGCAGATGCAAAGAATTGAGCCTCAAGTTTTGGTTTGCCTTTGAGAGAGGAAAAGTGATAAGCTCTTGATCCATACTTATGGGTTATGATGTAGGGTCCAAGCCAATTGTAAGCAAATTTTCCCATTTGATTTTCTCCATATTAGTTACACGTTGATTTTCCTTGAGAACAAGATCTCAAATATTGAATTCTTAAACTTTTAGGTGTTTGTTATAGGCACCTTCGATTCATTCTTGATAGACACAAAGATGAGAAAGGGTGGCCAAATGATGCTCATCAAGCAGCTCCAGTTGAGCTAAAAGTTCTTGATGATAATCATTTTTTTAAATAAGATCATGTAAAGATATGCAAAAAGAAGGTATTTGGACTTTAAGAGGCAATACAGCCTCAAATCCAAACACAAGAGAAAAAGATGTAACACTTATAGGGGTTAGGATGCTATTACGATATGCCCATAAGGCAAAAGGGATTTAGAAGTGCCAATCTTGACTTGAGACATTAACCATTTTGGTAAACATGTTGTTAAGGATTTTGTTAGAGGCTTTGGCTTATCCATTTGCTTGTGGGTGATAACGTGATGAAAATCTAAATTTAATACCAAATACATCACAAAGGCACTAGAATTATTTATTTTTGAAGGATTTTACATTGTTGGTGATGATCTTATGTGGAACACTAAAATGACAAATGATATGATGGGTGATAAATTTGATAATATTTTCAAATTTTATCGAGATAAGAGGAATAACCTCCACCCATTTGGTAAAACATTTAGTCACAATAATGATAGAATGATGTCATTATGAAGAGTGGGGGTTGATTTCATTGATAAGGTCTAGACCCCATTGTGAAAAGGGCCAAAAGTTCATAGAAACATGAAGACTATTACTAGTTGCATGATATAAATTAGCATGTTATTGACACTTGACACACTTTTTCACATAATCATAACAGTCTTGGTTAAGGGTGGGATAGTAATAGCCCAAGCAGAGGATGAACTTAGCCACAATGAGTCCACTAAGTGGCCCCCATAGATACCCTCATGTGTCTCCTTAATAGTGTGAGAGGCTTCTAGACCATGAAGGCAAACAAATAGGAGGCCATCAAAACCATGTTTGTAAAGAATTCCTCCCATAATGGTGTAATGGAAGGTGCTCTGAATAAATGCCTAATGGGAATTCTTAGAGAGTCTAGAGGGAACTATGCCAAGGAGAAGGTAGTTAGAGGTTTGATGATACCAAAGGTTAGGTAGAATATCTTTCACACTAAAGATGGTTGGAGTGTCTGATTTGGTATAGGAAGGTTCAATGGGGCAATGGAATATGACCTATAGTTTAGAGTCCAAGGGTGTTGATGGGATCTGAGAGGAAAGTTCAACCATGGTATCAACAAACTTGTTGGTAGAGTGCGAGGTGGTTTGAATATGTTAGTGCTTAAATGATGCTAAAATTTCTATAACTAATTACCTATACAGCTACAAAATCTCATTCTTACACTGGTAAATATTGATGACTTAGTTGACCATAAGTTGGGAGTCAACAAAGATATTGATTATTGTGACTCCTAAGGCTAAGGTAGTTTGGAGACCTATTACTAGGGATTCATACTCGGCCACATTATTGGTACATTCAAAGTCAATTTTAAAAGATAAAGGAAGTGGTTCACTATCAAGGGAGATAAGGATGATATCGGCTTCCCCACCCCATTAACATTTAGAACCATCAAAAAACATGGTTACATGATTGTTAAAATATACTTGAGATAGACTTGTGATTGATTCATCTAGAAATTCAAGGGGGAGGTTGGGTATCTATTAGGGGTGCATCAACTAATTGGTCAATAGTGACTTGCCCCTTGATCAATTTCTATTGGAAGAACTCAAAGTCAAACTCAGTTAAAAGTATGAGCCACTTAGCCATACATTGGTGTTGGTATGGTTCAGGGTGCATGTACTTGAGTGGGTCAGTATTTGTTATCACCAAAGTTTTGTGGTTAAGAAGGTAGTGGTGGTGTTTTGTAGCCACAAAGACTAGAGCCAATCATAGTTTATTGGTATGTGTGTACTGAGTCTCATACTCGATAAGTGTGTGGCTAATGTAATAGATGGCTTGATCTTTGCATCATTCATCCTAATGGGCAAGCATTACCCCTAGGGAATGGTTAGTGGTAGAGATATAAAGGTAGAAAGGTTGGTCATCCTTAGGAAGTTTGAGAATAGGTGGAGATAGAAGGTACTCTTTGAGTATATCGAAGGCATTTTAACAATCAATATTCCACTTAAAAGAGATGTCATTTTTCAAGAGGTGGTGGAAGGGTTAACATTGATTAGTGAGTTGGGAGATAAAATGATGAATGGATTTGAGCTTCCCCTACAAACTATGGACTTGCTTAAGATTAGTTGGAGGTAGCATCATAAAGATGGATTTGATTTTAGTCGGGTCAACCTCAATTCCTCAAAGGGAAATGATGAAGCCTAGAAATTTGCCTAACAAGACTCCAAAAATACATTTCTTGGGATTGAAGTAGATATGATAATGGACAAGTTTCTCAAAGATAATATTGAAAATGATTAAGTGGTCTTTGTAAAGTTTGGACTTCTTAAGAAGGTCATCCACATAGTATTCGATGATTATATAGATAAGGTCATGGAAAATATAGGTCATGGAACATTGGTAGGTTGCATTAACATTATTAAGATAAAAGGGCATGAATATTTTAAAAAAAGTCCCCCATAGGGTGATAAAGGTAGTTTTATGCTAATTTTCAAGGCCAATCAAAATTTGATTATAACCAAAAAATCTATCCATGAGTGAAAACGTCTTGTGGCCTATTGTGAGATCAACAAGTTGGTTAATGCTAGGTAGAAGAAAGTCATCTTTTGAGTAGGTGAGGTTGAGGTCATGAAAGTCCACATAGATATGTAGTCCCCCTATGGCTTTAGTGACATGTATGATGTTCATAACCCATTAAGGATAATCATTGGGTTGAATGAATTTGATAGAAAGGAGGCATTGGAGCTCTTTTTTGATAATGAGAGATATGTGAGGATGAATTTAGTAGAGTTTCTATCTAAGAATCTTGGTGTTACAATTAGTCACAATGTTGTGGGTGGTGATGGCTGGGTTAATATTGGGCATGTCAATATATGACCAGGTGAATGCAATACTATAGTCTTGGAGGAAGGTAGAGAAGTTATGTAGTTCCTCAAGGGTGAGAGTTTGGCCTAGTTTGACAACATGGGGGTTTTCTAGAGTGCCTATATCAATATTTATGGTAGGTTCATTCAACATGGTTGAGGTTTATGAAGGTAAGGATTTGTGGATGGAAGATTCAAGTGCACCAAGGTAGGTGAGAATGGAATTATCATCCAAGCATTAGATAGTGTGAATGTTAAGAGAGTCTTCTCCTACTAGTTTAGGATGGACTAGAGGGATGGATACACGTGCCCATTCCTTTTTATAAGTTAAGGGGTTGAGGGTAATCATTTTGAAAAAAAATTTAGGTGGGATGATGTCTTCATCCTCACCCACAAGTGGAGGGTGTGTTGATGAGGATGGGGTATCTTCTTCAACAATGGTATGGGTATTTTATTTGGATTTCTTCTTATTGGGTAGAATAAAGCCAATGCCATGCTTATCATGAGGTTTTTAGGTCTCAAATGAGATCAATGTGTGTGGTCCATGCTTGTATTGCCCTAAGATGAATATTTTCCATGCACACCTATGGAGGTATACTTTGGTGAAAGTCTAGGTTGTCCAAGTAAGAGAACGTGGAGGTGAATGGTTGAGGTGAAGAGGGGATGGAAACAAAACTAATGGGTTTGTCAATTACCCCATATATAAAGTGGGTTTGATAGGTCAAAGGCCCCATGGGGGTAATGGATCTAATGTTGGGGTCATAACCTAGTTGGTGGTTGAGATTTCCATGTTCTTAGGGAGTTTGGAAGGCGTCAAGGGTGAGGAGGTGGTATTATCCAAGGGTAAGGTGTTTAAAGGTGGGTTAAAAAGGATCAATGATGGGTATTTGGTCCATGGGGATAGATAAATTGGTAGATTCCTCAGTGGAAGGGGAAGTAATGGCTTTAGCTTCTATGGGTGAGGGATTGGTGGTAGTTGTTTGTAGTGATTTGGATAGAGGCAGGATAACAACATTAGGTTGGTAGGTCATATTATATGCTGAAAAAGGGCTAGGGCCAACTTATATGGTAACAAATTGACCTTCTTGACATAATGATGGAGGGTGGAAGGTACACAACCCATGGCCCAGATCCAAGGTCTCCCTAGTAAAACATTATACTAGAATTCACCTTCAACCACATAAAAGAGTTTGAACAACATGTAAAGTACTTATTGAATGTGAAGGATGATGGTTCCCAAGGTATGTTGGGAAATACGGAAGCACACAATTGATTACCAAATACAAGCAACTTACATGCAGAATTAAACCAGAATCACAAGCAACTATAATTTAGAAACAACACAAAATATGAGAGACAATACACAATTATATTAATACTCTTCTAAAAGGAAATACAACAAAGAAGATTGCCACAGTTCTTCTTCCTTACACACCTCTAGGGCATAAACAGTAAATCTTACCTCAAATCTCTCTCTCTTATGGTCCCAACACACAACTCAAACACAGAGTTGGTGTTCACCTCCAACCAATCAGTATCCACTACTACTAGTACACCAGTGCTCCACGCACTCCACAAGTGCTCCACGCACTCCAAGTACACAAATGTACTTCAAGTAGATCTCTCAAGAACCGCAACAACTTACAACCCAAATGATCTCACTTATGGAAGGATCTTCCTTGCCTTCCTCTTTGCTCTCTTTCTGAGTACACACTATACTCGAAGTAGATCTTGCCTGATCTTGCTCCCTGTCATGTTGCTGTCCTCCCTAATCTTGCACACCTGTAAATCAATCTGGTTCTGCACACCTACAAACCTGGATCATGCACACACATACACCTATAGATCAATGATCTTACTTACCATGTAGATCTCCTAACGTAGCCATGCACACCTGCTGACCAAGATCCTACACAACTAAAGAACCCTTCTAATTCTCCAAAACCAGCACCCACAGTTGGCACTGTTGTGGAACTAGGAGGAACACCCTTGCTCACTTCACACACAAAAGGAGCTAACTTTGCTCAACTCAAACTAGAACACTTTTACAATACATCCCATGAGTCTATTATATAGATCTCATCCAAACAATAATTAGACATCTAATTACAATAATTAGATCCACAGCTTCTAGTCTAAATTTGGCTCTTGACATGCAAACACTTGGTTCATTAACTAACTACCCGTTAAACTTGTAGTTTTGAACTGCACAAGCGACCGACGTCGGTCCCTGTCTGCCTGGAGGTGATCAACATCGGCCGATCCCTGACTGACGTTGGTTGCTTCTCTTCACTAACCTGACTGACGTCAGCTGATCAGACTGACGCTAATTGCTCTGCAACTCAGCAACCTTCAGCAACCTCCTCCCCTATTTGCATCAGTAAAGCTTTTAGCTCCACAACCTAACAAGGTAATGGTCATAGTGTCATTAAAGGATCTAAGGATGGCTAAAGTTTCAAACATGACATTGTCTGGTAGCTTGAGTTACTCATAGGCATGGGAAGAGATGATGATGATACTGGCTCCCCCATTAATCATAACCCATTTGATGTAGGTTTGGTTGATTTGGGCTATAATGAAAAGAGGGAGATTTTGGTCCTTGGGATGGATAGAAGGTATCTTTGAGTCCTTAAAGGTAACAAGGGTAGATAGCTGGAGAGTGCCTATGAAGGCCTCTATAGGTTTGGAGTCTCTTGGTCCAACCTCAATAGCTTACATAGCCTCTATTATGGCTTGATGATGGTACGGTGAGGTATAAATGAGTTTTTAAAGGCTCATCTTAGCTAGGGTCTAATGAAGTTGTTTAAGAATGACCCTCTTAATTAATTTAGAGGGGTTAGCCTTTGAGGTGCCTAAGTTGGTAACTTTGGGCTTAGCTATAGAGATGGAGGTTTGAATTTGGTTTGGTTTAGGGTGAATTGGTGGGTATGTCCATAGAATGGACACTTTGGCCTTCCCTTTATCTTATTTTTATAATCATGTGACCACATTAATGGTATGGATAGAGGGGAAAGGTGTAATGGGAGGTTGGGTAGATTCTTCATCACTCTGAGGTGAGTAAGAATGTGTTGGTGGCTAGCTGTTGGGTGTATTGGTGGAGGAATGGATGGAAGGTCATCTACTAAAATATCATCCTCATAATAGAGTCCATGGATAATTACTTAAAGAGCTTTGTAATTCTCCATGTCATGCCTAGGTATCCTATGATAGGATCAGATTTGATGATCATTATACCAGACTAGCTTCAAATCAAGATGATCGAAAGGTCTGATAGGAGGTAACATGAGGTAAGAGGTTTGAAATAATCTTTGAAGAATGGTCATATAATATTTAGCTATAGGTAAGAAAGGTTTAGGGATCATGTTTTAGGTTGGTAAGATGGGTGTGTTGGTGGTAATAGGTTTGGTAAGAGATGGATTGGGTAAGGTGGTGTTTCTGGGTGATGGCTTTAGTTTGGGTATGTTGGTATTTGGGGTGGCTGAATTTGATGGTCTGACTATTGGTAATCTAAGAAGGATCGGTACATCATATAATAAGTGGGCTAGTGTAATCAATGACAATGGGTGACATATGTTAAAAAGGGGTTTCTTTTTAACCAATGTAGAAGGGTGAGGCCCTAAGATAGAGGGCAATGTAGAGGGAAGTAGAGTCTTAGTCATGCAATCATTAAATGTTTTGTCTCCTTGGTTAGTGTAGGTTAAGACCTAAGTATAGGCTTGGGTGAGGTTAAGTCTTCTTTCAAGGATGGGTGACCCAAACTCTAAGTAAGGAAGGCACCAAGAGTTTTGAAAGGTTTGGTTGGTGATGTGGTAGCTATTTTGGTTGACTAAGAAGGTGAAGGGTTGGTAGAATTTTGGATTGGTTTAAGAGGTGATGGAGAGATGATGTATTGATTGGTTAGAGGCATGCTATAAGGTTCATGTTTGTTGATGTAGGGAAACCCTAACTATTACCAGAAAGTGGTTTGATCCATGTCTAGTTTTGTAGCCATACCTAACTTTTGAATGGGTTTAGAAAAAGGTTTGTATATTGGTCTAGCCTCCTAGGTAGTAGGTGTCGAGGAGACACTAGTTGGTTGAGGAGGAGGGTTGATAGCCTCATTAATTTCCTCCAGTAAGGGAGGTAAGTTCAGGTTGGGTGGCCACTCTATGAGGGGTGTTTGTGAAAAAGTTGTTCCCTTGGTCATGATGTCTATAGTTGTGGCTTAGTCTATAGTTAGGGAAGACAATGGGCTAAGAATGGTTGTTTATTTGGGTTGGATATCCAAAGGGGTGTTTGATGATTCTAGATCTTATATGAGTGAAGCTAAGGAAAAATGAACCTCCTCAATTTGGTCCTCTAAAGGAAGGGAAAGTGACTCCACCACTTTCACAGGTAAAGTGGGAGAGGAACAAGTAGGTTGGATGATAGGCTCCCCATGAACAAGTGTGTAAAAGACCATATTGACCATGTGAGCATCATGAGAATATTCATCTTGTGTGTCCTTAGCTTTGATAGGGGCATGGTTGGGAAAAAGTTTCCTAAATATGTTAAGAGCTTGATTTTGAGGGGCATTGGGATCATCCAACACGAGTTCCCCCTTGTCGATAATACTCTAGACAACATTCTTAAAAGTATTACATTGGCTGATGTCATGTCCAATTACCTAATGAAAAGCATAGAGGTCACTCTCATTGTACCAAATAGGTGTTGGATGAGAAGAATCAAACTGTTGGGGAGGTTTCATGAGTGGAAGTTGTATAATGTTAACTTCTAGTAGCTTCTCTAGAACTAAGGTATAAGATTCTCCAAGTGGAGTGAATTATTTTTGGTTACTTCTATTTAGGTTCTATAATCTTTGGTTAGAGGGATTGGAAGAGTTTTGATGATTGACATTAGGTGGTGGGGCAGTATTAAGGATAACTACATTCATAGTTCCCTTGTTCTTGGTTCCAGTGTTAGCTTGGTTGGGCTTCATTGGTTTTAAAGGTAGAGTTTTTATTTCATAACTTCAATTTACCCTCATCTATGGTTCAATTTTATATATTTTATGCCATGGTGAAAGCTTCATCAAAAGTTATGAATCTTTGGATGCATAGCATAGAAGAGATATGTTTAGCATAGTCTTGAGCAAAAAGCTCTATAAGTTCAAGTTGAGGCAAGGAGAATGAAAGTTCATTAATCATGATTATCAAATGGGTGACAAAAATGATAATGGACTCATCATAAAATTGCTTGATATAATAGAGGTCAATGATAGAGACCTTCTTGGAAATGTTAATAAAAAAGTGATCTAAGAATACTTGTGCTAGTTGGGTGAAAGAAAAGATGGAATGCTTGGTGAGGGAACTATACCAGTCGAGTGCTAGGTCAGATAAAGACATGGGGAAGGTTTTAAGGAGAAGGGAATCATCATAAGCAATGATTTAACATGCATGCCTAAAAGCCCTAAGGTGTTGTTGGGGGTCTTCCTTGCTTTGAAATATGGTAAATTTTGAAATATCCCATTGAGGAAGGTAAGGTTTGATGGGGATAGAAGTATGAATAGGTTTATTACAAATTAGATCATAGGATAGGATGTTATGAGCCCTTAAAATGGATGAATCAAGGTTTGTCATCTTGTTTATGAGCATTTTCATTAGGTCAGTTTGAGGTGGTACACCCAAAGGATTGTAAGGCTAATATTGTGGTAGAGGTTGGGTAATATATTGGTAATTATTTGGTGATTGAGAGGCTACCACATATTGGAATGTAGATGCTAGAGGTTGGGTAGGGTAGGTGGATGATGGTGGTTGGGTAGTGGGTATAGACCCTTGAGGGTTAGGGATGTATCCTAGATTGGGTGCAATAGGTAATTATTGAGGAGCTCCTTTGGATTGGGCATAAGTGGTAGTTGGGTTGGTGACAAGAGGTGAGGTAGTGACCTTTGTGCTAATGAGTGGTGAATTAGAAGGGATAGATACCCCTAAGCTTGGTAAAGGGGTATTGACTGATGGGTTAGGTTTGACAGTGGGGAGGTTGGTAGTGTTGGTGGTGGGTGATCTAACAATAAGTTGAGTATGATGGGTTAATGGTTGGGTTATCCCCAAGGTAGAGGAGTCACTAGTAGGGGTGGAAGGTTTAAGGGTAGTGGTTGGTTGGATAGGTTGGTTTTCAACTATGGTATCAAAGGGGTTAGTAGATGAAGATGCCTGGGTGGTCAATGTTTGGGTGGTGATCATGAAAATAGGGATACCCTTAATAATGTGGGATGGCATGCCATAAGGAGGATCTTGAAGTGAAGTTGAAACCAAGATATGGTGAGGGGAAGTGTTAAGATAATGATGAAGGGCAACTAGATTATTGTCTAAAAAAGTGGTAAAATCCATGTCTAATTGGGGAAATACCTAAGGAAAAGTAGGGCTTCCCAATGGACAAGGTGAATATTCTACCTCGAAGATGTACTCCATAGATGAGGAGGTAGAAGAGGTTGATTTAAGTTATGGGTTTTTCTCTATTAGGTCTCTTCACTACTAGTGAGTGAGAACCATACACGAAAAAGGGGAGAAAAAACAAGAATAAACTCACCACTCAAATAATAATAAGACAAAAAACTGATCAAGGCAATCAAGATACACACTATGAAGTATGTTAAGCCTAGAGGTTAATTTTAATCTCACTTTTGGTTTATGCTTTAGTTTGTGTGATAGAAGTTGGCTTGTAGATCAGGTACATAGATGCAGTCTATGGTTAGTTTCAAGTTATTTAGGTGCTCAAAATAGTCTATATTATAATCAATATGTGGCTTGGTATTGTGGCTTACCCCCTCACTTCATAGTCCCATAATGATAAGGGTGTCAGGTGCTTAGCTAATATATATTGATATCTAGCGTTTATACTCAACCAGAGAGTTGAGTTGGTTCTCTCCTTGGTAATGACCTCAAAATAGGATTGCTGGGAATGGGTAAGGTGATCACTAGGTTATGAAATCCTAGTCAAGCCTTGTCTCAGATTATTTTGATGTTTGATTGATGAAAGTTGTCTAGCTAGTGTGTGCAACAAAAAGTGGTGCTACAATAAGATTACTATGATTTAATTCAAAGTGAACTAATGATAAAAGTAAGCAATAGATACAATTGATTTTAAACCCAAAATAAATTTTAGTTTCAATTATGAGCACATATAGAGAGAAGAGCATACAAATTCAAAGAAAATGTGAGTAAAGACTCTAGGTCCCATCAGGCATGCCAAAATATTTCATGTAAATTTTCACTTAAGTTCTAAATAAAGGATAGAAAATAAACTTGATACAAGTGTGGTGTAAAATCCTATTTGGTTGTGTGCATGTTGAATCAAAATATTGTGAAGAAATCCTCTTTGGCTTGGGAGGAAGACCTATCGATAAGAAAGCACTAAAGCAAACTTGTTAATTAGACAGATAGTTGGGTGGATTGCCTAGCGATAGTTAGAACCTAGAAACAAGGGCTTCCTTAGGGGATATCAATCCACACATTATAAATAATCAAGTTTACATAACTAAAAAGAAGGTACTTGCATCGATTGAAGAAGATTACTAAAACTAAACAGAAGAATGATTGTTAATAAAATAGACTAGAAATAATCTAATTAGTGATAAATTGATTAGTACTAGTGATAGGGGGTTGGGGTATGCTTCATAAAATTTGAAAGCAGTCTGTGAGTGGTTAGAAACACAAAAAAATAGATTTTATTGGGTGTAAGAGGGTGAAAACAAGTTGATAGTTTTTGGTACCATAGGTGACTGTCGATGGTTTGGGTGACCATCGATGGTTATGCTTGACCATCGATAGTTATGTGTAACTATCAGTGGTTGACTATGGAATTTTAGGTTTGAAAAATAGATGAATGATGGGATCCCATAGATGAATTTTGAGAGTTAGGAAAGATATGGATTGATTAAGGCCAGATATGTGTAGGTTGGTCCTAAGGGGGCTTACCTAAACAAGTACTTGAATATTAACAAACAAGTACTTGTCTTACCAAAAGTTGGTTGGGTGGGTGGTTGATGTAGTTAGCCTATTGGTGGAATCTGGCTTGATTTAAATAGAGTAATTTTAGTTGAGATCTTGGTTGAGAGGTGAAAATAAGTCAGCTCCCGATAAGATGGCTGATAATGCTTGATAACACTAATGACATTGATTGACCTACAAAAGAAAAATCCTAAATGCTTGAGCTCCTGATACTTATTACAAATAGATTGAACCTCTTAGGCCTCTTTCTCTTATAGTCACAAGAAAGATGTAAAGTGAAGGTGTAACTAGGCCATCTAAATATAATTCATCCATGCTAAAGGCTCATAACCAAAATTTGACAAGTTATTTTTAGGAAAGAAACATGGGTGGTTTACATGTTATTTGTTAAGAGGTGGATCCTGACCATCAATGGTCAGGGATTCCTAAGGTTGAATGTTGATGGTCACCCTGACTATCAATAGTTAGGGTCCATAGGAAAAGGGTCCTAAATGTAAGGTTCACTTAGCTTGTTGAAACTGAGTGTAGATGGGTTTGGTAAGGCCAGATATGTGTAGGTTGGTCCTAAGGGGGGCTTAGGTGGGTTTAGGGATATTTTTGACATTCAGAAGCATAGGTGTGTGGATTTTTGGTGACTATAGTAATGGTCTTATTTAGTTTTCACTTGGTCTTGAATTGATGGAGATGGTGAAAACATGACCTCCTACAAGATGACCTACAACTATATTGTAGTCATGTACAACTATGTGATAAGTTTGTTAGGTATTAACATCATTATGTCCTTGGTTATATCCATTAGTTGATGTTGTTTTTTTTGCTACTAAAATTAGTATTATTCTCTCAGCTGTTGATAATGTTATTGCTATAGTTTTGGCCTTTGTTGCTATTTTTGTTGGTTATCATGTTACATAAAAGGGTTTTGGTAGATGCCCAAGTTCTGATTGGATGCATAAACTCTATTATCTAATGTTATCTCCCCATTTTCCAACATGTTTTGAATGAGATGTTTGATTTTCACACAATGATGCAAATTATGTCCATTAACTTGATGGTATTCATATAACTCATTTTCTCTATACTAGTTTGGATAAGGAATGCCCTCTAGATAGTGCTTCAATATTGACCAAATACTGAGATTAACTACAACTAGTTTATGAAACATGGATTCAATTAGTTCTCCAAGGTCACTAAAAACTTAATGAGTTGACACATTTCTCCTTGGAAGAGGGGTTTACAAAGGCAAGGGTTATTGTATTTATTGAGCTGGTCTAGATTGTTATGAAGGTTGTGCTTGTTAAATGGGTTATTGGTGAGGAGTAATTTGTATTTACGGTATTGGTTGAGTAGACAATGTTTGCACCATTTGGACATGTCATGACTTGGTTACCCCATTTCAAAAAACATTCTTATTACAGTTAAATTACTTGGATTTTTCATAATTATCAGTCTAGGCTAGTATCGATGCTTGTGCTTGGACTTAGTTTTAGTTTTGATTTTGGCCATTTATTTGGTTTTAGTTCTAATTTGATGAGGTGAGCTTGATAATAACTTTATTAATAAGGGCCTTTTCGATCAGTAAACCTTTGTCGATGATCTCTTTAAAAGTATATGCATACTACAACTCTAGATGGTAAGATACCTCATTACATTAATTCTTGGTAAACATAGTAGCTAATTGTTTGTCTAGTAAGTTACAAGTGAAATGACTAGCAAGTGCTCACCATCACTGTAGATAACTTGTGAAGCTTTCACCAACTTTCTACTTGGCTTGAGTCAAATTTACTAATGAAATATCATGTTCAATATTGTAGGAGAAATGTTGCATAGACTTATCTGAAAGGTCATCAAAATTAGATACTAAGTTCTTTAGCAATTTGAGGAACCATTCCAAAGCCTATCTTGCTAAACTCTGAGGAAATAAAAAGAGGAGGTATATTTCACTATAAGCCACTAGTTGGCAAGCAACAAAGAATTTTGTTAAATGGGCCTTAGGGTCTCCCTTACCCTTATATTTGTCAAACTTTGGTGGTTAATAACCTGGACGAAATGGTATTTGGAAATACTCCATGTCGAATGGGTAGGAACACAAATCATCCAACTTAAATTTCTTGGTCTATTTCCTGGCTTGGATAGTGACAATTGGATCCTTCATTTACTTTAGTTCTTATGGCTGAGATAGAAGGATTTGGCTTTGAGTGAAGTACTTTACATGCTAAGGTTGAGTAGGGACTTATTACCAAATAATCAAACCTAGTTAAATGAGGGGAACTTGTTGTGAAACAAGTCCTTGTCATTTAATTTGTGGCACATTTGAAATAAAAGGCAATTATTACCTAATTGGCACTTGCTGAATAGTAGTACCCCTTGGTTGCATGAACACTTGTTGTGAAGTAGATGCTTGTTGTATATTTGGCATTTGTTGCTAACTAATGGACATATTTTTTTGGTTAGACAACATTTGTGATTGTGAAGGTATGTTGGTTTGCAATTCAAGAGGTATACTTTTTACTACCCAATGAGGTGGAATAATGGTTTCCCCTTATTGAGGTGGCAAAATGTTTGTCCTCTATTGTATTGGTATATTGGACCATGCATGTTATTTGGAATGTTAGTCATCACTTGTTATGGTGGAGTAACATTTGTCATTTTTTGCTAAGGCAAGGTGCTAGTTATTGCTTGATTACTTAATCCTTGTGGTTTCATGCTTGATGAAGAAGATAGTTGAGGATTAAAGGTAACTTGTTAGGGTTGGGACATATGAATTCTTTCCCTTGCTATTATGAACCACTCATGGTGTTTACCAAAGTCACTTGTTATAGACTAGTTGTTTGTGCAATTGCACCACTTTAACTTGGATTGGATGAAAGTTGCATGTTATCCATCATGTTTGACACATTTGTTTGCATAGATGTAGTAGACACTTATTTGATAGTTAGGGTATTGAACATGTCTCTAATTGAATTATTTTGTGTGAATGGGTCTATACCTGAATTCTCTTGGGCTATTAATTTCAATAACACATCTATTGAAGGAGTTAAATCAATGAGAGGAACATTTTTCATGGTCATGTTATTAAAGTTATGTGCTAAATTTAAATAGGTTTGATATTCTATTTATATTTATATAAAATAGTCCTCCATGAGGCCCTTTCCTATGACAAGCATATTAGGATTTTGATATGTCATAGATACTATAGATTGAAGATATCTAGTAGAGTTATGTTCAATGGTTTGGTTGTAAGGCATATTTAAAGTCACTCTAATTATAGACTAGGGAAAATTTTCATGGGGGAAGTCTACTGGAAGCTTAGCCCTTACCTCCAACGCTCTAATTAAAACTTCATTCTTGTTTTCAAGTAAGTGATGATTAAATAAATAAGGATCATATGTCGATGGCATCATAATGTAGTATGGTTATTTTTGACCTTGGTTTATAATTTATGGTACACTAGTAAGGTACTACACTATTTATTCTTGGTCTTGCTCTGAGTATGGTGGCATGTTGACCGAATGGTGGGCTAAAGGATATTGGATTTGTTCCTTGGATTAAGTGTTATAAGGAGGATAAGGATCCATCTCAAAAACTACATCATCACCATAAGCGTCTTAAACAAAGTCATATTGTGCAACCACATTATCATATCCTGGATTGTACATGGCTATGCTATAAGTATTATGAGACATATTTAGATCAATGATGAATGTTTCAAGAAAAAGAATTAGAGTTCTATAAAATCTTATAAACAATGTACAAAAGACAAATGGTTCAAACTTAGTTTAACTTGGTCAAAGGAATGGAGCTGTATCTCCAAAAAGGTTAGTGCTAAAAATTAGTACAAAATAGTCTAATGTCAAATGCCTTACAAAAAAAGGTCAAGTGGATGAATAAAAATTGAAATGCCAAACTCTAGGTACAAAGTATTTCAAACAAGTCTAATCTAAAGAAAACAAATGTTGCTAGGTCTTTTGGAGAAGGCACAAAAGCTAGGCTCAAATTAGGCATTTGTTAGGTCTTTTGGAAAAGGCACAAAATCTATACTTTAAATAAAACAAGGTATGATGTTTAATTTAATAAATTTGAAACACTTTGGCATAAACTAGGCATTTGGATTTAAACATGAACTTGGTTAATTGGTATAAGGCATGAAATAATAGGCATATGGAAGATAACCTAATTCTTAAAATCTAGGAACAAACAATAGTCTTCAATTTGAATAAATCATTAACCTCCTCTTTAACCTCCTCTTTTTGTCAAATTCTTTGATCATAAATGGCACGCCCGATGGGACATGATTATGCACCCCACATCTTTGAACAAAAATAGATGTTAAAATAGCTCTAATTTTTAACCTATTTATTTATTTTCTTTGATTTTTTGATAAGATGTTTTTATTGATTTCATCTTAATTCTCTTAAATTAAAATATGATTTGTAGTTTCAAAGTTATGACTCTTTTAGTGACTTTCACTTTATATTTATTAATTTTCTGGTAAAAATGATTAGTATATAGATTTTTTTTTTTAATTCAATAGTTTGAATTTAATTTTTTTAGATAGGTGTGTCCTAGACCTATAAATAACTTCCAAAAATTTCATAACAAATGGATGTATATTTTATAATTTAAAGCTAAACTACTGACTATAGGTTTTTATGATTTTTGTGTTTGATTTTCTTATTTTTAACCTTCTAACTTGTTGTTTGCATGTTTCATAGGTTTATATTATTTTTTTTGTGAGATTTATTGAGTTTTTTATTGATATTTTTTCTAACATTTGTCTAACCTAACATGTTTGCTTTTTTTGGGTTTTGCCTTCAGGTCGACAAATTTTACCCTTAAAAGTTGCTTGTCTCATTTGATACATAAGCTTCAAGGCTAAAGAAAGTTTTGACTTTTTATTTACAGGATCTATTTGAAAAAACCATTTAAATATAAATTACTCTTTTTAAACTTCATGTGGATGTCTAAAATGCACTAGCAATCTTTTATTTGAGTGTTTAAATAAACTTTTTAAGGTGTTTTATTGGTTAAGTTTTTATGGTTTCTTTCAAAGTTCACAACTTAAAGCTAAGGGACTTAACCAACACCACCACACATTTATTTTAGTACTATAAAATTGAATACACTTAAAAGTTTTTGTAAGTTATTTTCATTATATGTTTAGTCTAAACTTGTTTGAGTACATAGGGAGTTATACGTGTATGCTCTCCCATCTGTCCCCTTCAAATAACTTTTGGGATAAAAAATGCCAACTTCTTTTTGGATGGTTTGAAATTATTTCTATTTTCACATCTTAAAGCCAAGGGGATAGTAAAAAATTTAATAAAAAACTTTCAATTTGGTGCAATGAAATTAACCTCACTTCAATTATTTTCAAACTTGCTTGTTGATTGTATGTTTTAGTGAAAAGAGACGTGTGTGTATGCTCTCCCATCTATCCCATTTAAGGAGATTTTGGGATCAAAAGTGCCATCTCATTGCACTTTGAACCTAGTCCAAGGCTTGGAAAGAATGTCATTTAAATCCCTCCAAAAAAACTCACACTAATATTGGGTGATATTGAAGTGACCATAAAGTTTTTCTATTGTGTCATTTATTTCATGCATTTTGGCTTGTGAGGGGGACTACATTACCTACCATCAGTTATTTAGGAAAGATTTAACTTGGGATTTCATCTCCCATCATTGAATTCATCATCCCCACTAGGATCGGAGGTTTGAATAGTTAAACCACCTTTTAGTGTTAGGATTAAGTACCAAGACATATCTGCACATTGGACATCACACTACATTGAGCAAGTGATGAAAGTAATGGTTGAAAAAAGGGAAAGACATTTTTGCAATAAGTTAAGTGCTATGGACACCTAATTAAAGTGTGATTCTTCTACATCATTTGGTGTGAAAGTCATTATGCAATTTATCCATCTAGAATGATAAACAACCAATTAGTTTAGTCAACCCCACATTGCCATACCCTTGATAGGATTTGGATGGTTATACTTAGTGTATTTTGGTCATTTTTGCTTGGTATGTTTTGAGACTAAAACTTTATTTATTTATAACTATGTCAATATAAATTAGTTTATACAACATTCTTTTATCTAAAGAGGTGTTATTCTGGTCATTTTATACCAAACTTGTGCCTTACAATTTTTGTTAAACATGTTTGTGTGTGTGTTAATTGTTTGAGATGGGTACCATTATGCTACCCACATCATTATCAATTTTGAGCCTTTAAGTCTTTGAAACATAACATTGATCACATCATTACAACATGATTACACCATTAGGTTGCTTATTTTATTTCAATACTTATTTGACCTTATATCAAAAACCATTGTTTCAAACCAACCAAACTATTTCATGTATGCCATTTAGAACTTGTTCATGCACCGTCATGCAGTCCAATCTTGTATAACTTGTTTAATCCAATCATAGTTTTCAACTATTGATTTTTTAATTAACCTTTCCAAGTTCAAATTCAAACATTAATTAATTTTTATTTAGACCTCACTTCACAGGGGTTGACACACAGATATTTCTCTTTTAGGTTATGTAACTTAAGTTAATCGATTGCCCAAATTTGAAAACTATCATTTGTTTATTCATTTAGCTTATCCTCATCATTATTTGTGCCTATATTTGGGAAGATATAGTCTTTTATTTAGGTGTCTTTTACCTTATATATTATACCAATTAATCATGTTTATGTTTGATTCTGTGTGTCAAGTTTCTATCAAAATTATTCCAAACTTGTTAGATTAAATCAAATCAAATCATCCATTGTTTCAAAGTCTAGATTTTGACTAAAATTCCTAATAGATCATGTTTTTTTGAGCCTAGATTTTGACTCTATTTTTGGATGAAATCCCTAGCAACTCAACTTTTCCCTTTCTTAGTTTAGACCTTGTTTATAACACTTTGGCCTAGACTTAGACATGTCAGTTTTTATTCATCACTTGACCTTTTGTGTCTATGACATTTGAATATTTTATGCTAAGTCTTATCACAAATAATTTTAGAGATACAAGTCCATGATTAAATCATTGTTTGGAGATATAACTCCACCCCTTTTGACTAAGTTAGACCAAGTTTGAATCATTTGTCCTTTTGACATATTTTTTTAGAGTTTGTAGAACTCTAAACCATTTTTGTTTTTGGAGATTTTTTCATTGATGAAGATATGTATAACTACACTTATGGTGGAGTCATATACAATCCAAATTATGATATAATAAGTGCACAAAATAGATGTGATTTTTATGGATTTATTCAAGACCCCTTTGATGATAACGTGGTTTATGAGATTAAATTTTATCCACCTTACAGAAATCAAATCAAGAACCAAAGTCAAGACCTCAACTAAGATGATATGGTTGGTGAGGAAAAATTGTGTATAGACCTCTGTAATGATAATGTTGTTTGGGATATGGATCCATACCCTCCTTAAAATAATCAATATAGAGAACAAAGGCAAGGATCAACTTACAATCCAACTCAAGACCCTGATTAGGATGATATGGTTTATGAAGATGACTTGGATGCTTTGGCTTATGTGAGAAATAAAGCTCCATGATGCCCTACCATTTCTATTCTAGGACCCCATCCTTTGGCTATTGTAAGAAATCAAGCTTGATAGTGCCCTCCCATTATCAAACCATCGACCATTCTTCATCTAGTGGATATCGTTCCCCACTTAAGAAAATATCAACTAATCTAATTATGATCCTAACTAATAATCCAATCATGATCATGACCTATCATTTAACCTCAACCAATTATTTAGCTAATCATTCATCCCAAACCTTAGTCCATCATTAAACGTAAACCCCAATAAATCCAATCAATACCTACCCAACTGAGCCAATAATTTGAGGACCAGTGTTCAAACTTGGTATTTTCCAACTCATTGGAAATGAAGGCCAAGAAAACCAACTAATCCAAGATGATTTTGTTGAACCAACCATTTATGACAAATCAACCTATGATGAATCACCTTTTAATCCTATACCTATTATCAAGGAGTCTCATTATGATGAGCCAGTCTTTGATGAGTCACTTCTTAATGATTATAACTACCTTTAGGCAAATCATTACCTTGACCATATGCCTATTTTTCAAGAGCTTCCCTTTGACAAGTCAGTCTTTAAGGAGTTGTCTCTTGACCTTTTTCTCATTTTAGAGGAATCTCACTTTGACATACCAGTATTTATGGAGCCCATTATGCCATCACAAGCCATTACTTGTCCAATACCAAATATTCAACAAGACATCATTATAAGAGAGTACCCATCAGATGAAGAATTAGATTTAGAGTCAAGTTATACTCTTGAACTGACATCAAATGTAGCACTAGAAGTAAAATCAACATAAATCTCAACCTTGGATTTAGAGTTTCTTGAGTTGGAATCAGATTAAAAAATAGAATACATTCATGACTATTACAATATTAGTTATGCATGCTTAGTATATTAGTACAAATACATTTGTGATCCTTCTATGGTTTTTGAGGATGAATACCTTAATAACGATACAATTTCTCCTAGTATCTTCTATGAGGATTATGCAGCCTTCCCTCATCCTATTACCATTCCACATACCATTACCATTAACCATCCAGCCATATCATTGACATTCCACCTCCCACAAGTATCGATTAGGACTGACAGAATCACACCTTGTTGAATTACATCTATGGCAACATAATAATTGAAAAAGAGTAAGGAGGTTGAGACCACATTCATGTAGAAGAAGAAAGCTCTCATAGTGAAACTTTTTTAGAGGTGCTAGGGGAGAATCAAAGTTAGAACTCAACATATTATAGTGAAACCTTTTTGAAGGTGCTAGGGGACAATCAAAGTTAAAAGTTAATGTTACTTAGTGAAACCTTCTTGGAGGTGCTATAGGACAATCAAGATAAATTCATTGGTAGAAACCTCATTGAGGCACCAATAGTTGAGCACAAAAGTTTTTCACTGCTTGATGAAGACATTATGAAAGATCAAATCAAAATAACTTCCTATCTACAACCTAATCAGATGTTGGCTACTCTCAAGATAAAATAATTGAATAATTTGGTGATATTATCAAGAGAATATTTAGAAGTCTTCAGCCCTATCACATCTAAAGCTATGTTGAATCTAGAATAAACAACATTGTCTGTGCCTAAAAATCTTGATCTTCATTTGTTTTCCAACCATCATCCATTCCATTATCCTTCACCCTTACATCACCAAATCAAACCTATCATCTAACATTTATCCCTATTTACCATCCATGGTCGCACTTTCCTTTATAAAGGCTAAAAAGATACCTTATCTTGATGTTTGAAGGAATCAAAATCAATGACCAATGAAGGTCATAACAACATCATTTACATCTAAATCTACAACCAATTCTTGATAGAGCAACTATTCGAATGAGGTGTGGGCTAGCAATTAACATGATTGAGTATTCTGGTTGTATCATTTGCTAATCAGGATGTGCATCTCTACTTTAGTAAGAAAAATAGAATCATTTATCATACTTAGGCCAGAGCCAAACATGTACCATATCATATCAAGCTATCAATCTTTTTGTCATTATCACATATCCTAACCATTCACCTTATCACTTATACACAACCCTACTATCATTTTATCCAATCTATCAGACCAATCATTATCATAACCAATCATTATCCTCAAATAAATACCATACCATCCAACCATTTCATTCCTATATGACCAAACATGTTTTGAATCCTATCAACATAGCCTATGTGACCTTGGTTCATCCATTGGTTTCACATTTTTAGCATACAAAATTAGATCAATTTCAATAGTTATTTTAAGAATTTTAAATAGAGGCATTATTTTGAAGCAATATGATAGAAGTTTTGGTAGTTGAATCCTTTGTTTCCTATTCCTTTCTTATCAAGTTTGTTTATGTGAGCCTGATTATATCACCTACTGGGGAAAATGAGTGTTCACTGGTCATGATACTAATTATATCACCTGTTAGGGAATATTGGTATCATCGATCTATTAGTTGTATCCTAGTTATAACAACCTATGGGAAATCTAGGGGGAATATTTATTTATTATGCCTTGATATATCACCTAGCCATTCCTATGCCGTACTATGCCATCATACCAACTATGCATGTTTTTTATGAATTGGATACTACACTAGTCAGATTCCTCTACCGTGAAGTGAACTAATATGAAATAAAACCATTTTTGAATAATGTGGGTCACATTTGATTCATGTTGAGGTCAACTCAGTCCCCCTTCAACCATACTCTCACCATTTTTTGAGCATCATTTCAAGTTATCACGTTCTTGCCATTTTGCAAGCATCATTTCAAGTTATAACGCTCTCACCATTTTATGAGAATCATTTCAAGTTATCATGTTTTCACCATTTTATGAGCATGATTTCAAGTTATAACACTCTCACCATTTTCCAAGCATCATTTCAAGTTCCCACACTCTCACTATTTTGTGAGCATCATTTCAAGTTATCACACTCTCACCATTTTAAGAGCATCATTTCAAGTTATAATTCTCTCACCATTTTATGAGCTTGGAACTTTTAGTGTCTCATTATTCTAAATTGAGTTGAGATGCCTCAAAAGTTCCAAAAATATTTAAAAATCATTCAAAAAAATCAAAAACATTGACCATTTATTTGCCTTAAGGATTTTGGGAACCCTCACTAAGTCACACACAAACCACTTGTTCCTTAGTTTCCCCATACTTTTTGGCCTTTTATCCTACACTATCATCATTTTTCAAGTTCCTCCCTTTTCTTCTATCACATCCATCATGTCTTCTATCACATCCATCATGTATTCTATCAATAATCATTTTCTTCCCATTTCCTAGGAGAACTACATTTGGCCTAAATTTTCATTAAATCATCATATCCATGGAACTATGTAGGTAGTGTCTACTTGCCTAGCACATATGGAGATAGCTTGGTCACCTCCTTACTTTTCTTCTATTCCCCCATCTTGTTTATTTATTTTGTTGTCACCTAGTTTTTAGGGACAATATTTGTTGTGTTATTTATACTAACATAAGGACTAACACTTGTTTTTTTTGTTTGTCTATTTTATTTATTTGTTTGTGTGCTTGTTTGTTTGGTTTCAACATTGTGGCCTGGATTCAGTCTATGTGTGTTCATTGGGTGATTCTTTGCACATTATTCTTGAATCTATCCATATTTAAACGTCTACATTATCATCATGGTTTTTATCATTGGTGCAATGTTTTCCATTGAGTATTGGATATTGAGAGTTAATCCTTATGCATATTTTGGCCAAGCCCTCATGATATTATATCATGAGGCCTACCATCAAATACTACAAAAAAAATCAACTTTGAAAAGTCTACAACATTAATGTAGCATTACTATCTCCTTGGCACTAACATCAACAATGATCCCAATACAATACCTAATAATATCCCAAATAGAGTAATTAAGTAACAAAAGAATTTCAAACTTTTTTAGTTTGGATGAGCATCTCCCTACTAGCAAGTTATCGTAATTCATCTTTATCCTTTGTATCAACTTATCAATCATCAACCATCAATCATGTTTTTCATAATCAGGGTATACTACATCAACATTATACACCATCCCACATGCATTCTCAATGATTATATCACCTACTGGGGAAAATAATTTTTTTATCACCAATTTTCTTTTCTTGTTTGTCTATCCTAATTGGGGTAGCTCCATCTTCTTAATGATTATATCACCTGCTGAGGTAAATCATTGTGTTATCATACCATGTTGCCACTACAGGGTATAATGTTTATATTCAAATTTGGGTAAACTATTATACACCATCTCACTTGCATTTCTTAGTGATTTTTCCCAAATTTGGGTGAGTCATTGTGTTATCATCCCATCATCTTCATTTGTTTAGTCTCCTCATTTCACTTCTTTCTTTTGAGGGACCATTTACCGACCCACTTGCCACCCACTCCCTCGAGGGGGTAACTATGATTCAATCATTACCATTGTATTCATAAGCATAAAGAACCATTTTATTCTTTGAAAATATGTTACTATTATTTCAATGTGCAACATCTTCCCAAATAGGGGCAAACTATAGACATGTAAATTTGGCTACCAATGGCTTTGCATCAGACTATTAGACCAATTCTTATCAATCATCAAAAATTTAACCTAAGAATTCCTATTAGTCTCAATTTGGATTTATAACCTTGAATTAAATCAATTTGACATATTAATTCAATTAAACAAGACAAATACACACATTGAATTAATCAAAATCAAATAAATGACCAAATTTCTAAAAAAAATTAATTAACTTGCACACCCTAATCAAAATCAATTATAAAGTTAAATCAATTTCAAATCCTCATTGATTTCACCCATGAGCTAATAAATTAATTAAATCAATTAATAAAAAGGAAATTTACGAGCATCTTAAAACATTCTAAAACACACTCATTACCTTTGTGAGTTGCCACTTTTAGAAAATATCTAAAAACATATTCTAAGAATATACCAAACTCAACCAAAGTTAATAAACTCAATCATGGTCAGATTTAACCCATTCCAAAGGATTTTAAATCCTATAAAATCAAGCCTAGAGATCTTCATTTAGGGATCTCAATCAAATTAGAGTTATAATGTAGGAATAGATTCATGAAGTTGAAAGCCTAGTGTGACAATGTCAAAATTGAGCCAAGTCATATCAATCAAGCCAAGCATTCAACAATGGTGCATAAAGGACATGATGTTAGCTATATGTAATTTATGAAGACTTCTTATGCATAATTTGAGAAAACCAAATGAATAAATCATTTGGAGCTCTTAAGAAATATAAAGATTGTTGTTCTTTGCATTTTAGTTGGGTTTTCAATTGTTGTTTGTTCATTAAGATCCCCCTAAGATATAGGATTAGAGATGTTAGTATGTTAGTGTTTTAATTTCATGGTTTTATGGACCAACACTTGATCTAACCTCCTCTTTTTGTCAAATTCCTTGATCACAATATTCATATAGTGAAGGGGCATAATTTTGTAATCACACTAGGTAGGAGAACTACATGTGGTTTGTTTTTCTTCCTTGGAGTATTTGATACATATGAAATAGTCAATCATCAATAGGGATGGTTGGGGGTCATCTTAGCCCATTACACTTTATATCAATTTTTGTAATTTTCTATCCCTCATAAGCACGCTTAGGGTTTAAAGGTGAAAGAGGTTGAATTATGGAGTTATACACATCATTTGGGTTCAACATCACACATACAGAGCTTTTAGATTTAGGTGAATGTGATTATACAGTCACAAACAATTTTATCCATACAAGCTAGTATTAATAATTAATACTGAATTGTACCTAATAAAACCAACCTTACACAGATAGAAACACAATTCTATAACTTGACAAATCATAAGCCCATTTTAGATGATTTTCCATTGTCAAAATTTAGTCACAATCAGACAATTAGTAAAAAAACTAAGTACTTATCCCTTTGTGTAGTTATTATCCACTTGTTAAATCATTTCAATTGGTTTTAGTATTTTACATTTATATGTATGCTTCAATATCATATCTTAGTATCTGAATTCACATACTAATTTCTATCTTATTTTAGATTAAGTAATTTATCTTTATCCAAATAAGGGTAAAATAATAGCTAACAACTAAAAAATAAAATCACTTGTTTATTTATAGATGATCAAGTTAAAACTTTTAATAAACTGACATAGATAACTGACTTCCAACAATTAAAATGGGAGAGATGAGAAATACAAATGAGTTGGTCTAATTCAAATGTTGTTTATGAAACTATGCCATGACCATACAAATACTCTTGGCAACAAGTTGATATAAATATAAGGGTTTCATGAGAATTTAGAAAGGATATTTGAAGATTTAGAAGTCCCACAACACTTCAATAAAATCAAATCTATACCATTAATCCATATATAGACATGTAAACAATGTACAAAATAATGTGCAAAAAATGCCAACGAGTCTATTTTTGAGTGTCTACATTATATCCCACTTTGGGGTATGTGATTAACCCAAAAATAGGTGATGTAAGCACACACTTCAAAGTATAACATATAAATGATACAAATTCTATTGTAAATCTAAGTTTCTAAGTATTGGGATGTTGAGTCTTGAAACCTGCAAAACCACACCTACCTTTCCTACATAAACATGTGTGAGTGGAAAAAGAAAATTCTAAATATAAATTGAGATACCTCATTTATCCCATGTATGTAAATTTAAATTCCTGTGGGTCCACCATACCATCAAAGGATTTAGAATATGGAGTGGATTTAAAACCCATGTGTTAGTAGGTAACTAGTCCCCACATCTGAAAATAAAACCATGTCACCCTCTTTGTCCTCTATATGTAATGAAAATCCCTTAGGTTTGTCATATTGTTGAATAAGGCATGGCCATAAAATGTGATTATAAGTATATTCCCCCTTTCAATATTTGAGGTGAACCTATGAAGTTCACATTTCAAAATAATTTAGATTCATCATTGAAAAATGACAAACATACCATCAATTATTATAGTGTTCAAATATATAACATTTGAGGAACATGCACAAAAAAATATTTTCCCAATATTTCCTTAAAATATAAATAAAGTCAGTAGAACATTGAATATGGAAATCATATCAAGCATATCATTGATGTTGTCATAATAATGAGTCATAAAGCACAAATATATTGTGTTAATGAACATGTGCAAGGTAAAGAGTTTTACCCTTGTGTTTCCCCAATACATGTGCATGTCAAAGAAAATGACAATGTAGCAAAGCATAAGCATAGTGAATATTAGTATGTATATATCATAACACATTTGTTGTTTTATTCTAAATGGGCATTTCACATAAACACTTTATAGAAATAAAACATTTGAATGCAACAATATAATATTTTGATCTAGGTAATAACTGATAGTTTATTAGAATTTAACTTATTCAAGCATGTTGAATAAATACACCGATAACTATACAACCAAGGGTTAGAAAGAGAATATCTTATTTTTTGCATTATTCTAGGTTAGCCCTATTGCCTATCTTCATCTTAGTCATGCAACTAAGCTTCATGTTTTATTCATTTAAGTTTTTGACTATTTTTATTATCTAGACACTTCCATTAAACTACATACACTTTATCAATGTTAGTTTCCTCCTATGGACATTTATATCCTACCCAAAATACAAACTCTTTTCTAAAACTGATAGTTGCACTTTTTTGGGGTTTTTATCACCTTTTTGCTAATAAATTTATATCATGCACATAGACTATCAATAACTACATATGGATCAAATCCTAGCTATTTACCTTACATCTTTTTACCTTACCAAAATGGGTTAGTGGGATCATAGTGTCAAGCTAAATCCAAGGACCCCATATTCAATGAGAGTTGCATACATAGCCATTACTCTAAGGAGGGCCTCAAACATATGTTGTTTTCCCCTAGGTGTTGGCTTGTGTGTGAACAAGGGTGTAATATTATATATGTAAAGGCATACAATGATATAACTTGTGACTTGAAAAATACTAATTATCAGTTCTTATTTGAGTGTTTAAGGCTTGTAATATGATTTCTTCTATGGCTAATATGAAAATAAGGAATAATACGATAATAGAACTCAGTTGCGTAATTGATTGAGTGAGCTTGAATATGTGCTTACTTAGTATTTTCTAGATGAATAATGAATATGATTAGGTTTGTATTTATACCAAACCTTTTAAAATTATCTAATGGAAGGGTTAAATGAAGAAAATGGGCCAACCCATAGGATTCTAAAGATTTTAAGATTAGATTACTTATTTTAGGACTCAGCACTTGATAATAATCTAGACACTTACGACGATGCAAGTGTCCCTATGTGGACACAAGTGTTTGACATGCTACGAAGATATCAAGGATATGAAATTGATAGTGAAGGATATATATTATATTTTAGGTTTTTTCTATAATGTATGGGATTTGGGTCATAAAAAATGATAGGGTTAGACCAAAGATAAGCAATTAGGCTCAATGAGATGGTGAATGTCATACTTTCAGCAACAAGGAGGTTTAGAACTGAAGGGTAGAGTCTTGATAGGTATTTTCAAAGTATATAAGATTGAGATGCTATATAAATTATATTTTAGTATCTACATTCCCCGCTTTAATTTAGTAATGCATAAAGATGAAATTTCTAGGTTAAAGGAAATAATTGTGTACTTAGGTGTGTATAACATACCTTGCCTTTGATCGAGCCCACTTTGAGTGTTTAATTGGTGTATTATTTGTAAATAAGAGCATTTTATAGTATAAAATAGTGGTTAGAATCTAAAATTTAACATAATTTACATGATTGAAAAGAAAGAGAGCAAAGGAGAACACTTGTGTGTCAATACAACCATGTTACCCCTTGGTAATTTGAATTGGTAAAGATGCTTCCTTATGAAGCATTGGAACTACGAGATGGGTTTAAAACTAAAACTTAGATATTTTAAAATGTATATTGTAATTTAATTATGATTCCAATTTGATTCAAGATTAAGTTGTGACATGACCATTGAGATCATTGAATCTCAATCACACAACTAAAGTGATAGTAAAATAAAAGCCAAGTTAAGTGGTATAGCCAACTCAACCTACCAAATAGAAGTAGTGATAAACCATTGAAGGCATTGTATCTCAACCAAAATACTAAATGGATCTAATTTCTACATACATAAAAGGCTCAAAATGGTGCTTCTTAGTGAAAATAATGTTTTTTAGTAAAATATCAATGCTTCTTGGTAAATAAGTTTGATTATGTATTTGAAAATTTTGGTTCACTTGCATGGAATATACACATTTAATGTGTCTTAATCTAAAGTATCTATCAAAATGAAACCTCTACTCTATAAATATGTATAATATTTGTCACAAATTTGAGAAACTTTGTTCCAAATATATAAAAATCAGTGCAATGTATAGGATTATGACCCAAATGTATTCTAAATCATGTAAATTTTAATGAAATTTTGATTTTTTTTGAAAATTATATAAGTGTGGAGGTCATGTATCTATGAAATGCCCCCACTAATATCCCCCCTCCCTTTTAAGGTGAGCGAAATGGAACTTTATAATTACCTTACATCAAAAGGATAAGGTAACTATATAATATGTGTATGAATAATGTAACATATGGAAGTAACATATCTAAGTAGATATAACAATGAAGCTTAGAATATTTGATCACAAAAATCCATAATATGCATGATACGTATCATTGAAACATCTAGAAAGGAACAATATAAGCTCAACAAACAATCAAGCACACAAACAAGAGCACTCAATGCCACACAAAAGGAGGTCCAAGGAGATTGTAAAAATGAGGCATATTCAAATGCTTAACAATCGAAGGAATGACATATTCAAATCTCCAAATAAAAAAATAAAGTAACATATAGTGGCACAAGGGCCAACAAACAAGGAACATATTCAAATGTTTCATAAGGCAATAACAAGAAAAAAAAATACACTCAAGGAAGTGACAATGTGAATAAATGAAGTATAAGCAACAAACATTAGCATATGATACTAGTCCCTACATATATATGTTAAAAAAAATGCCATGTAACATAACATATCAAGTACCTAATGTAATATGTAAACATGATTATATACATGTATAAACATTAGTATATAATCTCATCATGATAATGTAGAAATGATCATAAAGTAGTGTAACATGCATCAATCATGACCAATGAAGGCAAATTCCCCAAATGTAGTGTATTACATGGGAAGAAGAAATTCCTGACATCTATGTGTGCATGTATCATGTATTCAGTGTATGTTTGTGTCATACTCAAGTATGTGTGAAACATATGTGTATATAAAAAATAAATGATATACTATCTACTAACATAAAGTAAACAACACAGATGCCAAGGTGCTAGTAAATATGCGTATGTTGAATATTTTTGTATTTTTTAATTATTTTAATGTTTTTGTATTTCTTAGAATATTTATTTTTTTAGACTTTTTGAGTTTTTTTTTAAATATTTGAAAATAAATAAACTAGCCTATGATCCCATCCAAGGGATGCTCATAAGTAATTCTGATCTCAGAATATGGTATATCAAAATGGTGATACTTCCAAGGAGCAAGTATAGGTGTCATATATGGAAATGTAGAGTCTATGTACTCTACATATGTTTCATAGGACTATGTGGTCATGAAGAGGTAATAAAAGGAATATGGGTTTGTGGAACCCATTGTTGAGTTTTATGTGCTTTCTTTGATGCAACTATAATTAGAACATGTTTATTTTCTCTTAGAAACTTGGTGAACCATGTAGGTGTAGATGAAGATTATGTGAAATTTATTTTGTATCTATGGTGTAATGGTCTCTCAAGTATGGGTCACCTAGGAAATGGGATTTCATGTTACTTACTCTTTTATGGATGATTAGCCTTAGTAGGTTGTATAATTAGTTATCTAGGAATAAAATTATCTTGTTTAATTGTGTGTTCATATGAAATTATAAAAAATATGATTACCCTATTGGTATAAATATATTTAATACACCCATGCACTATGAAAGGTACAATGTAGAGTATGTGTTTATTATTTCAAATACTTTCCTTTTGTTCATGTACTATGTTTGAAATATGATATTTGCTTGTGGTAAAGTACTAATAGTTGTTCATTTAGTTTGATCCAGTGATGACTGAGGCAATCATCATACATAATAGAATCTAGATGGGAATATAAATGCTCTATTATAGTGATCATGTGGCAACTATGCTTTTACTTTCTAATATAACACAATATCTAGTACATCTATGGAAATATCAAGTGTATTTATTTCATTTGTAGCTTTCAAACTTGGGTTGGGTACCCATTATTTTTGTGTATGAAATATAGGTATTGACACATGATTATATTCTATAACATGTGGTTCTTTGCCTCCCCCAAGTACACCTCTAATGAGAGATCGATCAACCTATGGTTCCTTAGTAAGATCAATCTGGGAGATATTAGTCATTATAGAGCGTGCACTAGGAGAAAGACTTATTTTAGTGGCTTGCTTCTATAATGGCCGATATACCATATGTTCCTTAGTAGGAGAAATATGGGATGTCTTGACCCTCTCATAGTGACCTCTATAAAAAGTGGGAGAAGGAGACCTTGTTGGCTCTTTTTGAAATGTAATAAATAATAATTTTGTGAGTTGTGTAATATTTTGTCTTTAAACAAAATAATCATTGTCATGATGCCCATTATACCATGATAAGTGAAAAAGGGTTGTCCTTTACCTTTTCAAATTTGTGTAGTGGATGGTAGTAATTTAGGGGAAGAGTGATAAACCATTTATCCAATAGAGTATGCAATATATCATGTGGTCGATCTCTAATCCAATCAAACTAAAGTTGTTACCTCTAAGTAGAGGTATATGTTTTAACTATAGGAGGTATTTTGTATGTGGTTTCATTTCCTCCATGTAAAACATTTACTGTTTGTTCCTTGATATGCACTGCTGATTTGGAAGAAGGTATTTGAGGTGGGTCATGAACATTCTTGTTTTGTAGGAATTGTTTGTAACATGTTTGCCTTTAGGTGAAGATGTAGGTGATTCAATATTGGTATTTTTTAGTTCACTTGCATATTTATACACATCTATGTATAAGCTATCAAAGTAAGTAAAGGGATTGTGCAATTCTCTTTGTTTTAATGGAGAAAGAATGCCTCTACTAAATATAAATTATACTTCCAAATATGAGGGTGCATAGTTCAAAGAATATAAGACATCCTTAAATCTAATAGCATAATATTGAATAGACTCATAATTGTCTTGTGTTAAGCCTATAAATGTTCCAATGGTAACTTAGATAATTTATGCTTATGGAAAATAGATAAAAATATGTCCTAAAGTTTCTTTAAAGTTGGTAAGAATCCATTTATAAGGTTATAAAACCAATCAGTAGCCTCTCATGTTAAACTTATATGGAAGGCTTTTATTAATAAGTGTCCATGTTTAACCCAATGGTAAAATGAGTGTACATATTGTTTAAATTGATTTGTAAGGTCTCTTTTACCATCAAATTAAGGTATCATAGGCATAAAAAAATTGGGAGGATAAGGATGTTAAAAAACATCCTACATAAGGGGTTAATCTTCTAAGATATTATCATCAGAGTATCATAATGTGAAAGTACTTGTAATTTAAGAATCATAATTTGTTTTTGAAAATATCCTATAGTGGTCATCATAGGTACCATGCCACTAGGAGAGTAATTTAGAGACTTTGAGGATGTACTCATAGGTTATAATTTACCATCCATATGAAACATAATAATGATGGATACTTCAAAACTATAATTTCACTCTAATGTAGGATTATGACATGTTTGAAAAGTATAGGGTAAAGGAGCATCCATTTTAAATGATGATTCAAGATAATTTATTATATCATTTTGGATGTCATGAAGGTTGATAAAGTTATCATTTGAAATATCTTGGTTACTTGAATTTTCATTAAATTTAAGGGGTATGAACGGTTTAATTTTATTATTTTCATCTTGAATTGGAATATGCTTTTGAGAAAAAAAATGTAGAAGAGGGAAAAAGAGGAATATTCTCTATTTTATTTTAAATATCATCATAGGAAGGAAAAATGAAAGTTTCCCTTTCATTTTTAAATTCAAAATTGAAAGGGTTGGAATATGCAATATCACTTTCTAATATAGACACGTCATGATCATACGAGAAAGGAACATTCACATAACTAGCATCTAAATCTTGAGTTGCATTATTGTTACTTGGATTAGGAATTCTTTCATTAGGAAGCCTTTGGAAAATATGTTTTGTTGTCTATCTTGAATTGGAAGAAGGGTAGAATAACATACACCTATACTATTTTGAATAGTATTATCATTTTCCTCTTTCCAACCTAAAAGGATAGGGAGAGAAGTAGTACATGCATTTGTATCATTGAGATCTAGAGATAGAGAAGTATTTTCACTATTTGAATTTTCATAAACTAAATAAGGAATATAATAGTCAATTTGAATAACATTTTAAATATTTTACAAAGATGGTACACATTCATTCTTTATAAAAAACTCATCATTGGATAAAGAAGATGTACATTCAACCATGGGTTCATCTTTAGAATGTTCTATGCAAAAAAGATTGATATTTTCAACATGTGTAATAATATTATCATTCATATTCATTTTCTAACAATAATTGATATGCAATAAACTAACTAATGGTACACTTGATGTTTCTTCAAGCACCAGATAGTTAGATTCTAAGATATGAAATGTAGGAGAAAAATGAGAATGAGGATCTTCATGATACTCTTCAAAATATGTGGAATCAAAATCATAATCATAAGGGGAATAAGAAATCACACTATCAATTTCACCATATTCATTGATATTTGCATTTTCATTATTGTAATTGTAATAACCTAGAATGTGTGTTATAATTTTGATGAGCCATAATGAATCAAAAAGGTAAACTATGTGTTACAATTTTGATGAGCCATAAGATCCCCATTATCAATGTATTGATCATTAGAAAGACTAAACAAATAATCTAAAGGATGAGGCTTCTTAATGTTTTCACATGAGTATGCACATTAAAGGTTGTAAACCTTAATACACCCAAAAGAAAGCTTAGGGCCACAAAGGGAACAAACATCACTTACACTATGCCCATGCAAGAAAAATCAGATATGAGAAAATAAATACATAAATTTAAAAAAAATGTAGAAGGAAACCCTAAAGCACGTTAGGGTTTTGGTTCAATTAAACTTAGAAGTTAGGTTCACTAGAATGTTTTATTCCAAATGGGTATTTCACATAAACACTCTATAGAAATAAAATATTTGATTGCAACAATATAATATTCATATCTAGATAATAAATGAAAGTTTATTAGAATTTAACCTATTCAAGTATGTGCAATAAATAAAATAATAACTATACAACCAAGGGTTACAAATAACATATCTTATTTATCTCATTATTATGGGTTATCATTGTTGCCTAGCTTTATCTTAGTCCTACAACTTAGCTCTATGTTTCATTTGTTTAGGCTTTTGACTATTTTGACTGCTTAGACACTTCCATCGACATTAGTGTCCTTCTATGGACATTTCTATCCTACCCAAAATATACTCTTTTTTGGATCTAACAGTTGTATTTTTGTCATCTTTATACTAATATATTTGTATATCTCCCATAGGATATCAATTATTGTATGTGTATTAAATCATAGCTCTTAACCTTTGGTATTTGTACCTTGCCAAAAATAGGTTAGTGGGCTCACTATGTTGAGCTAACCTAAAAGACCCCACTATTAATGAGTATTGTCTACATAACCAATACTCCAAGGAGGGACTCAGATATATGTGGTTCTCCTCTAGTGTAATACCCTGCTTGAGGGACCTCCTTTATTTACCAATTGAGACATTTAATAATGCAATTATGTGGTTGTTAAGAATTTGAATCATAGTTCCCTCTTTGTTGCTAATGGATTAATGCTCCTTAATGAATACATAAAGATTATTTAAATTATAATTGAACACCTTAAATATATATTCACATAACATAAATTGATAATATTTAAAATTAAAATTAAGAAGGTGATAGGTTTCCTAGAGAACCTATGAGCTTATCCCATAGGTTTTCTAAAAAATCTACTCTATTAGGTCTAGCCTAGCTAGTATGCATTGACATACTTGGTGGAGTATTTTTCAAGTAAGGTAATTTAAAATTTAGTTGTTGTAAGGAGACCATATGGGCATGTAAGAGAATTTATTGCAAGACCTTACTTACAAGAAACTCCATGTGTGGAAGAAAAGTATAGGTCCTTTATGATATAAAAAGGACCCATGTAAGAGTGAGTACTCTCTTTGTTTAATGGGTTGATGGCTATCCTTGAAAAGTGAATTTTGACTCTTTTAAATTTTTTTTTCATTATTTTGGAGTTTTGAAATGATGGAAAATAAAATAATAAAATATTGTGAACAAATCTTTATGCAAGCTTGGTGTAAACTAAAATAGTTTTCTTTTGGGAGCTTCATTCTTTTTGCAAGGCCTTGCCTCCATTGAAGTTGTTGCTGTCAGGAGAGTTATTCAGGTGGACATAAGAAAAATACAATTGAATGACTGATCAACTGGAGGAAATGGATGTACATTTGAATTAGTCAAGTAAATATTCCCTCATAATTTTTTTTGTTCATTTTTCAAACTTATATTTAGGTTAAACAATGGAAAGAAGCTTCATTAGATTAGAAACAAGTTTAATTTCTTTGTTATTTTATCAACTTGATTTATCTAGATTTATTTGATGGATTGATTGAGGTTATAGACACTCTAAAGGATTGATGTGTCTCCTTAAACACACACACACACACACACACACACACACACACACACACACACACACACACACACACAAAAAAATAAAAAATAAAATAAAAAATAAAAAATTGAAACCCTCTTTTCATTGTATTTTGTTGAACAAATTTACTTCCTAAAAATTGTGTGGATTATTTGCTTGAAATTTATGAGATCATCTGATTTAATCTCAATTCAGGTTTAGGTTCACAAATAAAAATAATGGTTGAAGAAGTTATGCATTTCTATTTTTTTTCTTAGTTTATTCCTAATAATAATAATAATAATAATAATAATAATAATAATAATAATAATAATAATAATAATAATAATTGGCATAAATCATTTATAAAATATATTCAATTCTGTATGTTCATAATCTACTATATGTTTTATTTAAAACAAATAAAAATAAAATAAATTAAAATTATTAAGTAGGGAAGGGGCAGCTGCGCCGACCCTTACCCCCTCCCATGGTAGGGAGGGAGGAGGGGTCAGTCTAGCTGGCCCTCCCCATCCCCTTAAGGGATGGCCACCATGGTTGACAACCATGGTTGTGGCCAGGCCACATGGTCCAGTCATCGACTGCCAGCCATGGCTGGCTGTAGCCATATATATATATATATAAATATACAATTTAAAATTTATTTTATTAAGTTTTTATTATATATATATTATGTTACTTTTTTTTAAATTTAGATATTAACATAAATAAATAAACAATTAAATACATATTTTATATATATATATATATATATATATATAGAAATAATGAATAATTTATTAATATATTGGGATATTATATATGTATGTATTTATACATAGACGTTAGTAATTTAGAAAATTTTGAGATGAGTTTTTATTGGTTAAGCTATGAACGTGTGTATTTGAGAACAATAATAAAATAGTTGGTTCCTTTTATTATTTTTTGAAATCTCTAATTTTATTGAAGAAAAAATTACATTTCCACATCAGGTTGTAACTGGTGATCTCGTAGAGATGGAAATTAACACATATATGTGTTTGAAATGTTGAGTTGTTCACTTTTCCTACATGTTAATTTTTTTTCCAGAAGACTACACGAGAATATATATTGAAAATTTAAAGTCTTGATTTCGTTGAGCAAATGCTTATCACATTATGTCATTATTAATATTGCGGTGAAGTTGGGCTCACTAGATATTAGTGGTTTTGCTAAAGTATTTTTTTAAGAAATCTCATCTATTTTACTGTAGGGGTGAATCTACCTATTTCCTCCTTATTGCATTTTGTTATAATAATAATAATAATAATAATAATAATAATAATAATAATAATAATAATAATAATAATAATAATAATAATAATAATAATAATAATTAGGATGACTGCTGATTTTCATTGTTTATCTTGTTTATGACTCTGAAAAATGAAAGAAGATTTTGTGAGGGTGTTTTTACTTGCTCAAAATTAGCTAATACTTGTTTATATATTTTAGTGCAGGATGCAGGAGAAAGTTGTATAAAGATATCACCTAATATTTATTTTTATAGATTGTGTTGCATAGTTTGAAATTGTAACAAATTGCTTATTTATCTCTCCATTATTAATGAAAGATTCTAAATTACCAATTTTTGCATGTATCTATTTGCACTTTATTTGAATGATTAAGATCTTTAAGTCTCTATTGTTATAAAATATTGTTGACAATATTTAAATGTATTCTATTTTGCATAAGAAAAGATAGAATTGCTTAGTAAAATCTTGATGTTACTTAGGTGAATTATCTGGAAAAGGAATGATTCTTGTATTATTTAAAATATGAAAGTATTAGGATAATTGTTAATAATGGTTAATAGTTTATTTATATTTGTTTTACTCTTTAAAGAATTTCTTGTGTCATACAGATTAGTCAAACTTACTTAGATTTGAAAGTAATAATGACTCGTATCTTAAACTAGTATAATAAGCTCCTTGAATGAAGAGATTTAAATTTTGTTCAGTAAAATTGAAAAATTAAAAAAAAGCGTTATTGATCAGGTCTTGAAATAAAAATTAAATAGTTTATAGATATTTAGTCAATTATATCTATTATGTAAATTGAAATAGTTCCTTTAATAAATAAGGCCTTGATTTTTAATTGGTTGATATATGTAGAAAATTCATAACAAAAAACTTATTCAAGGAATTATAAGCTTTGGAACTAATCAAGACTTAAATCAAGTACTAGTAATGAATGAATCGAATCTATGAAAAATAAAAAATAAAAAATAATTATCTCATGATTTAGATTGTGATGTCCCTTCTAAAATGAGGCAAATTATATTAGATCATAATAGTAAAGTTTTGTTTTTGATTATATAAGGTGGCAGACCAGGGGCCAAACCCTTACAAAAGTAGAGGAACCATGAAGGCAATCAACATAAAAGATGCCTTACAATAGGAACGACACAATTAGTGAACCAATAGACACAACAAATTAAAATAAAACAAGAACATGAAAAACTAGAGAGAGAAATATCTCCTTACATAACCATAGATTTGATGAGGTCATTCAATTTCTCAATTTTCTCTGCATTGACAACATAAGCAGTATTACCCAATTCCTGCAACATAGACATGTTTAGGAGAATAGAATTTTGGAGCCCAGTGGTAAAGTTCTGCTCTAGTTTCTAGATGCGACCCTTTAGGGTAGTAATTTCAGCTTTCAAACCAATCTCAGTTTCAGTTTCCTCATCAACTTCCTCCACATACATTTTTTCCTCTTTGTCAGTATTTTCTACAATGTCAGCACCATCCTCCATAGTAGCCTCAAATTCTCTTGTCTCCTGCTTACCTTTAGTATCCTCAGAGATTTTTTGAACTTCTAATTCCTTATACTCTTCCTCCTGGGTGGCTTCCTCTAAGGTGCTCTTTGAATAGTCAATAAGCCTAACCTTGGGAGAGGGTTTGCTAGCAATCCGCCCTGACCGTCAAACTCCTGAGGAGAGGCCCTCCTTACTAACCTTAGTGGACATATGGGATTTATCACCTTGACCCCTAGTGGTCCTACCAAGATTTTTATGGGTCCCCATAGTGGTCCCCTCAATACTCTCTTCACCAGCATAAAACTTCCTTTTCTTTCCCTTCATGCTCACAAAGGAGCTAGGGTTGTCAACGGGGGTCTCCTCAGGAGTAGAAAAGGAGACTTCTTTACTTTTGGTAGAGATAGGGGAAAGACATGGCTCATCGATAGCATCACCAGCCATAGGGTTAGAAGAAATATCCCTGCTATCAATTCTAACAGTCTTGGATGGCTCAAGGGCATGGTGGAAATTATACAAATAGAAAATGAGGCCCTAATGGAGGGGGATAGGATTCATATCAGGTTTTTTTGCCAATTTTGCTCTCACCCTAAGGACAAAATGTTCTAGGGAGGAGAGCATATAAAAGGGAAAAATGATGAGAACATTACACCTGAAATGATTTAAAAGGGGGAGATGATAATTATAGAACCTGGTGAATTGTCCAAACCTAAAACAATAAGGTTTTTCCTAATTGTTGAACTTTTTTTTATATCAATCCAATAAATCCTTTTTGGAATCCAATTTAAAAAAATAACTAAAGTGATCCAAAATTGAATTTAAGACTCGTTACCAATTATCTTAGGTTATGAGAATTGGTATTGAACAATATATAAATATTTTACCTTTTTCAAGATGAAATGGTTATCCATTTTCAAATGGAATTTGTAAGATAAAACTCTTTGTATTGTTGTTTTCTCTATGGAGACATCTTAGAATTGTTATCTTAAAATTTTCTAGAAGCCAATTTCCTTTGAATCGAGAGTTGTTTCTTGTTCCTCTTAGCTTCATACCATAATATAAATATTGACATTTAATTTACCTTAATGTTTTTTATTTAATGTGACATAATACCAAATTCAGTTCACTCTAAAATTTTTGCTGAATCTAGATTTTATCTACATAGTCGCTTTAAAACCAAGCTCAAATTAAAATCAAAACTAAAGATTTTTTGAAATTAAAACTTTTAACCTCTAGTAATATATCACAAGAATTAGGATATGTAACCATAAATTTTATACCCCATCCTAATATATTTTGATGGGTTCATTTCCAAAGGCAATTATTGATTTTCTACCCCTGATGTTCTTTTTCAATTTGTAGAGTCGCCACAAAATTGACTTGCCAAAAATAGATAGAGAAGTCATTAAGTAAATCTAAAAGCTGATAGTGATTGATTTTAATATTAAATTTTTATAGGAACTCTATTTTAATATTTTTGGATGTTTTTACTATTTTTAATAATTCAATTCTGAACCCTATTTATTCAGGAATTACTTAGTAGAATAATTTTTTGTGTTAAAATCCATTTGGAACACTGAGTTATTTTAACATTTAAATTTATAGAGATTGTTTTTGTAGGTTCCTAGTGGTAGATTATAGCTAATATATTATAGATTAAATTTCAAAAATACTTTTTACCTCATGGGGGTGTTTTATACATTGCCATTTGATAGGTGATTTAATGAAAATGTGACTTGGTTGTGAGGTGAACTAGTATAATCTCGATGCACTATGTTTGGGTAAGTTACACCTTGACACAAATAGTTGATTTTACTAACATACTCATGGATAGTAAGGTTATTAGTTTTGATGGTGGGAAATTTAGGAGATTGGATGATTATGTAGATTTATCATGGTTGTAGTTGTAGTTGTAAAATAAATGTTATAATAAACCATTGATGGATCAGGTTCTATACCATTGGGATGAGATTTAGTGTTGGTTTCATTAGTCTAAGCTAACCTTGATAGACTTTAATATATAATTTGAGTGTAATATTTCACACTGATTCTAGTGTAGTTGACACAACTTAGTCACATGTAGCTTATCAAATGTCTTTATGCATTTTATTTCTAAAATAAAAGTAGAGCATCTATGTTGCATATAACACACCTTGAGTATGTTTGTATAAATTTAAGGTTTATTTCACTTATGTATGTGGGATTAGAAGATATATGTAGTTAATGTGCATATTAGTATAGTTGTGTTAATGGTTGAAGTGTTTACTTGTGTGGAGTTAGTGTTACACAAGAGAAGTGAAAAAATAATTATAGTGTTTTAATAGTTTTATTTGGGGGAAATTTTTAGGCAATACACCTAGGCATTGGCTTGTGTGTACGTAAGGGTGAAATATACTATATGCAAAGGCATACAATGATATAAATTGTAACTTGATAAGTACTACTCATGGGCTATTCTTTGAGTGTTTTATATCTGTAATATGACTGATATGAAAATAGGGAAAAATGGGATAGTAAAACTTAGTTGTGAAATTAATTGAATGAGATTTAATAGGTGTGTTGTAGCTTACACAACATGCCTTAATTTCTTCTAAAACTAGGGAACCTCTTTTTGCCATTTTGACACTGCTCCCACTTGTATTCATGATTCATTGGTCTCAACACTCCTAAATTAATTTAATGGTCCATCTCATTTTAAATTTCAAACTAGGTCCAATAAATACTTCCATTAGAAAGACCATGTTTGTGCGATAAATTTTCATAATTTGTACTTAGCATAAAAATGGAGTCTTCCTCTAATTTGTGTTTGAATATTTCACTTGATTTTTTATCTACACTTATATTCTTATTTCACCAGGATTTACCTTGGTTTACATGCATCATGGAACCTTAAAATCATATTTGGTGGAAATACTAGGTGCATAAAAGAACTTTCATGTTTATTACTTTCCTTGAAAATGCCATCTGGACTCTCCATTTTCTCTATGAAGCGACCTACTATAAGGTTCCCAGAACTCCAATAAAAAATTAATTATTTAAAAATCATTATCTTTTCAAAAACTCAATCCAAAAATGATTTTTTTGGTAAAAGGTTAAAAGTGAATTTTAAATTCCCATGGCCGTATAAAGACAAAGTTGAAAAATTTTTTGGTTTCAAAAAACCATGGGTTTTAGAAACCACTCTTAAAAATGGGGGAGGGGGGAGGGGGCACAAAATTAAAAACCACATGGTTGATGGAATTCAAAATCGTAAAAGGGAAAAAAATAATTTTTCATGATAAGGGAAAAACATAAATTTTTGTGCACTTAGTTTCTTGTCACCCTAGAGTGTCATGCTTGCATTGGCAAAGGCCATCTATTTGGCCCTCCCAAATGTATGGACATACTGACTGGGACATCATGCAGATGCTCAATTTAGTGTGTCCGTCTATCCCTCCTAGGCACATGGAGGCATTGACCTAGCTATCACACATGCATGGAATACTGGTGGAGGCCATTTGCCCACCCCTATTAAGCATATAAACATGATATCTAGGCCCTCATGCTTATGCAGATGCATCACTAGTAGTTGTCTAGTCCATTTATGGGGCTCATGAAGGAACAAATGTGTGAGAAGGTGTTTTAATTAAATTATTTTTATTAATTTTTAATAAATTAATGCATTTTAACCTAAATCTTAAAATTTTCCACTTTGAAACCCTTAAACAATCTAGGTGGACAGTGTATACACATAATATTTTCAACTTTTATCAAATACCAATGCTTTACATCTTGTAAGAACCTATCAAGACTCAATCTCTCTAAATGCATGCCCTAAGGGGTGCACCGAGAAAGGGGTGTGAAAACCATTGGTGATTCATAGGACTATTGTCCCTTATTACCTCTTACTACCAATCCAACCTGCTCTTAAAACCATTTCTTAAGCTATTACTCCTCCATTACAACACTCTTTCAATCTTTTTCTGCATTCCATCCTTTTATTCATCACCCTAAGTCCCTTTTGTCAGTTGGCTATACTAGGTCAACTAGGTCAATACTGTACAGTTTTAAGATATTTTCATTAGGAATTAGGTTGACTCTTAGTTGACCTAGCTCATGACTTAGTGAATAATTGTTCAAAATTTTATTAGGTTGATTGGGTTGACCCTATCAGTCAAGATTTTTTGGAAGGGTTTAGGGTCAAATCCACCTATATATACAAGATCATTTCATCATTATTTCAATATGCAATCAAGAGTTGTCATTCACTTGTGCTTCTTGACAATTTTTTCTTCCACCATTCTACTTGAAGAGTCTTGGATTAGGGTTTCTACTTGGATAATCTAGTCTTATGGATAAGTCTTGGATGCTTTGGCCTTTCTTAGTGATCCTCACAAACCACAACAACCTCTTGTGAATCCCCTTTTTCCAAGGGAGAGATTGAATCTCAACAAGTTTACATTTAGGTAAGTATTCTCTAACTTTGCTCCTCTCTTTAGTAGATAGAAGTAACATAAGTATTGGCTTCAAATAATATTGTTCTTCATATTCCATGTATTAGGGTCTTACTCGTACTTAGCTTAATTGAGATTCTCTTATACATGTTTTGATTTTTTACTAACCCCTCATGTTGTGCCATAATATTTGGTGAGCACTAGATTATATTTATTTTACTTGTTATTAGATTAGGTGAAATATCAAAATTCAAGACCCCCTTAGGGTTATTTCATGATTGTATTAGACTAGAGGCTTTGGAGCCCTCCTTAGCATGGTGTATTTTAGTAAGAGATCCCCTAATTAGGGCTAGTAGATTCCCATATTGCTCATGTTCCCATTTAACAAATGTGTCTGCAATCAAAAGTGTATGGTATGATCTATCTTCTCTGAGCTAGCATTGATTTATAGATTTGATGAATTTTTGATTGCATACAATTATTTTTGCCCATATCTTGCAAACTAAGAGTAATTTTTTGAACCATCTATGTCATTGGAAAGCTGGTTCGAGTGAGGTCTGCATGGCATGATAAATTTCATGAGAAAGTATCCTAATAAAAATCTCCTTGTATTTATATGATTAAGTTTATAAAGTACATTTTAATTAATTGAAAAGTTATTTTATTCACCTATGCTAAAAAGTAATTGGTTTTATCTATTTTACATATGTGAATGGAGCTAAAATATAATGATATTGGTTTTGGGGAAAAGTGTAACTCATGTTCAAATTAAAGTGTTTTTGGTTTTGGGGGAAAAATTATTTCCCTTCATAGACCAAATTTGTTATAAATAACTAGCTCATGGTCATTTCAAAGGGCTGGATCTTGTCAATTATAAGTGGAAAAGACATTGAACCGGTCATTTATTTCTGATTTTTAAATAATTTCTCCCTCTCTTCTTTCCTTGGGGTGAATCTACTAATTTTTTTACTCAAATGAAATATTGTAAATTTGAATTTATGATATTCAAGTAGACATTTTTTTGGATATTTATGGGGTTATATTGATGGCCCCCTACCCCAAAAATAAACTAAAACCAAATGCATCTAACCATAACTAGCCAAAAGACCAAGAAAAACAAACAATAGATAAACCACATCTACAACCAAGAAGACACTATGACCAACAACTGACAACTGACCAGACCCAAAATCTATAAAAATAAATATAAAAAATTAGTGATGAATCAACATTTACCCATGATAGATTATTCCTTTGAATCCAATATATAAACCATTTTGTCACCCCTGTGTTCCACCACCACTACCTCAAACATGTTTTTAGCTTTGACAACTATGCTCGAACCCACACCCCCTCCATTTGAAAGCTTAAAAATACATGCAACTCCTAGGAAGAGGTTTCTAAACACTTCTTCCCATGGCTTATTACACTAAGGTGGTGTTGTAACATCCCTCCATAGAATCTATTTCACCAACTTCTTTACTGCTACCACTCTATTTTTAGCATGTCGACATTGATGCATCTTCTCCATTTCTAAAATTTGACCCTTAAGTTGTGCCAAAATGGGCATGGAGATTAAATGACCCTCCTTCAACCTAGGCTCCACTATATTATTTTTAAGTTTATCCATGAAATAAAACGAAATCATGAAGCACATTTCCAATGCCATAAAAATTGACAATAGGACCACTCTAAGGCCATATCTACTTGAAAAGGGAAGATTGGGAAGTGGAGAAAGGTCATAAAGTAGAATATTCTTGATTAACCCCATGCAAGCTTCCAAACACATGTAAAACATCATCACCTGAGTGACCACTTCTACATTAGAAACCAACACCATAAGATTTGAGTAAACACCATCACAATTTGTGAATTCACTCAACTACACACACTCTATAGCATAAACTCAAGCCCAAATACCTCTTTAATATCCTCCAAGAAATCCTTTTATAGGAGCCAAAATATGTGGGATAAATGGGCTCATGAAATTTTGCCTTTAAAAGCCATTTATCGTACCTTACTCCCCTAAAAAAGACACAAAGTTGCCATGGCTATTTCAGTAATATCATCCATGCTACCTTATTTGAACCACCACACCTTATGATACTTATGAGCCAAAATAATAAACAACACATGATCCCCAACCAACTTAAAACCCATGAAAAGACATAATGGGAAGAGATTCTTTCCTTGGGACCCCCACTTTCCACATACACCTACCAATAATATAAATCTATCTCTTAAGCCTTCATGAATTGCCACCCACAAGAAGTAATTCCCATCACATGAAGAGATGTCAACTAGTCATGAGATAGATAGTCGATGAAAATTCACCCACTACCAAAACACCTCCAATCAATTGTAAAAACACCATGCCAAATTTAGATAATGAAATTAATTCCATTTCAAAAACCACCCATAACCTCATAGTGCCACACATTTTACCCAAACTCAATCAATGTGATATTGAAAATCCTCCCATGTTTCTCTAACATTATCCATCCTACTCGACTCCTCTTGGTCAATACTGCAATTAGATAAAAAATCTATGGTTGAATTCACCTCTCAAAAACAATGTTTGCACTCCCATTCTGAGAACTCTAGATTTGTCCATGTGTTTGTTAGGATGTTATTAATATGCCACACTTTTGCCTCTTGCCTTTTTAGTGCTAAGATCATAACCTATGAGTCTCTTTCAATTATCAACTTCAAGATTCCACATTGGAGAGCCATTTTAGTACCCAACATACGAGCTTGTGCTTCTACTTCATTATTTATTCCATCTTGAAGTTTTCATGACATAGCTCATATTAGTGAACCATAATAATCCCTAATAACACAAACCACTCTTGAGGTTCCAAGATTACCTTGTGAAGCTCCATCAAAGTTCAACTTAAACCATCCTCTTAGAAGAGGGCTCTAATTTTGCTTGTTTTTCTGATCTTTCTTACCAATTGCAATTGACCCATTAACAGGGTCAATTAGACATTTTTATTAATACAAGTTATGGAGTTTTTAATTTGAAATATACACATGTATACAATGATTATTTACTTCTTTATATCACAATCTTCAGACTCTAGAACTGATCCTTGCTCATGGTTGTGTGATTTCTAGATAGATGGTAGATTAGTTTATGGGTTTTATTCATTCAAGTGACTAAAGATTTGGTGGCATTATAACATGATTTGTTTATCTTTTCCCCTCTCTTTTACTCTTTTTTATTAATCTACTAACTAGGGTTAGAGTAGGATTTTAATGTAATATGTTTCTCATGGTATGTTTTGATTGTAAGATCTTGTTTATTACCATAAACACACTGTTGAATGTGATGTAATTTAATGAACATATTTAAATTAGTCGCACCCTCATTTAAATAAAATATATAATGTTAATTTCAACCACATGGGTAAATTTAAAATGCAAGTTTGTTTTTCTTCTTGAAACTCACTAAAAACCTGCATGAGAAAGAAACTAAAACTTACATTTCCCTCTCAAAGGATAAAATAAAGTTTAAAATACTAGAACCAACAAAGGTGCCTTATATAGAATAATTTACAATGAACCAACTGAGTGAGATCTAGTCTACCAATACCTTATAGATATAAACCTTAGAGAGATTTTTTGATCTCTTTTAGGAGAGGTTAGACAGTACCCATCCCTCCTAAGTTAGTGTGTTAAATGACCCATGAATAGAATTGATGCTAGAAGGAGGGCCATTTTAAAACTAGATTTTAAAGTAAATTTTTTGAGCTTTGACACTTTTGAAGATTTTCCCAAATGATATTCTAGGTTCTAAGATTAGAAAATTAAATTTTTAATCCACCCATGGTTATCCTGCTTGGCTTGGAGTAGGTAGCTTCCATATGAACATTCTAGGGCCTGTACATGACCTACCTAAAAATCCTAATGAATTCTATCAAAAATACACACATGGTGGGATATGGATAGTATAAGAACACATTCAAGCATTCAATAATATCATAATCAAAACATAAATTTAGCATGAGGATGTGGCTTGTCACATATTTCCCTTCTCAATGGATCAAATGACCTATTCTTGGTACCTTGGTCTACCATAAGGGTGCATCACCTCATGGCCTATCTTTGAAAATTTATTCCTTAACTATTTTAGTGTTCCCACGGGACCCTTTTATCTTATTTTATCAATTTACCACAGCACGTAAAGAGCTTAGTGAGCCAACTAGAACATTCAACCATAGATTCAATTAGCTATATACTAGGTTGAAGGATCTTTTAATAAAAATAGAGGATGTAGCAATTGGAGTATATATCAATGCCTTGGATCTTTTAACTAACATGTTCATTTAGAAGAGTCCATATTCTCTCACATCTTTAGTCTTAGTCTACCAATAGGCTATCAATGTAGAGAAATATAAATGACTCAAGGATTTGGTGCATACCCCTCCTATTCTTTGGAACATTAGGGAATTTATGCCCAAAATCATTCTAGTTTCATACCTAAAAATCATCCCATGGACCAATATGTGCATCATAATGAATCATTGCCCCAAGCCTTCACCCAACCAAACCTCCCTATGATGAATGAGATCCCTACTCACTCTTTTAATGCATGTAATTTAGTTAATTTTATTTACAATTAGAAAGTTACTTCATATTATTTTAGTGATTCAATATCTTTGGGTGTTATTACTAATCAAATACCATTTATTGTAGGAAATAATCAGTAGACAATGCACAATCCAAGCTATGAAGCTACATGCTCTAATACACCATTTGGAGTTTATGAACCTGGTTACATTGTTAGTGATGAGTTAATCATGCATATTGAGAACATCCTATTTCAAAAGCTTAATCCATTATTTAAAGTATACAATAGTGGTGATTATGACTCTAAATATAAGGAAGCAACAAATATTAAAGATAAATTAGCAGTTAAAAATCAAATTGATGAAGATTGGCCATAGAAAATGAACAATTTGACATCCCTTGCACTTAGCTAGAGGAACCATTCAAGGAGCTATGAAAAATAGAGGAGGAAGATGTATATTGTGGATATAAATCATCCTTACCATACCCTCTTACTCATACATTTGAATATCTAGTTTGAGATAATGAACATCTCTATGGAAGTGTGGATTCCCCATCATCATTAGAGGGAGACATAATTGAAGAAACCTAAGATGAGTTGAATTTATTGTGCAAGGAAGAAGAAAACCAATATGCATTTCAATATTTTATTAAATAAAAGGAGGTCAAAAAAATCAAAATGATTTATCTCTCTCCTCAGTTCAACCTTGCCTTCAAAATAATTGACAGTACTCAAGTATTCATCTCAATAGTAGAGGCAATCAGAGGGGAAGAAAAAACATAGTGGCCTAAATGAAAAAGTCATGCTAATAGAGATGCAAGATAAAAATGACTTGGTGAAACCTAGCTCTCCACACAATTTAGCCATTGATGACAAGGCCAAGTTGTATTTAACATGGGAAAAACCCCTATCATACCTCCTTAACAACAAAGAAAACCATCAAGATGTTGTCATAGCATCTATTTCAGTCCAAGAGTGACCACTTATAAATTCATCATATGGATACAAAAAAGAGGAAGTCTCTGCTAGGTTGGGTGATTAACACATTTTGGTATGTATTGATGTTCAACCTTATTCCTCATCTCAATTCCAAATGTGGGAAGAGGTATTTCTCTTCACTTATCCCTCATGTTTTCTATAATCTAGGTCCAAACATAATGCATAATTTTACAGTCCTAATTTAATTAAATTGCATAAACTAAACATTGAAAAATCATTATGGGATAATTTATTATATCATAAAGGACAACATAGAATAAAGTAATATTATCTTTTACCCTTCTCAAAATCTTATAACATAGTGTCTAACTGAATTTAGACATACTCTTGCCTGAAAAAACTTCTATAAATAATTTCTGTTTCCATTTCTTGTTTTGTTTTATCTAGTATTTATTTTTTTGTTTTGAGGTTCCCTTTTAACAAATGATTAATGAAATTAAAGGCCCACTAGTAATTAAACTTAAATAACACTCAAGACATAAAAGTTAATTTTTCTTAAACACTTGCATAATGCTGCCATGACTTTGTTGTGCATTTTTAGATTGATAGAGGAAAATGATTCAAATTAAAATGTGTGGATTTAGAAAGATTTATTTTTTTGTTTAAATCCATTTATACACTTAATTGAAACATCTGAAGAAAATGCAACACTATCTTTTTGGGGTTCTCTTAACTAATCATAAACTTTTTGATTTTACCTGAACCCATGAATTGGTCCCCACCCTCCATGAATATAAAAACTAAAATATTTTTTCAAAATAATTGAGCCAAAATATAAAATCTAATAATCATCTAAATTATCATTTAAAATAATGAGTGTTATTTGAGACCACCCTATCCTTAAATTATCCTTAGACCTATCTTAGGGCCTCTTTTGCTCCTTTTCCACCTTTTATGTGCATCTAGCCTATTCCCAAATATACCAAGAGCTACATTGAGCCATCACCTAGGCATCCCTGATCCTTTTGCACATGATCTATCCACTTGGATAATAGCCTATCCTTATTATTCTATAGTTTAGTGAGTTATTGGAAAATGGGGCAATGCTATTAACCCTTAGCTTATTTTTCCCCTAATGAATATCTTTCCACTCTTTAAAGAATATTAGGGTTGACCTAGACTCATTTCATGTCTCGACAAGCATCATAACATTATATAAATATCAATCTCATTCACTTATAAGATAAATGGAAATTATCATGAATAAGCTCAATATTTGTGAAAATTAAGGTTATTGATACATATTTACCCCTATTTATTCATACATCCATTTATAGTAGCCTAGATCTTAGTTTTAATCAAGTTTTTAGTCTCAATTCACACTCAAAGCATTCAAATTGGCATTCATACTCATGCACACTAAAATCACTCTCACTTTCACCAACATTTTAGATTGGGATAACTACATCAGGATTGATCCTATTTCAAGGTATTGGTATGTAGGTAGTGCTCAACACATGGGGTGTTGAGGTCTTGCCCAACCTATCCTACTAACACCACTCTTATTTCACTTATGTTCACAAAAACCCTAGAAAGCATGGAGGATTAGGGTTTTATAGTGAAATAAATTAAAATCATAGTAGATGATGATCCAAGTCTTAGTCATATAGGCACATGCTTCCTGAGATAGAGTGAAGGTCTACCTAAAATTTCACTATTTCACCTACATAGGGTCATTAACACAACATAAAAGGTTAATAGGATAGTGTACTATTGGCCAAATATGCCACACTATTGTTTGAAGAAGGTTATAATACCTTTTTTCTATTGAGGACACTTTTCCATGTTCCTACATCACTTCTCCTACCACTTATCTGTCTTAGTCATGTTTTCTAGCTAAGTACACCTTTTCTAATTAGTTACTATTTATATAATATTCAAATAAATCAATTATTATGTAAATAAGTGGCTATTGATACTTTAGTATTTTATTCCCTAATTTATCACTCAATTCTTTATCAACCTTAGGGTTACATTCCATAATCCTAAAAAATAAATCATTTGGTGAACTTGACTTACTTTGAATAGTGCCCAAACCTTAGCCTTAAATGCTCTAAGGGTTTGTATCATTCTGTTTTCTATGCTCAGTAATTAAATTAAAAGTATTAGATCTGATCCATTATTTAATTTCTACAAAATTTCATATATTTAATTTATTCAAAGGTTAAAAATATACAACTTTTTGTTTTCGTACTTTCCAATCTACAATGGTAGAATTCAATAATCGATTTGATGAGAATGATAAGAGATAATTGCAAAATTTCATTTCTAAGCATTTAAATATGAAAGATGACCTTATTTGTATTATTTCTATAAAGTCCACTGTGGGTTAATCCTCTAATGCCACAAATGTTAATATTGTTATACCTACTATGAGGACAACTCAAATTTTGTAACAACTTTCTATAACTAGGCAAATGTCACTAGTGGAAACACCTCCTATGGCTAGTACACATCTTTCCTCTCTATATGTATAATCCCTTAGGTGGGATATCCATTCTCCATAGGCCAAGGTGTTACATCTTGAATAGGGTGCCACTAGACCATCTCATGCCTTGGACTCTCAGGTTCTCCTACATATACCATTGACACAACATATAGCGAAAACTCCTTTGCCATCCAAATTTGTGGCATCAAAGCTTACTTTTTATGATGGTAAGGGTGACATAGATCACTTCCTATTAAATTTTCAACATGTTGGACTATGTGTCTAAGGATTGGATCTTGACTAAATTCTTCCCTTGTATTTTAAAGGACTATGCTTTACAATGGTTTTATGATCTCCCTAATTAGTTCAATACAACATTTAATCCACTTGCAGATATGTTTTTGGCACATTTTTTGATCAAAATTAGTGACAAAGTTTCCTATGCTCAAGTCAATCAATTAAAGCAAAAATATAATGAGCCAATAGATGAATATATCTTGTGCTATAAACCAATATTAACAAAAATGATTAGCCCCATGGTAGATAGATAACTCCAAGACATATTCAAGCAAAGTCTATTACCAACATTACATGAATCTATATTATTCAAAAGGTTTCCATCATTTACAGATCTATTCCATATATTAAAATAATAAGAAGTCATATTTCTATCTATGGATAAGTTAAAATACACAACTAGATCAAATTTCACTAATAAGAGTTCAAATAAGCTCCCAAATAAGTTAAGGCATAATGAAAATAATAATGAGAAAAATATGATAGTTAACATAGTCTCAAAGCCAACTCCTTGTGTGGTTTTATTAGCTCCTCTAAGGAGACCTTTTACGAATCTTCCTTAAGCACTAACTTGCATTCTTCAACAAATTTTGGAATGTAATGTCATATCTCTCCCTCCCATTAAAGAGGTTGATACAACTAGGCCTCTTCCAAATAATTAAAATTCCAATGAATTTTGTGATTATCACAGGGCCCCTGGCCATACTATGAATAGATGCATTAACTTATGATATAAGTTCCAAAATTTAATAGATTCTATTATCATTGATGTGAGCACCCCTATAGAAACACCCAAAGCACAACCAATACAAACAAAAATAATGAAAATCTTTTCTGATCCATTTCCAAAACATAAGACTAATGAGACAATAGACACTTCAGGTGTTCATTACACTTATAAGGCACATCCACCACCAACATCTTATCATACTCATATAATAAAAACACACCCTCTACATAATATCATTGATGTGTACCATATTATAGTGCCAACTAGGCCTCTTATCACTTTCTTAGAATAGGAGATTGCTAATGATGACTCATATTTATACACACTCTTTGTAAGATCTATATTGATCATCATCCTATTCAGAGTGTCATGGTTGACAACAAGTCAAGCATAAATATGTGTAATATTATAATTATACATCACTTGAGCTATTCATATTAGGATATTTTTATGATAGATATAATTATTTGAGGCTTTAATGTCCATGTTCAGAGATCTATTAGGGAGATCATACTTCTATTATAGGTTGGTCCCACACATATGCCACTAGATTCATAGTTGTACCTAGTGTTATAACATCTGATATGTCAATTAGGTTATTATAATTAAGGGCCTTACATATGAGTATCATTTATGTAATCCAAAACTAGTTACACAATAGTCACCATCAATATCTCTAAACATATATTTACTTAGCACACCTTAAATAATAGCTAAACCACCAATGTAGGTGAGGTCTACTCCTACAACATTACCATATATACACACTCTCCCATAGAGACCTTTATTAGAGAGACTCTTGTATCAAATATATGTTGTGGATTTTAGATAGCCTTTCTCTACCCTATTCCCATTGATATTAGTTTTAATTAAGTCCCCAAAGCACTTTACATCAAGCATCTATGCTAGTTATAACTTTTTATACTAGATGGGTCCCCAAGAGCCTGACAGTTCATAGGGCATCCCAATCAGCTCCATAGATTCATAATCACACTCTATAGTTAGTTTAAATGATAGATTATTTAGTACATTTAGTTCCCAGATCTCATATCTCCTTGCACATCATGTTTGGTCACTCTTCATTTACTTAATTACAGGTCTCCTTGATAGTAGGTATCTACAAGACTCATTGGTTAGTATGTTCTCCTGTTAATTGTACATAATTTCATTTTTATGTTGCTTGTATATAACTTATACTCATAAAATACAAACATAATATAATATGTTAAAAAATTAAAAAACATAAACATTCAAATATTACTCAAAAAATAGAAATTTTAGATTGTATGCATTTCCATGTTTACATTCCTTATATTTGCTAGGAACTGCACATGCTATCTATGTCAGTGTAGTCAATTTTATCTTACATACATGCTTCAATTTTTCCCTTTGAGTGTTCATATATTATTATATGATTTTGGTCCTCTACATAGATCTAGATTTTCTACTATCTACCCATTGGGAGCACGTGCGCGCACGCACACACACACACACACATGCACACACACACACACACACACACACACACACACACACACACACACACACACACACACACACACACACACACACACACACACACACACACACCAATTCAACATTGATATATTAGCCCATTGGGGGCATCATGCACATAACTTTAAGTTTGCTAGGTTATATATTTCTATACTTCATATCACAAATTAAGGATTGATTATATCATGATATTGATCATCCTATACTAAACTATTTTTTTATTGACTACTAATATAGACTTATCTTATGGACATATTTACTTTTATATGGATCCATACCACATGGTTATTGTATACTTTCATTTCTAGCTTTACTAGTTTATATTTGATTATGTCTCTTTGTTGAGTTGTGGAGCTAAAAGCTTCAACTCTTTGCAAATTAAAGGAAAAAAAGGTTGTTGAGATCCAGGAGCATCGGCGTCGGCAGCAAGACCGACATCGGTCGTGACCAGTGCAGAAGGCCACTGGCGACGGCAGGGAGTCGGTCGACATCGGCAGAACCAGGCAAGCAGGGACGGGCGTCGGTCGCCTATGTGTTCCAAAACTATTCGTTGCACGGACAGTTAGTTAAGTGAACGAAGAGTTTGCATGTAAAGACCAGTTAGAGTCTTAAGCTGTGAGGATAATTATCTAAATTAAGAGTCTAAGTTATTGTTTAAGTTAGGGATCTATTTATAGACCCATTGGCATGTATTGTTGATGTATGAGATAGAGAGGAAGGAAGTAAGTTGCTTCCATTGTAAGATAATTTGAGTTGCAGGTTGTTGCAAGCTCATAGGAGATCTACATGTGAGTATGGTCTGTTGAATTGCAGGTTGCAGGTTCATGGGAGATCAACTTGAAGTACTATAGAGTGCTTGGTGAACTGGCAGGGTTATTACTGACTAGCTGGAGAGGTGACACCAATCTGTTTGTGAGTTGGTTGTTGGGACCATTTTTGTGTAGGAGAGTGTTGTAGAAGAATTACTATACACTTGAGGTGTGGGAAACCTCTGTAAGGTGGAAGAGTGTGGCGGCTCTTTATTGTATTCTTTTCTGTAAAGTGTTAATACAAGATAGTGTATTGTCTCTCATATTCTGTGCTATTGGTGAATTCTAGTTACTTGTGTTTCTGGTTATTTCCGCATTTATAGTTGCTTATATTTGGTAATCATACTATGCTCTTTCTGAGGAGCAAGATCCTAACAAAGTGGGATCAGAACAGGTGTTGTTCTTGTGATCCCCCAACACTCTTTGATTCTACATCTACTCAAGGGAATTTGAATATACCATTGTACTTTCATTACTTTAATGATTTAGACATGTGCCCATGTCCTTATATATGCTTCTTGATTATCTATGTGTACATTTGAATATGTCCTTCCATGTGGATCTAATCCAAACTTGCATGATATTTTATGTATGTAAACATTTAAACATGTGCTTGTATGTGTTATTTTTCTCAAACTTAGTGACATGTGCCCATGTCCTTTGTATTGTGTCCCCTTGGCCTACTTTGCATTCCTAATGTGTTTGTATGTATGCTTTCATGTATAGGTCATGGTCATGCCACTTTTCTATTTCTTATTACTTTTGCATCTAGTTTGTGACGCCATGAGGGACCTCATGCATCTCCCATTCCTCCTTGGGTGCCTTGATGGACATCATGCCCCATCCCTCCAAGTAGTTTACTTAGATTATATTTAGATTTAATATTCATATACGTGCTTACATTATTATATCTATCTTGAGAACCTTATGAATTCTAGATCTAACATACATCATACATTGCCAACTTATGCTCAATCTCTTTTACATTTTGATGTCATTTATACACACTATATTGGTTTATCAGATATATCACATATATTTTCAATCTAACACATGATGCATAGCTTTTATTTTTAAGACAATTATTAAAAAGGTTCCATAAATCCCCTCAAAAGAGGGGGCATTCACAGGGGTTTGTCACAAAGATCAGACCATCATAGTGCACTCAAAAACATAATTTTTAACATGTAGACATAGATTATAGAGCCCAACCTCAGGAAAATATATTTGAATACAGTCACACACATACCAATCTCAATTTTCCCCATAAATAACACTTTTAGACAATAACACAATACACTACTAAGAACATAGTACACTATAGTCCACCCACCACACTATTGTCAAGAAGCCTCAAAAATAGAAAATTTTGGAATTATCAAAAAGTTATAGTAGGTACAATTTAGATTTACATAGTCTCAATAATAGATTATTAGATATGCTCAATATATATTTTATGCTTACATAGAATTACATAGGTTTACTCAAATTGGGAGCATCATGTGTGGCATGATCACTCCAATTTTAGTTTTAGATATGCATAACACAAATTGCTATAACTTAGTCTTGAATCCATATGCACACATATCAAAATTAGGGGTAATGTGCATGACACATTGTTTTCTATATGCTCAATTTTACACCAATTCTCTTAGATGGAATGATAACTCCATGTCATTCTCCATGTTGGATACTTTAGACAACATATGCAATAGGATTACACTAGATTAATGCCTCATTCCATCTGTAGTGGTTGGTATTCTCACATTCCTAAGTGGCTCTGAGCCATTTTACATTTAAAAGTTCCAGAGTGGCCCTCGAGCTATTTTATATTTAAAATTTATTGAGTGGCACAAAGCCATATTTTACAGCTTCATGACACCATACAATTTTAGTTTTAGATTCTTATACTATAAATGGGTAGACAATGATGGAGTCATAGCCTAATTGAGTTCTTGAGACACCTACATAATAGGGTTAGACAAGTCATCAGTCTAGTCTAAGTTATTTACAGATCATGATCCACCAAATAGGGATGGGCTATGATGGAGTCAAGGATAGATTGAATTCTTGAGCTATCCATAGATGGGGATTAGGTAATCCATCAAATCATTCTAATTTATTCATCATTTTATCACCATCTACACACATAAAGGTTATCACTAAGTTTTTTTGCATTGGTTCACATACCCAATGAGGTGTGTTCATTCCTTTCCTCTCTCTCACATCTCTTTACTCAGTTTTGTCTTTATTTTTGATATTTATTGAGTAAAGACCAATTCATATATGTTTAATTTGTAGGACATGCAATGAAACACAGTTCATAGATTCAGAGTCACATTCATGAGCTTCACCTCATAGGGAAGCCTAATTACATTTATATTTCCTTTATCCTAGTCATTTCACTTTGCTACATTAATAAAATAAAGGGGGGGAAATGTAGTCATCTAAAATGTCATTTTATGCAATGAATGTCACTTGAGACCACCCTATCTCTCACATCCAATTTATTTTATGGATTATTTAAATATTTGATTAGTGAAGTATGTAGTTAATGATTGGTAGATCTATCATTTAGTTTGATTTGGATTTATATATGTTGTCCATTTGATATATATATATATATTACATGTTTTCATGATTAGTATTTAGATGGCTGGCTATCGCATATGTTTTACTATGCTTATGATCATGTTTTTTACACTTTACTTACATCCAATAATTTATTTTGGGTTATATGATAATTATATTATCATTATTTAGGATAACTACTAGTTTATTTGGTTAAGGTGGGTGTAGTTATTTTCTGACCTCATAGATAGTTCTAAAGGAGAGTATCATCGAAGAGGGGGTACAAATATCATCATTGGGGATTGAAAGAATTTAAACATACCCACACACACCATGATTTGTTGTGTGAATTATATTTCTTGGGTTTGAATTTAGTCGAGTCTTATTTCTTTGCCTTCACTATGTGTCATAACTTGCATATGAGTGATAACTTGTTGTTATGTTATTATGCTTATCACTAAATTAGATATGGTTTATTTTATTATGCATCGTATCGGTTGATCAAATTATGGTTTTATATGTTATTTGGTTACTATTCATACTATTTTATGATATCATTTAGAGTGGGATTAAGGTATTATTTCCCCATCTGACCATGTTAGAATAATTAGGATGATATTATGGTTAATTATGGTTTATTTGATGTTTGACTACTTAGTGCATTCTTTTGAGATGATAATAAACCTTAGTGATGAATAAACTTGTTTGGTGTCATTTTATTTGTTAACCCTTTTGGGGTCAAAATGTTAAAAGGGATGAAATAACACCTAGAGAAATTATTTTTAATGTCCATGACATAAATGATAAAAAGTATTGATGTTTAAAGGAATCTCAAAATTGGCATTCAAAACCCTAAAAAAGAGTCAAGGATATTGCTATGCATGAAAGTAAATTTGGTTTTAGTTTTGTTTTCAATATTTTTGAGATTTGAAGGTTTCATGTAGATTTCCATGTCATTTATAGGGCACTTGACTATGCATAATTATATATATTAACATAAATAAAAATACATAAGCCATAACCTCTTTGGTAATTCTGCACAAAAAAAATTGTGATCATGTTTTTTGAATTATAATAACTAAAGTGAGTTATAATCCTTGGAGAGAATCTTTAAACCTTTAAGTTAAAGGTATAACTAGTACATTTTTGACTAGATTGATAATGAATTATGTTGGGACAATATCCATTTGATAGGTACGAATATTGGAACTTGTTAATTAAATATAAAATTGATTAAGGGAAAAACCAAAACCTGGGAATGAAGGAGTTAATTTTGAAAATTTGTTTGTATATTACATAAAATTGGGTTTTGAATTACTTATTAAATATAACTTAAATAAAATAACTTGACAACCTCAGCTGTGAGTAAATCCATGGGCTAAAATAAGCAGTTTGCACTCCTTGATGTTTTCTATTTCCTATAGGTTATAAGAGAGTTTTGAACTATGTTATAGGTCTAAAATGTTTTAAATCAAGTCAATACAGTGTAATTACAAACTTTTAAGTTTAATTACAAACTTTTGAGTTTTGAATATTAAATTCTGAGTGTGTTTTCATAACCAGTTTGCACTCCTTGATGTTTTCTATTTCCTGTAGGTTATAAGAGAATTTTGAACTATGTTATAGGTCTAAAATGTTTTAAATCAAGTCAATATAGTGTAATTACAAACTTTTAAGTTTAAATGGATTAAAATAGATAGGGTAGAAGAGTTAACATATATGATAATATACTCACCAGGATGCAAAAATGTTAGGTTACCTTCATATAAACTATTTATTAGTTTAGATCAAATATAGAGGTTACATCACCAAATATTTTAGCAACCCTGGTAAATAATTAAGGTAAAACATATGTATTAGATAGATTATGAAGGATTCTTATAATATGCTATATAATAACAAGATGTGATTAAATAATGTGTGCAAAATACATTGAATGTGATTTATGACCTATTTTGAGTTTGAATGGGTTATTATATAATTATATATATATGAACTACACTCAAGGGTATATATTAACAAGGGATTGGTATACTTAAATTTTATGTCCTATATATCCCATCCTAGAATAGAGTTATTTACCTAGTCAAAACATATTAGTATTAGGATTGAGTGAATAAGAACTACTCATTTGATGAGTTTAAGTTATTTATATTTTTGATTACTGTTAAATAGAGATTATGTGTATGTTTGATTAGTATTTTAATGTATTTGAGGGTGAATATAGTAACATATGATTCATGAATTAAATATATTGTTAACTGAGTTCTATTTTCAATATATCTAAATATTTGATTGAATGTAGTTCATTGATACAATTGTATATATAACCCTGGAGGTTAAATATAATGGAACTAATGATATATTTGTTTGATGATCAGTTATATCAATGGTTATTACATGTTTGATTGATGTAAATTATATGTTTATGTTTGATTATTTATGTGAGGAGCATTTAGACTATGTATTTGGGTATCAATTGATATTTATATGAGTATGTTGGTTGTAATTCATATACTATGCCTTGACATCATCTAATATTTATGATCAAATAATAGAGAGTTTTGTGTGAGTGAATTTGACTCAGATTGTATATCTGATATATTAAATGAAAACTTTGGCCAAAGTATTTTCTAACTAAGACATTATCATTTCATTGTACTTTCTTGTTTACATTTGTATACTGATGTCATTAGGTATAGGATTGGATTCCATGTTCTTGTGAAAAATACTTGTAAAAGTACACACATGGGATTCTGGTTGATTTCTTGATATCCACATGTTTTTATCTTCCCCTCCATGAAGGGTAGGGCCACTCCTCAATTAGGAGGTGTGTGGGAGACCATAGGTCTGGGGTTGCTAGGTAAAGCACTCAAATGATGCTCTCCCTTTGTTAGCTATTTCAACCTATTGGGAATCTTCTCTATCTATATTTATGGATCATTTTGCTGATTTTTGAGCTCATTTTACTATTGTACATATTTTATTATATATCTAAATTTATACTAAAAATGTAACATATTGTAAATTATTATTTTGAGATATTCAACACAGTCATGGCTGTTAAACTGTATTAAATTTTGATTTATATAACAGTGGATGCATGCTTATTATGGTTAATTTATGAATTACATAGAGTTGTTGTACTTGAATCACTATATTCTAGATTTATATGAGATATTTATCTATTATAAATTATTGGGAAACTAAATGAATCATTATAAAACCAATGGGTTATGCTTTTATTGTGTTAGATACATTTAGTAGCCTAATAATAATTGGTTAGGATGTATTAGAAAATTTTATAAGTGTACTTATGGTTTTTTAAGAAATGGTTTAATTTTTGGTTAACCTTGAGGGGTTTTAACCCTATCCTTAGCTTAGCCTTAAACCTATCTTAGGGCCTCTTTTTCTAATTTTATAACTTTTATGCATGTATATCCTATCCCCAAAATACCAAAAGCTACATTGAGACATCACCTAGGCATCCCCATTCATTTTTATCATGTTCCAACCTTTTGGACAATAGTGTAACCCTATTAGTCTATAGTGCAGTGTACTATTGGAAAAGGGGCCAGCTCTATTGACCCTTATCTCCCTTTGCCCCTAACATATATCTTTCCACTCCTCAAAGAATCTTAGGGTCAGCATATACTCATTTCATGTCTCAACAAGCATTAAAACATTATATAAAGACTGTGAGCAATGATTAAAATAGAGTGTAGGTTAGCCTTGTATTAGTCTCATAAAAAATGAAATAAACACACTAAAATACTAAAATCTCTAGCCTATACACTAGGGAGAGCTTAGGAAACAAAAATAAATGAAATCATAACAAAAAAATAAAATAAACTACTCTTTTACCTCCCTTGGAGCTCTAAATGGATTGTTGAATGTCTTGATTAGCTTGTGCATCAATAAGTCTTTGATAATGAAGTTTGCTTAGCTCCTCTCCTTAGCACCTTGGCTTTGATTGCTTGGCTTAAGATTTGGGAATGATAACACTACTTGCATGAGGCTTATAGAGGAAATATTGCATAATAACTTTACAATATCCAAGCTTAGAAATGAAGGGGTATGGCCTTGTATTTATAGCCTCAAGAATTAACTCTCACTCAAGGTAAGTTAAAGTTGAGTTTAAACATGGAATGGGTTCAAACTAACCATAGTTGAGTTGAGACTAAATCTAGTTGAGTTAAAAGTTGTCATGTAATTATGTTTTTTAATTACTAGGCATGACTCTCAAATTAGATATTTTAGGATATTTTCAAAGAGCTTGACAACTCATAAAGGCAATGATGAAAGGTTTTATATTTTCATTTTTAGATATTCATTTATTGAAAATAGATAATTTAACGAAGCATCTAGTATTGTTTAATTAGATGATTCATTTTGATTAATATTTTAGATCTTTCAAGATTTGATCAAGTGCCCCATTAATAGGTTCATAGGCCAAATTGACAGTTGTGATGCTACAAGGTGATTTACGATGAATCTATGAGAGGTTACTATTGCATATGGGATAGTATCCCAAATAGGGTTACCTCAACATGATTTTGAGCATTGATGAATGATTCATGAATAAATTTTGGACATTTAGTTATTCCTATGCTTAATTTGCAATGGTTGGTAGGAATTAGTCTGAAGTTTGGTTGAAATATAGTTGTGGCTAGAATTGGATGTCTACAATTTGCCCTTGTTTAGGAAGGCATTACAAGCTATAGGCATAGTAACATCTTCTCAAAGAATAAAAAGGTCCTGTATTCCCAATACTACAATGGCAATGGATGAGCTCTAGATTCCCCCTTGAGGGAGTGGCCAACATATATGATTGATGGATGGTCCCTCAAAAATAAGTAAAAAGAAGAATGAAATTAACCCATGGGTGATATTAATCCAATTGAGATAATGTTTGGATGCATTGATTTAAAAAGTAATGATTTACCTAAATGTAGTTCTAATCAGTAACAAAGGTTGAGACATTAATTTTCCCAAAGGAAGTTATAATCAATAACACAAGTACATGCCTCAGTAGGGTGGATGAGTCAAAATAATGATTTGCCCATACGAAATTATAATCACTAAGATGACCTAGATTGAATAATGATTTTTAGATGTGCCCTAGTAGGGAAGATTGACAAGCATAACTCAATGATATAATCTATTGCATATATTAAATATGAGCTAACACAAATGTAGATATGATGGTCTAATGATTGAAGAATCCATAAATAACTAGGCACATGAGAATATGTAAAGTGATGAAAGAGATGATTGGAAGAATAAAGGTGGCTAAGCTGACCTAAGATATATCATGTATCTAAGCACTACCTACATAGTCTAAATAGACTTTAGGTCAATGTAGTTTACCCAAAAATAGGAGAAAATAGAATGAAGAATAAAAGAATAAGAATCGATCAATGTGAATGATTTGGTTGTACCTTCCAATGTGGAGATGCTCATCCTTATTAAAATTGATACAACCTAAATGGTCAATGGGTTTATTTGATTAAGGATGGGAGGATTTGCCAAGGTTAATAAGGAGAAGTTTCTATGGCACCATTATTTGTAAGAATTCTTGACCTAATTTTTTCTGTAGCATGTGATGGTATACATCATGATATAAAAGATCATGAGAACTTATTCAAAATATGCATAAGGAATGACTCCCAATCCAATAAATAATTGAAAATAATGCACCAATGATAAAGACCATGATGATAATGTTGATGTATGAATATGGATAGACTCAAAAATAATGCATAAGGAATCACCCAATGGATGCAAATATATTAAGTCAAGGCACAATAATGAAAGAAAATAGATAGGCAAAGAAACAAACAAATAACTAAGAAAAAACACATAAAAATATTGAAAGTAAAAATAATAGAGAGCATCCTATCACCAACCAAGTCAATATCTATACATGAAGGCTTAATGAAATGATAAATAGGTGTTGACCCCAAGCAAGGATACATGCAAAGGGAAGGTCACACCCCCAGTAGTTGTGGAGTAAATTGGAACTAACAATGAATTTACCCCAGTAGGGTAGATCAAAGATGAGGGACTAGGTTTAAACATGACAAATGTTTTTATATTTTAAGGCTTTATATCTCTTTAGGAGATGGGAAGCTAGGTTTTTATTTTTAGGGTTTTGAAATGTTTTTAGAATTTTCTAAGTATCTTAACTTGATTGAGAATTATGAGACACAGAATGGTCCAACTCAAAAAATGGTGAGAGCATTGATTAGGTTGTTCATAAAATGGAGAGAACATATAAAAAAAGGGGACTAAAATGACCTCAAAATGAATTGAGTGCCCCCATTAAGACCTCAAGTCATAGTATTTCTAACCACATAAAAGGTGGTGAGATCCGACTAGGTAACAACAAGTTCATGAATTTAAGCAAATGATAATAGTAGTGACAAGGTGATGTAGTATTTCATGGTAAAGGTGTTGTTCCTAATTTGATTATAGGTAGTTATAATTAGGAAATAATGACATAAGTTAATGACACTAATTTTCCCATAGGTGGTTATAATTAGTAACACAAGGTGGGATACTAATTTTCCCAAAGGTGATTATAATTAGTGACACCAATCAAGCATAAATAAAATATGTAATTACTAGATCCACTATCATACTACCTTCATATACTATCATCTAAACATGTAATTCTAAAACTACTGAAACTAGATCAAAATCCCTTCATGAAAGGTGTCCTAAGAACCAATGGTACCAAGGTCAAAAGGGGTAGGTAAGGTGGATAAAAACAAGCTTTGGTCTAATAGTGAAGGTATGGTGGGATGGCATATGTTATGACATTTATTCAAGGATGGTGATGTCATGCCAATTGGATATAATGGTAATAGGGTTACCCCCAAGTGATAAGGTAAGGTAAATGGTAGGGTATGAAACAATGGTAAGATGGATGACAAATAAAAATGACAAGGTAAATGGCAAGGCAAATATATGGTTTAATTATTCCTACTAATGTGGAGATGCATGTCATGATCAATGTATGATACAAATAGAACTATTAATCATGTAAGTTGATAGCCCACACCTGTTTTAAATAGATGCTTTATTAAGAACCTACTACAGATTTGGAATTTAATAATGCTATTGTGATCTTCATTGGTCATTGATTCTATTTCCTTCAAACATCAAGATAAGATGTCTTTATAATCTCTACAAAGGAAAGTGTGGCCAGGGATGGTAAATAAGGATGAATATTGGATGATAGGTTTGATTTGGTAATATAAAGGTAGATGATAATGGAATGTATAATGGTTAAGTAAAAAATGAAGATCAATATTTTTAGGCACACACAATGTTGTTGATTATGTATTCAACATAATTTTGGTTGTTGTGGGGCTGAAGACTTATGAATATGCTCTCAATGGGACCATTTTTTTGTTATTTGAGCCTGAGAGTAGATACCTTTTGGATTATGCTATAAATTGGAGGATATATTGATGTTATCTTTAATAATGTATTCATTAAGTAGTGAAGAACTATTATGCTTAGCTATTGGTGCCTTGAGGAGGTTTTCACCAATAAATTTGTCTTGATTGTCTCATAATGCCTTTGAGAAGGTTTCATTCAGGAATGTTGACTTTTGACTTTGATTTTCTACTAGTACCTCTGAAAAGGTTTCATTAGAAGATGCTAACTTTGGATTTTACTTTCCCCTAGTACCTCTAAAAAGGTTTCACTAGGAGATTTTTATCTTGATCATGAATGTGGTCTTATTCTCCCTAATATTTTTCAACTGATATGTCACCATGGATGTAGTTTAATAAGATGTGATTCTATCAATCCCAAGTAAAACTTATGGGAGGTAGAATGTCAATATAATGGATAGGTTGGGTGATGATAATGGTATGTGGAATGGCAATGGAATGCGAATAGGTAGTACAATCCTCATAGAATATACTAGGAAAACTTGTGTTGATGATGAAGTAATCATCCTCAAAAATCATGAAAGGATCACACATATATTCAAATTAATCTATAAGGTATGTGTAACCAATGTTGTAACAACCATGAAAATACTTCGATTATGACTCAAGGGACTCTGAATCCAATGTTAAGCCTAATGTTGAGTTTGTTTCTGATGCTAAATCTAAATTTGGTAAAGAATGGATCCTAACTTTAATGTTGATTCTTCATCTAGTATGGATGCTACTACAATGATGTCTTGTTAAATGTTTGGTATTGGATAAGTAATGGCTTGTGATGGCATAAAAAGGTCAAGAGACAACTCCATAGAGATTGGCTTATCAAAGGGAGGCTCTTTAAAAATAGGACAATGGTCAAGATAATGATTTTCCCAAAGGTAGTTATAATCATTAAGAAGTGACTCAATAAAGATTGATTTATCAGATTGAGACTCCTTGAGAATAGGGATAGTATCAAAAGGTGATTCATCACAGGTTGACTCATCACAAATAGGAGTTTTAATAAAAACATTGTGGATTAGTTGGTTCTCTTGGCCTTAGTTTACAAGTAGTTGTAAAATACCATTTTTGAACATATCTTGGTTTTCAAATGATTAGCTTGGTTGGAAAGGTATTGATTGGATTTGTTGTGGCTCGATGATCGACATGTATTTAATAAAATTGGGGATGGTTGTAAATGGATTGATTGGTTACTGATAAAGGATGGTAGCCATGACCCATCTAGCTATAATTGTACAACCTTATTGGGATAACAAGCTACCATACTTGGAAGGGCTTGGAATGGTAATGGTAGGGTGTTGTGAAGCTTGATTGCTATCATGAGCTAAAATATGAGGTCTTTTAATGGTAAGGGTAGGGTATTGTGAAGCTTAGTTGCTAATGTAAGCCAGAGGATGAGGTCCTAAAATAGTAATCTTTGGATGATGTGGAATTTGGTGTCTCACATAATCTGAAGGAGGGTTAATGGTATAGGTAGGGGATCGAGTACCATTACAAGTGAAAGGGAAAACTTGGTACATTAATTATCCCAAAGAATATATCACTATATACTACACTTGAGGATCTTAGATTTGTTCTCTAGATTGAGTATTGTAAGGAGGATAAGGATCCATCTCATAAACTACCTCATCACCATAGGGGTCTTAAATAAAGTTATCTTGTGTGACCATGGTATCATAACATGGACTGTAAATGGATCCACTATAAGTGTAATGAGACATATCCAATTCAATGATGAGCATTTCAAAAAAAGGCCTAAAGTTTTAAAAAATCTATAAAATAATGTCTAAAGGATAAATGGTCCAAACATAATCTAACTTGGTCTAAGGAATGAATCTATATCTCCAAAATGGTTTGTACTAAAACTTGGTAAAAAATATCTAATGTCAAATGTCTTAAATAAATGGTAAATTGGATGAATAAAAAAAATGCCAAACTCTAGGTAAAAATTGTTTCAAACAAGTCTAAACTAGGTCTAAAGAAACAAAAGTTGCTAGGTCTTTTTGGAAAATAAGGCACAAAAAGCTAGGCTGAAAACAAGTATTGCTAAGTCTTTTGGAAAAGGCACAAAAGTTATACTTTAAAAAAAATAAGGTCTAAAAGGTAAGAGATTTAATCTAACAAATTTGAAACATTGTGGCATAAATTAAGCATTCATATTTAAACATGAACTTGGTTATTTGGCAAAAGACTTGTAATAATAAACATAAGGAAGATATACCACTTACCCAAATTTAATCACAAAAAATGTTTTCAAATTGAATAAAGAATTAACCTAAGTTACACAACCCAAAACTAAAAGGAAAATTCTCTAAGCCAAAATTACACAAGGCTCAGATATAAACCAATCAATGTTTAGATCTAAATTTGTCAAGGTTAATTATGAACTCAATTTAGAAGACTAGGCTTCTTTAAAATAGACAACAAGCTAGACAAGAATGAACAACATGATGGTACTAGGTATAGATCCAAAAAGCACACGTGGTTTTGGTTTCAAAATTAGACTTTGGACACAAGGCAACATGTCTTTGAAATACTTTAAATAAGTTAATGATGTTATCGTGCTCTAAAGATATGGTTAATGTTTGTTTCAAAACTCAAAAGTGTAAATATTTGAAATGAATTAGGTAGCATAATGACAACCTTTTCAAACAAGTGACACACACAAAATTTTTTGTCAAAAGACCAAGGCAATGATATGGTGTCAAATGGATGGTGTAACACATTCTCAAATAAAGGAGTGATGTATAAACAAGACTCATTTTTTTGACATGGTATGATAATCAAATAGTTTAGACTCAAGACCATGTAAGAAAGGATAAAATGACAAAATCACCTAAATGTAATTTCCTAAATCCTAAAATTGAGAAAGTTGCATAATAATATCAATATAATTGCTATTAAGAGGATTTTAAGTTGTTAATCCAAAAAGTAAAAGCACATGAAAAGTAGGGTTTTTAGGCCCCCTCTTCTCTAAATAGTTTATACAGTGACATGAAACTTTGGGACACTCACCTTGCATCAGTAGTATGTCTATGAAAAGTGGGGTTATTCTAAACTATCAATTTTCATTCATTTTTAGATGGTCCCCAGTGTGGCTAACACTAGAGATGCAATAACATCATTTAGATCTATGTCAACCAGCGTGTTGTGAAAAGGTCTTATCCTTTTCACAACCACTACATCTATCACTTTCTCAATGTAGTGAAATTTTTGAGTTACCCCTATGATCTAAGTTTGAGTACCATTAATGGAGCTTATTTTAACAACTCAAAACAAGTGACCCAATGGGTCAACCTCAATTTATATACCCCACCATGGGTGGGGTTAAAACGATGCCTGAAGATAAATTCCTAGGTCAATACTTCCCAAAAGAACTCATGAGGAGGTGATGAACTCCCGCTCATAATCCAAAATACATGAAATAAAGACAAGTGGAAAGAATTTATGGTAATTTTGGGGTTACCCAATTCATATGAGTTTAGGGAGGGCCTTTATGACTTTATTTCCACACTTTTAGACCAAAGTGATAAAGGCAACGAATGAGCATTTTTGATCACTCTATTTCCCTAAAGGGGATTATGGGAGAGCATACACATGTCACTCATCTTGATAAACAAAACATTTTAACAAATAAGCATAAAATAAATAACTCTTATGAGTATGTAACTAATGTGAGAGTTTATTTTATGGCACCAAAACAAAATGTGTTATTAAGTTTGAGCCCCTTCGTATTTATTGTTTGATAAACTTATAAAAACTTTAAACAACTATGGCATGATAAATAACTAAGTTCATTTTAAGCACTAAATGCAATATGTGTAAGATTTAACCATGCTTAAACTTTTCTTTTTCCGCCTTAAGACCTAGAATTTCTTAGAATGTTTGTCTTCTTAGAGGTCCAAAAGTGAGTTAGAAAACAATATTTAAACATTAGCTCTAAGGATTTTTATTTTCTATCTCAGAGACCGATCTTCACCAATCCAAATAGGGATCAATATCAACCCATAGAGATCAATGTCAATCAGGTGGATTGTTGACATTTACCTATAAAACACATAAAAATGTAGGTTGTTTTTAATAGAAAAATGATTAACAAAATCAGATCAAAACCAAAACACCTCATCAGATCTAAAAAAAAAATGGTTAAATAAACAATATATAGGTTATTTAAACACAAAATGAAGACAAAAATATCAACAAAAACTCATGTTGGTTATGTCTCTACCATGCTCTATTTTTCACATAGGGATCATGGTCAATTCTAGTAATTGATGTTGATCTTGAAATTCAACATCAATCCCTTTTAATTTTGAAATAAAATGGTGTCAATCCCTACAACTTGTGAGTTGCTAAAAAATAGAAAGATGTAAAAAATGAACTAAAAAAATGAAACTTAAAGATTTTTAAGGATCCATTAGCAAAACTAAAAGTAGCATATTAATCTCCTTGTTTATATGGGATGCTTGAGTCCCACTAGCTGTGACAACATGTGAACAAGGATTAAAATAGAGGGGAGGTTAGTCTTATGTTAATATCATAAAAAATTGAAATAAACACACTAAAATCCTAAAACATCTAGCCTAGACACTAGGGAGAGCTTAGGTAATAAGACTAAATGAAATCACAACAAAAACATAAAAAAAAAACAACTCTTTTACCTTCCTTGAAGCTCCAAATGGCTTGTTCAGCTTGTGCATCTAGAAGTTTTTGATAATGAAGCTTGTTTGGCTCCTTCTCTCCTTGGCACCTTAGTTTTGATTGCTTGGATTAAGATTTGGGTATGATAACACTATTTTTATGAGGATTATGGAGGAAATATTGCATAATAACTCTACACTATCCAAGCTTAGAAATGAATGGGTATGGCCTTGTATTTATAGCCTAAAAAATTATCTCTAACTCAAGGTGATTTAAGGTTGAGTTTAAACATGAAATGGGTTCAAACTAACCCTAGGTGATTTGAGACTAACTGCAATTGAGTTAAAAGTTGTCATGTAATTATGATTTTCAATTACTAGGCATGGCTCTCAAATTATATATTTTAAGATACTTTCAAAGAGCTTGACAACTGATAAAGGCAATGATGAAAGACTTGATATTTTGATTTTTAGAATTTCTATTTTTAAATATTCATTAATTTTAAATGGATAATTAAATTAAGAATTTAATCTTGTTTAATTAGATAATTCATTTTGATAATCATTTTAGTTCTTTCAAGATTTGATCAAGTGCCCCATTAATAGGTTCATAGGCCAAATTGAAAGTTGTGATGCCATAAGGTGATTAGGGATGAATTCATGAGAGGTTATTATTGCATACAGGCTAGTATCCAAACTAGGGATGCCTCAACACAAATCTAATCATCTATGAATGATACATAAACAAATTTGGGGAATTCAATGATTCTTAGGCTTAAATTGAAATGGTTGGTAGGAATCCGTCTAAAGTCTAGTCAGAAGCCAGTTATGGCTAGAATTAGATGTATACAAAGACCACTCTCATTCATTTATTAGATAGATGGCAATTATCATGAATAAGCTTAGAAATAGTTAAATAAATTAAGGTTATTAATCCATATTTACCCTTATTCATTCATATATCCATCTAAAATAGCCTAGAGCTTAGTTTTACTTAGGTTTTTAGTTTCAATTCACACTAAAAACATTCAAATTGGCATTCATACTCAAGAATACTAGAATCACTCTCACTTGTAACATCAATTAGATTGGGAGAACTACATCATGATTGATACACTTTCAAGGTAGTGGTATATAGGTAGTGCTCAACACATGGGGTGTTGAGGTCTCACCCAACCTACCCTACTAATACCACTCTTCTTCCACTTGTGTTCATCCAAAACCTAGAAAGCATGAAGGCTTAGGGTTTCAGAGTGAAATCAAATAAAGCAAAAAATATATGATGATCTAGGTCTCAGTCATATAGGCACAAACTTCACAAGATAGAGTGAAGGTCTACCCATAATTTCACTACTTCACCTGCATAGGGACATTAGTGAAACACACAAGGTCAATAGGATAATGTGCTATTAATAAAGAGGGCCAAGCTATTATCTGAAGAGGGTTATAACACGTGTTTTTTATTGATGACAATCTAACCTACTCTTATATCACTTCTCGACCCACCATGTGTCCATCTTAGTCATAATTTCTAGCTAAGTACACAATTTTTATTTAGTTTATATTTTAAAATATTTAAATAAATCAATTATTATGAAAATTAGTGGCTATTGATACTGTAGTATTTTATTCCCTAATCTATGACTTAGCTCTTTATCAACCTTAAGGTTACATTCCATAATTCTAAAAAATATAAATCACAATGGTCTCCAACCCTCCACATATATAAAAAGTAAAGTATATTTTCAAAAAAATTGAGTTAAAAGTGATCTTGACAACCTCCACCACATGATTTCCATCCTAGTTGGCAGTAGATCAAGGCCTTCAAAAGGTACCAAAATTATCTCTATTAGGGCTATAGATGCCTAACTAACATTAGAGTAATTCCCACACCATTCCTCCTATGCCAAATAACCAAATCTTTCATTTTCAAAAGCTATGATCATTTATACAAATTTGAAATATTGTATGTGCATGCAAAAAAAATGAATGATTCACTTGATCACACACATAGATGGTATTTGGTAGGATTATAGCTGAGTATGACACACATCGAGGCAAAATTTGGTATTTTTATTTTTTGATTTTATTATAAGTCATCATTTGTAACTCTTACTTATTGTTTATATGTAAGAACCAAAGATTATGGACTTTTTAGATACTCAATAGTATCTACAAGCAAGATCCACCATTTTTTATTACTTACATAATATGCCCTAATTTATTCTTAAATTAAGGAACCTCTTTTTGCCTTTTTGAATATGCTCTCACTTGCATTCATAACTCGTTGGTCTAAGAAATCCCAAATTGATTATTCAAGTTCAACTTAAAGTGTTTTTTGGTTATGGAAGGAATATTATTTCCCTCCAGTAACCAAATACATTATAAATAGCTAGCTCATGGTCATTTTATAAATAGCTAGCTCATGGTCATTTGAAAGGGCCGTTTCTTTTTGATTCTAAGTGGAGGAGACATTGAACCACTTATTTATTTTTGCTTTGTAGTTAATTTATTCCCCTCTCTTGTTTCCCTAGGGTGATGCTATTTATTTATTTACTCAAATGAAAGACTGTAAACTTGAATTTATGTTATCCAAGAAAACATTTTTATTAATACAAGTTGTGGAGTTTTGTTAATTGTAATATGTGCATCTATATAGTGATTGTTGTTTCCTTATTCATAGTGTGATCCTTAGACTCTGGCACTGATCCCCATTTATGGTTGTGTGATTACTAGGTTTTATTAATTATTGTGTTTTATTCATTCAAGTGACTGCATATTTAGTGACATTGAAATATGATTTATTTCTCTTTCCCCCTCTCTTTTGCTCTTTTTTATTTAATTGTTAGCTAGGTTTAGAATATGATTTTAATGCAATCTATTTCTCATGATATATTTTGATTAAAATTACTTATTTATTTCCATAAATGTAATGCAATGATCACATTTAAATCAATTACACCTTTACTTAAACAAAATCCAAAAATTTCATTTTAACCACGTGGGTAAATTTAAAATGCAAGTTTGTTTCACTTCCTAAAACTCACTAAAAACCTACATGAGTAAGACCCTAAAACTCACATTTCCCTCTCAAAGGTTAAAACAAAGTTTGAAATCTCAGAATCAACAAAGGACCCTTATATGGAATAATTTATAATGAACAAACTGAGTGAGATTTAGTCCACCAAAACTTGGTAGATACATACCTTGGAGAGATTTTTAGATCTCTTTTCAAGAGAGTTTGTATGATTCCTATCCCTCTTAAGTTGGTGTGTTGAATGACCCAGAAATAAGGTGCTTGCTTGGTATTTTCTAGATGAATAGTGAGTAGGCTTAGATTTATTTTTATACCACACATTTTGGAAATATCTCATGGAAAGGTTAAGTAAAACAAATGGGATGACCCCTAGGATTTAACAATATTTAAAAATTAGATGACTTTTGAGCACTAGACACCTTATAATAATCTAAATGCTTGTGTTAATGCAAGTGTCCCTATGTGGGACATAAGTTTATGATTATCAGCTAGGAAGCTATTAAGGATCCAAAAATGACAATCAAGGATACATATCATATTTTAGGCTTTATATAAACTATAACAAATTTGGGTCATAAAAAATGATAGGGTTGGACCATAAGATAAGCAATTAGACACAATGAGATGGTGAATGTGATCCTTTTACCAATAGGGAGGTCTACAACTAAAGGGTGGATCCTTGATAGGTATTTATCAAGTATAGAAAACAAATATGCTATATTAATCAAATTTTACTATTTATATTTGTATCAAAATAATCATGTTTAGTAATAACCATTATATAAGTAATAGTATCATATTTTATCATTAATATATCACAAGAACCATGATTGAATCACAATAAGTATTTATTTTATCTTATTTTTGGATTTAGTTTATTTAAAAAAACTATTTTTTTTGGATATTTAGAATATATAAAATATGTCTAAATGACACATATATGAATGTTAAAGGTAGAAGAAGATTGATTTAGTTTACCTACTATTTATAGAAATTACCAAGAGTATAGGATGCTTAGATTTTTATTTCATGTTTTAGTATGTGACAATGTATAGTCATCATAAATGTCCTAAAAGATATTTATGGTCACTTAAATTAGGAAAATGACTATCAAAACCTACCTATACATATTTGATAATGCACAAATGTTAGTGGGAGGTTGTGTGTGCATTATAGCATAAGGAATATAGATGACACATCAAATGGGTCACAAATAAGTATATGAGGAATATAAGTGACATGTCATATGACTAAAAAATTTGGGTTTATTTTTTTCTTTTTAGATTATACTTGGACTCAGTCCAAATGTTTATTGAAATAACTTGGAGAATGCACTTGTAGTTGGTATGAGAGAAATATTATAGAAGTTACAAATAGTTGTGAACATAGTAAAAGTAACCCATTTTGGGATTGTAATAAGCTATTGAATTTGATTAATTTGTAAGTCTTAATAATACATTTAGTTTGAATAATTGAAATTTTTGATCTATATTGGAGTAAGGCCTCAAATGACAAGTTGTACTCGAGTGCAAGATTTTAGACAATCTTAATAGATATGTATGAGTTATTTACATCTTATATGACATATATCTAGTATCAAAGATAATATTTACAAGATTAATCTAATTTATATTTCAGACTAAGATATGAATGGTTTTAACATAGGTGCGTTGGATGTTTGTTGTTAATAAGTTGTAACAACCCAAATATCTTTGCAACACTTTAGCATGGTATTATTATTCATTGTAATTACTTGTTCTCATTAATTTGAGACTAATAATATTCCCATAATTATCATGTTTTGAGGTACCTTAGGAACCACTACTAACGATGGTGTAGTGAATGTGGAACTCACTATTTGTAGGTATGCTACGCTGGCTACCTAGTTGAAGAGAAGTGGAATGTTGGTTAGACCATAAAATCATTGAGTTCATAGAAAAATAAGCATATAAAATTGGGTGTTATAAATGATAGATCATATAATAACCCATTTATGGTGAAATATATGAAATATTCTAGTGTGAACTACCTTTACTATTGTTTAATTGGTTAGATCATCTAGGATATCATTGCTCTATATCTAGACCAACCATTGAAATTGTATGGACTAAGGATAAAATATAATATCTTTAGATATTGGAAAATATCTAGACTCATGTGATAGATCATTGGTTAGCCACAACCATTGATAGATATATTACAAAGTTTGTAGTATAAGGCTACATAGCATTTGAAGTGGCATAGGACTTGTTTTTATGAGGGATAAGAGGGAAATTTTTATAGCGACTCCTTATAATATTCAAGATGTTGGTTATGGAAAAAGCAATGGTACTTGATCCCTTTAGGTGCCATGGGAATGTATGTGATGGATGGGTGAATCGTGAAATAATATGCATACAGGACTTGAATTTGAGGTGAGAATGGAGGGTTAACATGATCAAGAATGAAAGAAGACACTAGAATTAGAATGAGAATTATAACAATAATAGATGTAAAATATCTCAAGGAATACTTATGTACTTATGAATATGAGTAAAAGAAGTAGTGGAGTAAGAAAAATGAGTAAGGATGAAGAAAAGGAAGCAAAGCGAGATGAAGGAATAAGCAAGGAAAGTGGGCCCTTGATTAGTAGAGGATAAAAGAAAAGTAGTGAGAAAGAAGAGAAGATGAAGCTAGTAGTGTAGAGGTAGATCAAGTTGTCAGTAGTCTTACATTGCATTTATATAGAGGAGTATTCCAAATTGAGAAACCAGAACTATCTCTTAAGGAGCAGAGATAAAGTCACAGATGAAGAAGCACATGTTCAAGCTCTTAAAATGACAAGGATAGATGTAATGATTATTTACCCTAGGAATGCACATCCCCCCAATCCAATTTTTTTCAACACAGTAAGAGTTCCTTAGAAGCTTTGGAAGATGATAAGTGGTGAGGACAAGTGACTAAAGATGTCTATAAAAAATAAGGAAAGTTTTAGAGAAAACATATAACCATGTAGCGTAAGATTTTACAAGAGAGAAAAAGAGGGGCATATAAACCATAACATTAACCTAGACCATCCTACATATTCTAAATAGTAAAATGAATGGATTGAATAAATACAAATTCTAGAAGAATAAGAAGAAGGGAATAATTTAGACACTTCATCATCAAATCTTAATTAGATGCAGTAGATAACAAAGTCCCCACCTAAAGTAATACCAATAGCATAGGTGAGTCCTACTATTTTTTAAACACCTCTAATCTAATAAATGAATTTCATAGTTGCAACAAATCATAATATGGCATTGCAGTTGGGTTCCTTTATCCATCTAGTATAGTATGATGGGTCTACAGACTTTGAATAATACTTGTTGACTTATGATATGATTTGGCAAGCCAAAAGTGTCAATAATGATGTAATAAATAAATGTGAATTGATTTATGACTTATCAGGATGAGCCTTATAATTTATATTTTTCAAGGACACTATTTGAGTAGTCTATAAAATGTGAAGAATTGGCTTATTGTATAGTTTAAAATAAAGAGAAATTCTAGCTAGACCATCCAAGACCTTAAGGAAATTTGATAAGGAGTAAAAGAGACTGTTAATGACTAAAACCATAGATTTTATGACATAATGAATAAAATCAAATTTGTCTTGGAAGACAAGGATAAAGTTTCATGGTTTGTAGAAGTCTAACAATCAAGAATAAGGTTTGTCATTATGCAAACATAGTACCCTACAAAAGTAGAGACAAGGATATCTATGATCCATGTAGTGTAGATTCAATATTATAGAGAAGCTTAATCCCCAAGTTTGAAGATGGAGAATACACTATAAATTCTCATAAAAATGTTAAAATAATAATAAGACACAATAGAAAGGTCAAGATCTGATCTTTGGTGCATGGAGAATGAAAAAGGACACCACAAAAATGAGTGTCCCTGAGTAAAAATGGAATTTAATGATATATGTAGAATTATGGGGCTTGTGACATTTCAATATCACCTTTTACAAAAGTACATGAATAATTCACATACATTATATTGTAACTTTTGCAAATCTCATAATCATGATGAAAAGAAATACAAAGACTTTCAAGAACTAAAAAAAGACATCACCATTTTTTTTTTTGTAGTAGCTTCCCAACAAACAACTATTACAACTTAAACTAATTCAATTTTTGAAGCCAACAGACAAGGTACCAATACTGATGCCACACCATGGGCACCAAAGGTACCAACTAATTATCTTGCAAAAATGCCTAGTTAGAATCAACTTATACATAATTAGACACCTCTTATCTAAAATTTGAACTCTTGGAATCTAACAATTTTATAGGCACAATAACCTATGTGGGCACTACAATCATCACAACCCCAATATGGTGTATTTGTAGGTGTACAAACTTAACCATGGAATGCCCAATCAAATCCTATAGAATTTAGAATGTAAAAGTCCTACAACTAGGGATTTCAACTAATAGAGGAAGAGGTGGATATCGGGGAGGCTATCAAGGAGGTACATAGATAAGAAGGGGAAATGGTTCCCAAATACAACATATTTTTTGTTATCTATGTCAAGAATTCAACCATGTATAGAGGAATTATCCTTTAAATCCTCAATGGCAAGCCTACTATGCTTATTGTCGAGTGTTAGATAATCATGACATTGAAGATTGTCCAGTCTTAGAGAAACAACATGTAGACAAAGTAGTGTAGGATGTTAACCTAATCAATGTGGAACCTCAAGAAGATGTTGTTATTCATACACTAACATGATGAAAACATCCAGAGAAAGGACTACCTCTTACCAAAATGTCACTGAATCACAACATAAATAAGGTTCATATAGATAAGTATCTTAAACCTACTATGAGAAAGGCCTAATGAAAGAAGTTACACATATTTTAAAAATAATTCAATAATAAGGGACTATGGAGGTAGATGATTCCACCACAGATGCACTTATGTATGGCCAAATTATGGGCATTATGCATCAATATGGAGTGGTGACTACACTGATAAATCTACTTAAATTACTTAGTACCTTAAAAAATGAGGATATATCATAGAATATATCCAACTTACTTCATAATCTATTGGATGATGTATAGAAAGGCCAACAAAGAATGAATAAATTGGTTTGGTATGTCAAAACAAAAAATTTATGTTACATTAATGCTAGGATAGACATTGAAATAGTTGGATATGAAATACCAAATGTCATCTTTGACTTTGGTAGCATAGTAATCATGATTCCCAAATCGACCTAAGAAGCGATTAGAATACCTCCACTAAGATATATTCTAGTTACACTTAGTTTGGTGGATTATGGGAGAGTGAAACCTATCAAGTAGTTAGAAGATGTAGAGATCAAAATCACAAACCTCAACATACAAAGAGAATTTGAAGTTATCGATATAAAGAAAACAACTACACATTACCATGCATTAATTATAAATAAGTGGGCCTATGATGGCTAAATGATAATCAACATGGTAATGGACCAGCTAAAGTCTCATAAAAAAGACAAGATCATTGTGATCCCATTAAACAAAGTAGAAGATAAACATTATATAATCCATAAGGAACTAGATTAACCATATTGCCCTATAAGAAATAACTAGATGAAAGTTAATACACAAATATAAAAATATAGGCACTATGAGGAATGGAATGTGAATTTTTATACTATAGTTGCAAATAGTCACTATAATATTTGTAAATCAAACTACTACCAATACCAGGCTAGATGGTACAAAAAACATATAAGCTAATACAACATCATATATATATAATTCAATTAGATAGGATCGACACACGATCTATGTCGATAAGGTCTCCTATCAATTTTGAAGTAGAGTTTGTATATCAGATAGGTCATACTAATAAGGACTATGGTGACCCTACTCTAGATGGCATGCTACCTTAGGACACAATCTCCTCAATCAATAGTGATTCAGATACTCATCTATTGAACTAGGCAAAATAAGACCATGAAATATGGCCTGTATGCATGGTCTTCATAAATGAGCATTAAATACCTCAATATTTTACTACTAAAGATATCAACTAGTTCATTTTGTGATTCTAATAGTTTGTATTAGACATTGATCAAAGGTTTATTTCACTTAACTATGCACTAAAAGGAATCACTGGAACTGGTAGTCAATTCATCAAGATGAAAGGCTAGACTGGGATGAAGTATGTGAGATGATGATATCTCAATTTTAATTAGTAGAGATATTAAGAAGATATTGGTTGATATTTCAAGAGGGAGAGTTTCTAGATCTTCATATCCTTAAGTGCATTGAAGTTTAGAATTTAGAAGGTGTGGCTTCCAAGTATTGGGTACACTATTTCAAGTATATCCTCAATGTTCTTCTGACTATATCATATATACACCAAGAAAATTAGAGGGAAATGAATCATTGGACATAGGTCCAAAGTAATTTAATTCAAGCATTCATTTTTGAGAGTGACAAACCTATAAAACATTAGGTATTATAGAAGATAAAAGTGTTTCTATGCCATGGTAGGGTTGAAGATATAGATTATCTGATGACATCCACTTCGTAACAAAATGCAACCTATAACCTAAATGATACCCTATCAATATATTAGGAGGAGAAGATAAAAGAGAAAACCAAAGTTTAACCATGTCATAAAATACAAGAACATGATGAGTCCACTTTAGACTTATAAATTGAAGAATATATGGATCTCACAGACCTATTTGCACTAGAAAGAGAAGTTGGATAGTTACCATAGTTGATCATAGACCAAACTGAAGAAGATAGACTAAAACACATTAATGCAATAAAAAGGGAAGGATAAATAATATTAAAGGACTCCATTCTTAATGAGGAATCAAAAATTTATCAATAACCACTGAAGGAATATATTGAAAACATTGGCATAAAGGATGCTCCAAAATTGGCACACATAGGGGATTATTAAACTCAAGCAGATATTTCAAATGTTATACAACTTTCAAGGGATTACCAAGATGTGTTCCCTAAAAATTTCATATAAGTCAAAGGTATATATCCCTCACTAGGATAAATGTACATCAAACTGAAGGAGTGTGCATGCCCTATAAAAAAAATACTATATCTCTTGAACCCCAACATGAAGATAAAGGTCAAAGTTGAGATATAGTACATGCACTAAGTAAGAATCGTCTTTTTGATAGAGAAAACTGATTAGATAAGTCCAATGATAGTATAAATGAAGAAAATAGGTGAAATATGAGTCTTTGGGGATTATCATAGTTTGAATGATGCTTGTGTCAATGATCCCTTCCCTAGACTATTCACCAATGAAGTTCTAGAGTCTATCATAATACATGATGTATATTCATTCACAAATGAATTTAGTGGTTATCAATAGATACTAATTATAGAAGAAGATATAGCTAAGACCACCTTTACCATAGAATGGGGATCATTTGCTTACAAGGTGATGCCATTTAGATTGAAGAGTGCACCTATAGTTTTCTATAGATCTATCATGATTATAATTCAAGGACTTTATCTATGACTTCTTAGAAGTCTACTTAGATGATTGGGAAGTGTTTTCATTATTTAGGAATCGCTTGTCCAGACCTGGATTGATGCTAGAAAGATGTAGGGCACTACAAATTCCTTTAAATTCAAAAACATGTTTTTTTACACCTTTTAGGGTTTTGTTTGGACATGTAGTATGTATCAAAGGAATTATTATGGATTAGGCCAAAATCACAATAATTATCAGGATGCCACCATTGACAATTTCAATAGAGGTAAGATCTTTCTTAGGCCATAATAGTTATTATATAAATTTTATTAAAGGATATGTAGCTACATCCACACCTTTAAAAAAAATTCTTTGCAAAGGCATACAATTATTACGAATAAAATATTTTCAAGAGGCATTTATTAACCTAAAATAAAGATTGGTGATTGTACCAATATTAGTCTTTCCAGATTAGAGTAAGCCTTTTCATGTTCATGTAGATTCCTTGGGGATAGTAGTGGGAGTGGTATTGGTGCAGTTAGGAGAGGGAAGAATGGATCATCCCATCCATATTATGAGCAAAAAATTATCTATCTTAGAAAAAAATTACACTATAGTAGAGCTGGAAACTTTAGCCATGGTGTTTACACTACAAAAGTTTAGACATTAACTATTGGAAACACCATTTGAGTTATTCATAGATCACCAAGCATTGTAATACATTATTAATAAGATTATGATTGGTAGAGAAATTTATAAATGAATGATGCTATTTCAAGAGTTTCAGTTCTACATAAATCTTAAACCTAGGTAGGAGAATGTAGGACCAAACATTTTAGTAGACTGCATTACAAAGAGGATCTAGAAGAGATTTAAGATGAGTCTCTAGATGCACATATTTTATGAGCATATGTAATTTTAGAACACTTGGAGGAAATCACCCAATTTTTATAATAGGGAATATTCCCATTACACTATTTAGAAAGAGAAAATAAATAATTAATCATAAGAGCCTTTACATATACAATCATAGATGGATTTTTATATCATTTGGGCAAGGATGAGGTTCTAAGCAAAGTAGGTTTAGAACATGTGTGACCACAACTACTTTAAGAATCATATATACAATCAAAATTGCATGATGCATAATGAATTAATCTTGGATCATATAAGATAGATTACACCTACACTTTCGATTGGGTATACACTTGTTAAGTGGGAGCATGACCAATATGGGGATTTGCTAGACATGATTATGGGATCACTTGTATCAATTGTCATAACACATCATGCTAACAAGGGTTCCAAAGCCTACAGTATAACATAATATCATAACAACCATAAAATATTCTTATGATTTGATGTTCACTTATTCTAATAAACAATAAATTAAACTATTCTAATAACAAGAAAATTAAACTAATCTAGTGCACACCAAAGCTTATAACACAATGCAGGGGTTAGAATAAAAAAATAAACAACAACTAAGCTAAATGTGCATAGGAGATATATACTCATGTCAATGTATATGGAATCCTAATACATGAAAGAGAATAATACATACTGCATTATCTATCTACTCTAAAAAAGGAGAAATAAAGGTAGGAATACTTACCTTTGAAGATGAACCTACCGAGTCTCAATCTCTCCCTTGGCCAAGGTGCTTCACAAGAGATTATGGATTGCAAGGATAACCAATATAAATCATCTCTAGGATACATGACCTACCTAAACATATAAAATAATTCTCCACAAGATAAGATCAAAGCTCCAAAAGAAAGTATTGAACCCTAAAGCTTTATTCCTCAAGTATAATGGTCAATAAATAGATGTTTGTTAGCACTTTTTTGATTAATTCTTTTCTCTCTCACAACTCTTATGAAATGGTAGTAAATGACCTTATATATATATATATATATATTAGTAACTTGCCTAAAAACCATTTAGACATGTTGACTGTACTAGGTCAACCAAGTCAACCTAGTACATTATCAAGCTAATGCCTAAAGTCTATGCTAGGTCAGTCGGGATGCAAACAAGTCAAAATAGCTAAAGTGACCCTAGAATACAATAGGTCGACCAGGTAGACCTAGTGTACTAAATAATTAAAAAGGGTAATAAGGAAATAAATGAAGGAATAAAGCATGATAATGACTAGAATGGATAGGAAAGAGAAGAACAAGCCTAGGGTTCATGGTTTTAGGGAGCTAGTGTGTAGATAGAAAGTGGTAAAAGGAACAACAATCTTATGAAGCACCAATGGTCTACCCACCCCTTTCCTGGTACACCCCTTAAGGCATGTACTCAGAGAGATTAAGACTTGATAGGTTCTTATAGGATATGAAGTGTTAGTAATTGGTAAAATTTTGAAAATATTATGTGTATACATATGCCCCAGTCAAAGTTCATCACGTGTCACATAAGTGCAACATGGGATGGTGCTTCAGAAATAGAACATGATAACACATAATGCTAATGATAAATATGATGCAATAAGTAGAAAATAAGATAAATGAAAGGATAGAATTGAAAAACACATGCCTTTAACTTACCTTAATATTGTAGATAAAGAAGAAGACTGCAAGAAAGTGAAGGCATCCAATGTAAAGCACACTAGGAAAACTTGTAGAAGTTAGTGCAAAAATAGAAATAAAAAAAGTAAATTATGTGAATAATAGGAATATAGTGGTTATATTTTGAGATTTTAAGAAAATTAGGATTTTTAATATAAGGCTAGGATATTAAAGGGAAATGATTGACAAAAGGATGGAAAATGAATGACAAATAAATGACAAAAAGGATGGTAAATGAATGACAAATGATGAGAAAACATGTTAAATCACATTCTAAAATATGCAAGGCATAAATGGGAAAAATGAATGTAGAACATACTAAATCATGCTATGAAGCATGTAAAACATGAATGACAAATGAAATATCAATGCAAGAAAACTTGAATAAAGATATGTAAGAAATTAAAAAGTAAGATCATGTAAGATAGGCATGAAAGAATCAAACATAAAGAAAAACATGAAAGCATTTCTAATGAAATGTAAGTCAAGATGTAAGATAAACATGAAGAAGGCATATATAAAGAGAGAAATGTAATAATGGCCAAAGGGTGCAAACTTAACTAACTATAACAGAAGGGTAGTATAATAAATGGAAGAAAAGAGTGATCCATAGTTATTCAAACATGTTGTTTCACTTCTAAGGATAGATAAAAATGAAATAAAGTAGTGCTAGCATGTTTTTAAGAAATGAATAATAAGGAATTAAAGAAGAGGTAAAATGGATTTGGAATCATAATTTACTTATCAAGGGGATAAATAAAATGGGTGGAGAGGAGAATGAAGGAAAAACCAAGGTAGAAGAACTCTTTATCGAAGTTAAGACACTCAAATTTAATTTGTCAAAACAAGAGGACTATGTGAAGGATATATTCATGAAAAGTACAAATAGACCTACCTCCCCACGATGTGTTCCTCATTCTTCAAGGCCACTTACAAAGCCATTGGTCTAATGTGAAGATTAGATACTTGCATGATAAAGTAGGTAGCACCATATTTTTTTTGAATTCCTCTATTCCAATCTATTAGACTACCACACCCCAAAGGACTTCGACTCTATGTGAAGCTGACTGTGGAGTTTGAGCTTTTATTGGAGATAGTAGATGTGCTTATAATCACATCTTTTATTGTGATTTTGAATTTTTAAATTTGTATGCTGCCTTTTAGATATCATTGCCTTTTATTTTCAGATTATTTGGATTTTAACTTTCTTTTGATGGATTTTTCTATTCATCCTCCATACGGATTCAGAAAAACCAAACATGGGTGCTAAAGATGACTTTCATTTGAAAACTTGGGACAAGGTAGCTAAGAGAGAGAAACTTCAAAGAGTATGGGGTCTAAGAGTCTCATAAATCTAGGTGAAATAAAAGTACTATCTTGACTTTGGCCTTGTTTTATCTAATGTGGAGATGAAAGAAAGGGGAAATCAAGAGGAGATGATAAATGGAAAAATTTGAATTGCTTCAAATCACAAAAAAAAAAGTGACAAATGGAAAAGAGAAAGGATACAATGATAAAAAAAGTGTGATTCCTTATCATAAGAAAGAGGGAAGTGGATAAAAACTTGCTAACATAGATTGTTATGCAGATTCCATTTACCAAGAGAAGCAAAAGCTAATGTCTAATAATAAGGATCACAAAGAACATGACAAGAATGATAATTTTATGAGGAGGGTTGGATCCTATCCATTGTCTTATAAAGAGACTTATAAAAGAGAGTCCCATGAGGGTGCTAATAATCAAGATAAAATCAAAGTGAGGGAGCCTTTTTACAAAGCACCTCATAAAATAAAAACCCAAAAGATGCCAAAATAACATTGGTAAGCAACAAAAAGAGAAGGAAAATAAGTAAAAAGATGGTGGTTTTGTGAGGGATGTTGGGTCCTATCCACGTTATTATAAAGGAACTCAAAAAATAAAAACCCAAGGGGTGCCAAAAAAAAAAATGATAAAAGAAGACTATGGTACATCAAGAGGTAAATGCTAAAGAAATGGGTAAAAATTATTATAAATATACTAAGGCAAAGAATGAAATAAAAAGGACAAAAATGAAAGAGAAATATAAGGACAAAAAAATGAAAATAAATACCAAATGTGATGTGTAATAAAACCAAATAATGTAAAGGAGAAAAATGATGCTTAGGAAAGTGAAATTAAGAGAAAAATGCACAGAAACAAAGAAACATGAGACAAAAAGATCAAGTAAGATCTATGTTAACATCTACATCAAAGATGAGCATGTGAAATACAAGCTTATAAGTCTGGGAATGTTTCTTAAAGCTAGATGTGTTTGTTATTATGCATTGGATAAGAAGAGTGGGCATTGTAAGATGCCCCAGTGGGTAATTAGATGCAAGTATGGGCATTAAAATATGCCCCAAAGTCTAAATGGATATGTGGATGGACATCACAATATTCCCTAAAGCATGAAGGGACATGTGGATGGGCATCAAAAGATGGTCCAAAGAGTGAGCTAGAATGAGGTGGCATTAAACAATTAGAATAAATTGTATTAGATTGATAAGTGCATTTGGAGTTAGGTAAATGTGTTGGTTTGTTATATTTTAAGGAGTGTGAATGTGACATATGATGTGTAGGAGAGGTATGAGGAGATAAAGGAGGTAAAAGAGGACCATGTATGATATGATTTGGAGTAGGAATTTGAACTAGGTATTATTTTGGTTCATGTGATCTTAGAGGTTGAAGTTAAATGGATTCCATAACATGTTTGAAGTTGTTCATATTAGCTATTCTTTCCTTATTGGTATAGGAAGAAAGATCAATTATTGTTTGAACAAAGTAAATGGATGAGGTGTCTTCATTAGGTAGTTGATATTGATGTGATTATGGTTCTAGTTCTTGAGATTGATTTTGAGAAGCTTGAAGATAATCTTGATAACATTGTTGGTAAGAATATCAAGATTTAAATGTGGACCAAGAAAGGAAGAAATAAGAAATTAGTGAAGATCATGACAAGACTCATGAGAATGACCTATAGTAACATGCTACCAACAAAATTTATCTAGATTGTACCATTTTGGAGAAGGTTTGGAAAGATCAAAGCTCATGGGTTTAAAGGGTGGAAATTTCATCATAAGTTGTTCTAAACTCAAGGGAGGGTTGGTTGGGTTAAAATTGGTTGAATTGGATGCTTAATTTTGAGGTTGGGAAGACTTGGATGAATCAATGGTATGAGAAGAATATTGGAAAGATGCTTTAGTAATTATTTGAGGTGTTTCAAATTGAGTCATATGAAAGTCTTGCCTTTTTGCTTGGTCTAAGGCTCCTTCTAAAGTTTGAGGTGAAAACATTTGAACTTTATATTGAAGAGGAGGTTTAAGATCAGTGACACATAGTTTTAGAAGAGTGTCATCATTCATGTTATGGTCCACTTTATGAGCAAGAGACTTTCATCATTTGATGAAAGTGTGAGTAGATTCATTAGGATATTGCTTAACATTGATGAAATACCTAATATAATTTTTAGGATGGTCATCATGTTGGAATTACTTTACTAGAGCATTAACTAAATCCTCTAGTTGTGAGATGGAATGTCTAGGAAGTTGTTTGTACCATTCAAGTGCATCATGAACAAAGGTTTTGGCTAAGAGCTTGGTGGTAGCAAAGGTATTAGTTTGGACCCATTCCTTATAGATATTTCCAAAAAACTTAACGAAGAGATTAGGGTCCTTATTCCCATTATATGTAATAGTTGGAGAAATGTTTCCAATATCTATGGATGAAATGAATGGAGCTAAAGGTTTATTTTGAATATGTTGAAGCATTTTATTATTCATTGGAGGTTAAGGGATGATATTCCCATTGGAATCTCTAAGAGGAGGGAAAAAATTTGATTTGGTTGAGACATGAATAATTGAGGTGGTTGACTAATCATGTTACATAAATGTTGTTGCATGTTCATCATTTGAGATTGATTGGTTGTTTACATGATGTTCATTTTTTTTATGACTTGGGCAAGAAGTTGAGTTGTATCAATAAGTGGATTTGAAGGTGGGATATTAGTGTTGATAGGAATATAATTGTTAGTGTTGGTGGGAGGAAGATTATTTGTAGGTGAAGGATTCCCAAAATTAGTATTGGTTTCATTAAGTGTGGTAGAAGAAGAAGGAATCTTGGTAAGGCTACCATTCTTGTGAGGAATGTAGATAGTATTATCATTAAGATTTTTGAAAATTTGGGAACCATATAAATTGTAAATTTGAGTATTATTATTTGGTGAAGGATTCAAAACATTGGTATTGGGAAGAGGATTATGATGAAATATCTCAACTATATTGCATTGTGTAGTGAGTGGTTTAGGATTAGGATAAAGGGAAGGAAGAAATTAGATATTTTCATCAGAGGTAATGAAATAAGTGAGGTTACTATACAAGTATTTAATAATGCAATGTTATTGACTAAGGAAAGGATGAAAAGATGTCATCAAGATGAAACAAGACTAGATAAACACAAAAGGAGAATAAGAGGTGATAGAAAATAATACTAGGTCAACCTAGTCGACCCAGTGCAAAAATAGGGACTATAAAACTATACAGTTTCAACCAAGTCAATCTAGTACAATGTACATAGGTTGAAAAAAAAGGTAAAAGAGGTTTTAAAAACACTGGTTGACCAGGTCAACCTAGCACAGTGTATAGGGGTTGAAAAAGATACTAGGTCGACAGGGTCGACCTAGTAAAGCAAATAGGTTCTGATTTCTTGTTTTGCCTATATCTTTAGTTCTACTTATAAATTTTACAAACCTTAAAATTAATTGGATTTATGATGGCATAGGGAAGATGAAAAATTTAATACAAATTTATGAAATAACATAAAACTAGGTCAACTAAGTCAACCTAGTTGATTGTGTTGGAGTAGTTTTAAAGACTACAAACTGTGAAAGGAAAGTACATAAATAGAAATATACACAGAAGTAGAAACTAACCTGAGTGGTTTAAATATGGAAATGAATAATATTTTTGATCAAGAAACTTGGAAAAAACTATCAAAAATTGCAAACTAGGTTAAGTTGGTCGACTAAGCAATACAAGAACCTACTAAAAAAGTGTTAAAAATGCACTAGGTTGACTTGGTTGACCTAGAAGGTTAAACTAGAAGTTTGAAAATACACTAGGTCAACTTGGTCAACCTAGTAGTCTAGAAACCTAAAAAATTATACACATAGATAAATAGTTATGTTGACAAAATTGATCTATTAGGTCAAAATATATGATAAAAATGATGACAAAATAATGAAATAAAAGTGAACAAATATAACAAGGGATGGATTCATGTCAGTTTCACCAAAATGTATACAATATAAATTGCATGATGTATAATGAATTAATCATGACCAGATAAAATAGAGCACACCTACACTTTTGATTGGGTATACACTTGTTAAGTGAGAAAATGACCAATGTGGGGATCCACTACACCTGATTAAGGAATCACTTGTATCAATTGTCACAACACATCATAATAGGAAGGGCTCCAAAGACTACAATCTAACACAATCATACAACCCTAAAAAATTCTTAAACATAAAATTAAACTATTCTAATAACAAGAAAAGTAAGCTAATTTAGGGCACACCAAAGCTTGTGGCACAATGTGGGGGTTAGAACAAAAAAACTAAAAAACTAAACTAAACATGCATAGAAGACATATACTCACATAAATGTATACATAATAATAATGCATGCAAGATAAGAATACATACTACATTATCTATTTATTATTACAAAGGATAAATAAAGTTAAGAATACTTACATTTGAAGATGAACCTGCCAAGTCTCAACCTCTCCCTTGGCCAAGGAGCTTCACAAGAGATTGTTGTGGCTTGTAAATATAACCAATATAAATCAGCTCTAGGATACATGACCTAACAAAGCATCCAAAAGACTTCTCCACAAGATAAGATTGGAGCTCCAAAAGAAAGTAATAAACCCTAAAGTTTTATTCCTCAAGTATAATAGTCAATAAGTAGATGTTTTTTAGCACTTCTTTGCTTAATTCTTCACTCTCTCTCAACTCTTATGAAATGATGGTAAATGACCTTGTATATATAATATTAACTTGTCTAAAAACCATTTAGACATGTTGGTTGTACTAGGTTGACTGGGTTGACCTAGTACATTCTTGAGCTAATGCCTAAAGTTTGTGCTAGGTTGGCCAGGATGCAAACAAGTCAAAATAACTAAACTGACCCCAGGATACACTAGGTCAACTAGCTCAGCCTAGTGTACTAAATAGGTAAAAAGGGTAATAAAGAAATAAATGAAGGAATAAAGCATGATAATGATTGGAATGGATAGGAAAGAGAAGAACAAGCCTAGGGTTCATGGTTTTAGGGAACTAGTGTGTAAATAGAAAGTGGAAAAAGGAACAACAATATTATAAGGCACTAATGGTTTTCCCACCCATTTCCCAATGCACCCCTCAAGTCATGCACTCAGAAAGATTGAGACTCGATAGGTTTTTGTAAGATATGAAGTGTCAGTAATAAGTAAAAGTTTAAAAATATTATGTGTATACAAATCACACTAAGGAATAACTAGAGGTTATTTTGTAGGTGATGCTACTACAAAGAAAATTATATAGAGTTGTTTATGGTGGCCCCACTTATTCTAAGATAGACTTTAAGTAGCAAAATAGTGAAATGTATGCCAATGCATGGGAAAGCTAAACCAATGGGATAAAATGCCACTGTAGTCAATACTTGCATAAAAACCATTTGTGTAGTGGAGGATAGACTTTATCAGGTCAATAAATCCACCCAATAAATGTATTCATGCTCAATATATCATTACTACAATGGATTATTTCATGAAGTGGGTCGAAGCTACTATGATGACTAGCTATGGTGAGAAAGACATCACAAAGTTTCTTTATGAAAACATCATTACCAGGTTTGGTTGTCTAATAAAAATGGTAAGGGATAGAGGTACCCACTTCCTAAATAAAACAATAAAAACCCTCATTTATGAATTCTTTATTGCACATCGTATAAGTACCAACTATTATCCTCAGGAAAATGGCTAGGTGAAAGTTGTATATAAAGTTTTGGGAAAGATGCTTATAAAAATATATGATGTTTAGTAAGATGATTGGGAGGACTAAATTATTATAATTATGTGGGCCTATTTCATATATTACAAACATGTGATAGGATTCATACCATTGGAATACGTGGTCCCCAATCTATGAATAACTAACATTATGTGATAAGATGACCAAGATTCATTGATTAATCAACTGGTAGAGTTAAACATGATGGAATAAAAACACAACAGAGTATATTGTATGTAGGAAATACATAAACACAACTAGAAAGCATGACATGATAAAAACCTATGTACTAACGAATTCCATGAAGAAAAACTAATTTTATTGTATGATAGTCAATTTAATGCATTTATGAGTAAGCTCAATATCAGGTGGAAAGGACCATATATTATTCATGAAATATTATAGCTTGGGACTATGGTTTTAAAATATCTCCACTACAACATTCTACCAGGTTGAGTGAATGATTGTAGGCTAAAGCCCTATTGCTGTTAAATTGGGTTTGCAAAGTTGAGACGGTGCTATGCTGTACCATTTTAGTTAAGGTTTCTAATTTTATTGTTGTGTGCATTTGGATTTGTTAATTATTATTATGTGTTTATTATGTTATGTGATTTTAGTCAAAGTCATAGTAACTAGAATAAGGAACAACATTGCAGACAGGTTGATCCATAGAAGAAGGGGTTGGTGAAGCCACATGGAAGAATAAAAAGAATGGTGACTAAAAACTATTAAGTCTAGGATAAGACTTGGGAGAAGTAACCTTGATTTAATAATGGATAATATTTCTTTAGAAACATTAATGATAAAGAAAGTAGGTGAATCAAAGTAGATGTCAAAAGTATATTGTACATTAATGTTACCAAGTGAATATACATGTACATATGAAAAAGGTTATGACAATGGATCAAATCAAAGGTCAAGTAAGAATCCTAAGGGTTTCCAACTCACAATGATGGGTGCCACATCGGTAGGAATCAATCTTGAAATTAAATTTTCCCATGTGTGTGATCAATTGGTAGCTCAACACATTCAAAGTGAATAATGGAGAATAGGTGCACCAAAACCCTTAAATAGATAAACATAATAGATGAGTCAACATTATAACTTTAAGAGAGCTTAATCAATCTACTAGAGTCCCATAATATTATGTAATCTAATAAATTATGAGATTCACATTTTTATAGAGTACATAGACATTGATGAGGGCCACAATTGATCAAATTAAAGAACTCATGATCACTCAAAGAGAATATATAGGCATCAACACTAATTTTCATCAAAATAAGTTTACAAATTTTGAAGTCTATGAATTCATCAAAAAAGTAGATGAAAACTTATTCAAACAACAAGGACTATAAGGTGCACAAGCCTAATAATACCAATTATACAATACATATGCCAAGAGGTTAATTTGTCTACCTAGGTTTCATGATTTTAGTGAAATCATGGAGTTTTTGCTTAGAAGGTACAATGAAAGAAAGATATATCTTGCCTCAAACATCACCATTTATGTGAATGAAGCTGTAATGGTAAGAGTGATAGGAATGGTAGTAAGGGGGAAGCCATTGGGGATACACAAGATTAAGAGCCCTCATATTCTAATCAAAATCAGAGCAACATATAGTATAGGTACACATGGAGTTCTGTTAGAATACACTGAAGATATGTCTATTCACATTCTTTCAAAGTGCATAACAAAATGGTTTTGGTAGAATTTCATAGCCACAAAAGAAGCCACAAAAGGTATAATAAATATTATGACATACATGATTCATAAGGGAAAAGACTTAAATTATCTCGAGTTCATTATCTCTAAATTGGCAATGAATATTCAAAAAGTGTAGACTTTGACAAAACACCCATTCTGATACCAATTTTTGGTCTTTCTCTTAGTTTTTACATAATAAAAATCACTAAAGGGTATTGTGCATCTAGATCTAGATTACTGACCTGACATCACATTATAGAATCTCATTTGGAAAAGGGTAAAGAGTAAATAGTTTGCATAATGATAATGATTCAATACATGATGAGAGGAGCTAGTCAAATTGGTGATTTCTAACCCTCACATCTCACTAGATGTGATAAAATACTTGGGCCAACATTTAGTCATTACAAAACTACCACACATAACCACCTTGCTTATCCATGAGCTATCAAAATTACCCAATGTGCCCCTACCTTTCTTCATTGACATAGAAATCATGTAGTGGAAGGTCACACACCAGAAGACACTGGCTACCCTTAGAGTGACACGATTAAAAATAGTTTAGACAAATGATCATACTATCATGTTATCCACTACAAAACCCAAACTAATCACTATAGTACTTTTAAATAGGGTAAAGTGCAAGGTTCATAAAGGAAGAAGGCCTCATTCACATCTAAGACATCAAACCTAGAGCACATCATGGCTACAAGATCCATATATACCCAAGATTTCCAACTAATGCCACTAAAAAGAGTTTTAAATAGATGAACGAGAATTTTTTTGCATGATGAAGGCCAACATAGATGGAGATTTGTATGAAGAAGAGAATTTAAAAAATACTTATTCTGGAAAGTAATGTGCATGATGCAAATACAAAATTAGATACTAGAACACCTTTAGGTGGAGCTACCTACTTTCCCTCCATCTATTATTGTTGATATAGTTTCTAAGGAGGCTCACCTATAATAAATATATAAAATGTTTTATTATAGGTGGAGTGTAAGGAAGCTCAATGCACCTATATCCATTAGATCCCTTGATAGAAAGTCCCCTGATGACACTCCATCAGAGGAAACATACATAAATAAGATATAGGCAAGTATATTTGGAAGAGGAATAATTAGAACCTTTGGATTCTCTATCACACTAATTTATTTAAGATGTACCTATATCACTACTCTCCATCACAAAAACTTGGACCACATCACAATAATAAAACTTTGTAGAGGATAGGTAAAAAAAGGCTAGCATTTTGAAGCAAACTATTCAAGTGTCTTCTCCAACACCTTCACTATCCCCATATGATGAACTATTAACTAATACTATAGAAGTAACACTAGACTAGAAGATTCCATAGGAATAATAGACTACATGTTAAGAGGTAAAATGAGTTGTAAAGTATAGATGATAGAAATAATAAAAAATATAAAAGAAGGTGGAGGTCAAGTAAAAATCAATTTCAAAACAACAATAATAATAAGCTAGGGTAAAATAAATAACCAAGGAATTTGAGGCTCAAAAGTGAGCTGATTATGCAAAAACATTGCATAGATAAGTTGAAGAATAGAAATCCAAGAAGTAGTAATAGCTTGAGGAGTTGTAACAGAAGGATATTGTAGAAGCATAAATAAAGAAGTAACAAGATGCCACAAAAACAATAAAGTAACAAGTTGTAGTAGATGAGATGAAACAAAAAGATACTACTAATGCAAACAAATAAAAGAAAGATGAATAAAAAATAAAGAAGGGAATTGAGGAAGGATAGAATAAGCAAGATGAGGAAGACAAGAATCATAAAGAGGAGGAAGAAAATATGAATAAAGAGGAAGAATAAAGAAATAAGAAAGATGAAGAAGAGAAGAAGTGAAGGGAGGAAGAGATGAATAAGAAATAGTCTCAAGTAGAAGAAAAAATGAAGAGGGATGTGGAGGTAGAATCTAAATAGAAGACTAATGCCATAGAGACACAGGGGAAAGAAGAAGTAGAGAAACAAAGGAAAGTTGAGGAATAAGCAAAGTCAAAGACAACACATATCACTATGATTCTAATGTAGATGAAACAAGAGGAAGAGATTGCACAAAAAGTAGTTAGGAAAAAAAGATCCACAACCACATCTCAGGCCCTATCCAACACACCGCTAAGTTAGAGTCATTAGATGTGGGATGCCTTAGAATATTCATCCTGGTGCACTACATTTTCCTTGCCCATCGCTCTACTACAATAAGATTTGGAAAATATGGATGCAATAAATTTGGTGATGACAACTCCCACCAAATAGGTTTTTATATATGTTTCACAACTCCCATTAGTGAAACAAATTGAAGGATAAATTGCATTTCAAGAGTCCCTTATCTAAAAACCATAGCCTTTGATTAACAAGTTTAGAAATTATGCCAAGAAAATTCTAGCTTACACCAACATCTATGTAAGGCCATTCAAATCATTGAATATACTTCTCCCATCTCATTTAAAGAGGTTGTTAGTGATCATTTTATTTTATATCAAGACAAGCTACCACTTTTTCTAACACAATTAGTCACTGATTAGTAATCTATTTAGAAGGTCAACCTAATCAGTGTGTAGGGTCAAGATGCCAAGGTTCAAATTGAGAATCTCTTAGAACTGATCATAGTTTATCAACATGATGTATTTGAGGCTATAAATTAGGCAATGCAAGTTGCATAATACATGCTATATTGGAAGAAACACCTAGATGATACATGGAACATCACATAATCAGAGTTTATGTAGGCATCCATAGCCAAGATAACCATTGAGGATCACGTGACCTCTTTGGATCAAATGAGTATGGATTTACAATCCTCCATATATGTAAAAGATAATGTTAGACAATAGTTTCACACTTGGTAGGACCAAAAAATGTGAAATAGCTTTGCTAGAATACAAGTCTAGAGGTACACAAACAAACTTAATGATCTATTATAGGATATAGACAAGAATATTTCCATGGATAAAGCTTAGTTTTCCATCATTGAGGATATTGATTTGGTTTAACTCCTTTTGTTTCAGGCTCTACTATGTGCTCTTCTACATGTTATCCTATAATTTATTTTAGATTGGAAGGCATATAAAGTCAACCTCTTTGAGTTTGATTCTTTGATCAAGCCCTTGGTTAACACTCCCTTATTTATTCTACCCAATCAAATTTTGGTGTATCTCTAACAATAAAATAATGTTACTCAGCATGATCCTTCCTCAACATTCCAACATTTGACTCACTCCATCACTCAAACTCCTCCATCTCCACCTTGCTAGGTAATGCATTGTAATCAATTTTGAAAATTTGGCTTCAATTTTAAACTTTTGCTATGAGATGACTCAAGAAGTTTTATAGGACCATGATGGTTGAAAAATTGAAAAGGATGGAAACCTGGGTATGCTAGTCTATTGAAAAAATTAAAGGGTGATATAGTAGTAATCTACTTAATTGAAAACCTATAATTGTAGCTAAGTAGTGCATATAAAGTGAAAATTGATAAACATTGCTTCATGCAATTTTTGTGAATCTTGATTAGTTATTTATAATTTTTGCTTACTCTCTTTATACCACAGTCCCTTTATTTCTATGATGCTATCTCAAGATTAGATAATAGGTTATGTATAGGAGAGTGTTAGTGGGAAGTTGTGTGTGCATTGTAACACATGGAATTCAAATGACACATTAGATGGTTCACAAATGAGTAGATGAGGAATATAAGTGACACATCATATGGCTCATAAAGTTGGTTGTAATTTATTTATTATTTGATTATTTTTAGAATTGGTCTAAATGTTTGTTGCAACAACTTAGAAGATGCACTTATAGTTGGTACAAGAGATGCACTTATAGTTGGTACGAGAGAAATAGTATGTAAGTTACAAATAGTTGTAAATATATTATAAGTAACCCCTTTTGTGATTATAATCAGCTACTGATGTTGATAAGTTTGTAAGTCTAAATGTTACATTTATTCTAGGTAATTGAAATTCTTGATTTGTATCACAATAAGGCTTGAAATCACAAGTTGTACTTTAATGCATGATTACAAACAATATTAATAAATATGTATGAGTTATTTTCATCTTTTGAGAATATGTGCTTATTTAATGTCCTTTTCTATGACTCCTATTTAGTATTGTAGATAATATTTAAAATATTAATTTGAGTTATATTTCAAAATAAGATATGAATGGTTTTAGCATAGGTGCATTAGATGCTTATGGTTAATAAGTTATAATAGCCTAAATCTTTGCGTAACTCTTTATAATGGTCTTCTTGTTCCCTGTAGTTATTTATTCTCCTTCCTCTGAGACTAATAACTATTCCCATAATTAGAATGTTTTGAGGTCCCTCAAGAACCACTACTAACAACAAACACCTATAACAACTAGATTCATCTACTTCTTAGTAAAAATTTCCCTTACATTTATGTTGATCTATTATTTCCTAGGTCATTGTGTATGCTTTTTAAAATGGATCCTGTGTAATTTCAAAGTCTCAATCCTATGTGAATATCCAAATTTTTTGTCCTTCACTTTTAAACCCTACCTCTTTTTTTAACACTTGTCTAGTCTTTAAAAAGGGGTTAGACAAGATGGGTTGGATAACCCAAATGACCCCTTACTAAGTCATTGACTGTTGCTCATGTTTTAATACTTTGAAGAGTGCTTGAACTACAAATAGGTCTCCCACCTAACTGTGTGTATTTAATAGTGATCTACAAGAATGTATGCAACTTGTGTGGCTTTTGACACTTAACAATATTTGATTTTAACCTTGCAATAATATTAAAACTTGGCTTGGTGGTTTTTACTTTTTAGGTTTTTTAGATTTGGATACTTTAGGTCAGTGCCTCAAAGAAGTGTGTAGATGTATTCCTCTGTGTGCCAATTCAATGCAATGCTAGATGCTTCCTAGATAAGTGTTAGATGCAAATATGCTTAAGCTTGATGTATGTGTATATATATATATATATAGAGGAGACTCTTTAGGTAATTTCCCTCTACAACCAAAATGTGAAATGTGTGGGTTTATCTAAGGTAAGGGTTTGGGTTCAAAAAACTAATGTTAGGATAGAACTTGAACACCCACAATAAGGTCAGACACTACCAAAAATTGGTAATGTTTGATTATTTATTAGAACTACCAAGGATAATGAAGATTATGATTTGGAGAATAATCATAGTTTGGTTAGGATGATAAATTATTTAGGCACACAATAGGTTGAGCATGTATGAATGACAATAAATCAATAATGTTAAGCCCATAAGTAAGTGAGTGGCTAGGAAAAAATGTGAGTAGAGTCAACTATGTATGCACAAGTCATGTATATTAAGGATTAGTCAAAACTAACATTGTTAAGTGTCTAATACCAAATTTAAAAGTAATAAATTTGGTACTTGAGTATAATAACATTTGGTGTTTTCTGTGCCCAAAAATTTTGTCCAAAAAATCCAAGTAAAACATTTTTTTTGTTTAATTAATTTAATTATAATTAATTGTTGTTCCCATTAAGAAACATCACAAGATGAAGTGTTACTTAAAAAATTAATTAATTTGTTTGCTTAGTTAACCCAATACAACACCTTCTGTAATCATAGTAAACAAACATCTTTAAGAGAGGATTAAGTTCAAAAGAGTTTTACAAAAACACTACACTACAAAACCATCTATCTTAGCACCAATTTATTATCCCTATTATGAAAGAAGAATCCATTAAAACTAAAAGGCATAAATATGATATCCTACTAAAAGGGTATTTTTTAATTATATTTCCTTTAATCTCTTTAGTATAAGATGAAAATATATCATTCTTTTGGTGTCAACATATGCAACTATAAAATAATAGATAACTTAGGTTATAAACACATTTGATGAAGCTATCAACCTATGGATAATAAGGGAAAATTCCATAGTATGATATCAATAAAACATCTCTCCTAGGAGCACACAACCCAAAGAAGCTTACATTGGTTGTAATTGTCTTAAAGAAACACATGGCATTTCACAATAATCATAATAGAAGGGTCAAAAATATTTGAAACATCGATTAATTATATTGGTTTTATTTAATTATAATATTAGTGATTCATCAAGGAGTCATAACCTAATTCAAGCATAGATGATGAGGCAACCCTAACCTATCCTATGACCTATGACCTGATACCCCCACATATTAGGCAACCTACATATCTACTCCTTGTAATCAAGGTTAGATATAGTTGTCCACTTGAACTTGTGAGGAGTCTCTTCCAAAATACATCATCACCAAAAAAGAGTTATAATTATAATCCAAACAAGTAATTAATAATATCACAATACAAATAATATTCTATAAGCTCTAAATAAGAACCCGCAAAATAAAACCTATAACTTTCAATAAAAATTTGTAAGACAAATCTACATCTTAAGTTTATTGTGCTATCAAAAATCACTATCTAAAAAAACTACTTATGAGTGTTGAAAGAAAGGATAAAGGAACCTATATTACTTAATCCTAAATTATTAAGAAGGTCCAAACAACATTCAACTTCCCACTACTTGGAGTAGTTCCAACTCTCACAAGTCAAGACCCAATAGGATAAATACATGTTATAATTTCACTCAACTTAGTAAAACAACTCAACTCACTACATAGAGAAATAATTATAGCCATATATTTAGTCACCCTTACATTCTATAAGTTTAGCAAACATGAAATTACACTTAACACAAAAGGAAAGGCATCCTAAGGTTAGTGACCAGAACCTGTGCTAAGGAAAGTGACCTAAGGGTTAGTAAATACTACCCACACTCAATTTTTGATTTGATTACATGTCTACTAGTTATATTTCACCTATTAATAGAATGAGTGTTAGTCCTATGGTTACCTTCACCACTCAATATTATAACTAATGCTTTTATTGTTGCAATTGAGGGTAACTTAGTAGCCACTAACACACCCATGCGTAGGTGGATTTTATAAAGGGTTAATATAAGACACCCTTGTATATATAATAAGTATCATTAAACTACCTGATTCTTGCACAAAATTAAAAAGAGTTTGCCCTACTCTATTGCTAACCGATAACCTCCTTAAACCTAACTAGAAACAACTAAAATAAAATCTAAAGTAGTAACATTTAAGGTCCTTAATTTGGACTAAGGTTTTAAAATTATTCCCTAAGTTAAAAAAATGGTAGAATAGTCACTAGCTAGTTTTATTGTGACTAAACATGACTATTTACATAACAAATGATTAAAACATTAGGCTTAGTGCATCTATTCTAGGTTAGGAAAAGGATGGAGAAATGACATCTAATTAAGTACCTAAAAAGGACATTAAAATAATTAAATAATTTTGTCTTACTTTAAATATTATTATAGCATATGGAAGTTACTTATATATTTTATCTATGAAGGGAACATTAAATAGTCATGGCAAAAAAATAGTGGTTTCAAAACATTATTTATACTTTAGTCTCAAGTTGATAAATTAGGTTTGAAAATTCCCTTACATTAATTCATGGGAATAATGATCAATTAATATGATGATTTACATGTATTTTGTAAGGTATAGATAATATGATTTCAATAATAAATATTTTTTTATGAAATTTTAATTAGAAAAATAACCTATGATTTTGAGATGGTTTTGACAAGCTAAAAAGTTCCTTAACCAATTCAACTTATAAAATTGATTTAAAATCTATCCAAATTTAATAAAAAAATTCAATTAAAAATTTATCTATATATTAAAAATATAAATTTTATCTTTTTGTATTTAGTTCATCTACAATCCAATTTATTTTATCGACATAGAAAAATACCCCAAAAATTGCTTTTGGAAAAGTATTCTAGAATCGACCCAATTTATTTGTAATAATTATGAACAAAAATTATTTAATTGTTAAATTGATATTTCACATCCATACAAAATTTATTCCAAGTTTTAAATTTCATTTTTTTTTGAAATTAAGTATTTATTGTGTTTCAATTTTAAACAGGTTTTACTACGTGGTTAAACACTAAAAACTTATTTTTTGATTGAAAGAGTTAAAAGGTATTTACTTCATTAGTTTAATTCAAACATAAAATTTGTTTCACAAAAGAAAGGGCTAAATTAAAATAACTTATATAAGTTGTAGATTTGGCCTTACAAAAAGATTTCCCATATTCACAAATCACATGGGTTCCACTATCGTCTCAAATTTATCTTCCAAGTTTGCTTTCAAAATTAGTTTTGTACATGGGTGATCATAGTTTTAGTGATCGAACTAGGGTTTGGTTAAGATAACCAAAATGACTTCTAAGATTAGATATTCACACAATAAAATTTTCCTTTGTATAACTTAAGTTTTGATTCAATAATATTTTTCAGCACATAAGTCTTTATAAGAGGGCTAAGAGGGTCATTAAGATATCATACCAAGTTTAAAATATGAGATTCGGAAAAAGGTGGAGTGAATGATCCTATCTAATGGATCCATTAACCCTCTACCCTCGAATTTATGCCATAAAGCAATGGTTAAAAAAATTATCATTTGGCATTTGGTTTGTTTCAAATGGGTTGAATACTTATTCCTTCTATTTACAGGTTTGAGTTTTGTTGATGTGGGTTTTATGGACACCTCAAAAAGTTTAAACGAGGTATCCTCTAATGTTTGGGGATCTATATGGAATAGGGTTCCACTTTGGGGCATGAGTTGTAGGTATGTGGTTAAAACAACCAGGGGATGGAATAGCAAGTTGAGCCTGTGGGTTGTTTAACCAAATTTTATGGATGGATGCATGGAATATAATAGAAAGGTGATCACTAGGTGAGTTGGATGGGTGGAGAATTATTCTATGGTGGGTAAATATCAAAGAAAATCAAAAGGAAAATAAAGGTAAGGATGAAGATAAGGTTTTGTGTTCTTGAATGGTAACTTCTAAGTCTATTTATTTGGTGGACAAGTATCTCCAAGACCAATATTTACTATTTACAACTTTTGCACACTCATGAACAAGCATGGTTAGCAATCTGGGATAATAAATATAGGATGATTAATGATCTCAACTGAAAGTTGTTATTCTTAGGGATGTTATTGCTCACCCTTATCTAAGAGGTTATAGTTTAGACCAAGAAGTTATCCGGGGTAGTTATGGCTCACTCTTAGAAGACTATATTTAAAAGAGATACATCTACACACCTTGGAATATCAATTCAACCTTTAATAACTACTTAAATCAATGAAATCTATCAATCCTTAATTATTATTACATATCTAAGATTAATATTAATTAATAAAAAAATAAAATTCATCCGTATCATTAGCACACTTCAAAATTATTGAATTAATATAGATAAAGAAACTTTCAATTTCATTAACACAGAGAGGGAATAAGAAAGAAAAAAACATGGTTACATGATAATCAATCTCTTGATCTCTTTCTATATATTCATTCAAAACTTTGAACCTTTTAAAATAAGGTTCGATATGTATATAAAGAACTTGGGGAAGGGGTCACCTCATCTTCCAAGTTTAGAAAACATTGATTACATCCTAAAGACTAAATGATAAGTCTCAATTACATGTCATAACTTATAGATACTTAGACATGTAACATGTGCATGCTAAAAAAATAGTTTATTTAATTATAACATGTATGAAAATAAGACTTAAATATTTGTTTATAACCATTACATGTAAAATTGTACAGAAAAAACCTTTATCTTCATGTTAAATCAGCTCTTGCTTAATATTTCTAAAAACTATTGTTGTAACTACATTTGTGCTTATTGTTGAAGATGTGGTGACTAGAGCTATACTTGGTGATGAACTCATTGATTAAACTAGAGTTACCATTATAAATGAGTTGTGATGTGGTATTTATTTAGATATTAAACCATAAGGGGCTGTAGTTAATGGAAGTGTTGTTATTGTCACTGTAGGTGGGGTTTAAGGAGCAAAATTGACAAGTGGCATTGATGTTCCTTTCTTTTTTGCATCTAACTCTTTTTAATAATTTTATGCCTTAGCATATTATGCATGAATTAAGTTCATGTCAAGAAGATGAGGCTTAGTCACCCTACCTATTTGTTCCATCAGCCTTTTATGTTCTATCTTGGTGGCTCGAAAGCCAACCCAGAAGACTTATACCTATGTTACGTTTCTCCTTGCTATGCCCAACTTGGTTTCAATGTCATCCAAACTCAATCATTGTAAAATATATTTGAAACCATCTAAGACTTGTTGATTCATTTAATCAAAAGTGGCTCAAGCTACCAATTTCACTCTATTATTCTAGACCACTATGAATTCAAGCTCAGTGAAAATTTTCTCTACTTGCTTTTCTAATTTGGCTAGCTTATTTACTAGAGTTTTAGAAGATGACACCCAATCCCATGCATCCTATATTCTGATTAGAGATAAATTCAATGCATTATATGCCTCCAAATGGGTCATTAGGTCTAGGTGGCTAAATGCCTTATTGGAGTTATACAATACTAAGAAATTAAATTTATTCTCATCTTCTCTAAAGAGCTTAAATAATTTGATAATTTAATTCACATGTGGATCCAAATTAATTCTCAAAGTATGAATTGAATCCAAAATATCATATAACCTAAGTGACACATTTTTTACATCCAATTCTCTACTAGGGGAAATGTGTATCATCTATTACTACTCTCTAAGAGTTTTCAACTCTTCTTCTAGATCTTATCTATCCAACTCCATTCCCTCATGTATAGCCAGAACTACCTCAGTATGAGTCTCCATATAGGACTTGAGGTCCTCAATGTATGGGGATTGATCCTTCTTATTTTTTCTCTTTGAAAGGGAATATAATTGTTCCCTTTCTTCCAGAATCAAACCCCTACCAGAACTATCCTTAATATTTATTTTTCTGACCCTTTGAACCAATGCTATAGCCTTGTCAAAAAGTGAGTTTATTATGAGAAGATCAATAATATTCATATTGGGCCTCTTAGAGGTTGAAGCTCCTAATTCTTTAGCCTAGTTTTGAAGAGTGAGCTTTAAAGGATATGATGGTTTAGCTTCTACTTATGCATGATCCTTAGGTTCATGTTTAGGTTCAGAAGAGGGTTTGGTAATTGAGGGCCAAATTATTTTATATTAATCTATGTTCCTAAATTATGGCATTGGGTGCACAACATAAACAAGTTACTTTCTTGGAGCCCTCTTGGTTTTCACTACTATTGTGGTTGAGACTGGTGTTGAAGAAGATAGAGGTGAACCTAATTGGGTAGAGGAAGCAATAATTTGGGTGATTGATTGGAAAATGGATGGGATGTAAGGAGATATGATTGAAGGGATAAAAACCAAAGGAAAATAAACTACAGTAGTGGAGGTTGAAGAAGCTAATGTGGCAATAGACTGAGTAGTAGTTGGGTGCATGAAAAGGATATCGACAAAAAATGATTACACAAGAATGAAAGTGGAAATAATTAGAGTAGGTATGTTATAAATAATACGTAATGATATTAAAGGAAAAAATCCTAAGGTGGAATGAAAAGAGGATCACTACCAGATGAATCACCAATGAGAGGTGCCTTTGCTTTTAGTGCTTATAAGCTAAAGAACTTGGCTTGTTGTAATTCATCCTCATCCACATCTTGTGTTAGATCACCTTACAATGAAGGTTATGCTTCCTTGAGTCCTTCTATGGATGGGGTATGAGGTCTATCCCCCTTTGGTTTCCTCTAATAACATTATGTCATTATCCTAGTTTTTGAAGCAATCATCTATTGGGGAAGAGAAGGGGTAGTCATACTCAATTTTGGGGCTATTGAATTTGCAAAAATAGGTTCCACTTAATCTTAATCATAATAATCCAAGGAAATCATCCCCATCTCTTCCCTATTTGTGTTGTACTTTACTTGTATCATCTTCTTTGTTAACTCCTGCTTGACTTTCCTTATTTCCATAACTGATGCTTTAATTAGAGGAGTTTATTTCTCTTCTCATGTAAGAGTGGGAATATATTCTAGATATTGAAGTTATTCATGTTATTAATCATGTGATGCCTCACCTATCAACTATTTTTGCTACTATTATTAGTCTTAAGCCACAGGTGGACCTTGGGGATTTTGTCCCTGGTCTATTTGTTGTTGATACGACCTTCCACTCTAAAATTTAGAGGATATCCATATTATTTGTAGTGGGATATATAATTTTTCTTAGATGAGTATGAGATAGGGTTAAAATTGTATTACCTTCATCATCCTTTCACTTCCTGATCATCCTTGGCATTAAGAAATAAGAAGTCATGATCAAATGGCTCATGTTTATATGAGAGGCCAAGGGTGTGAATTTTTTGATGGTCTTTCCCATGTGGGTCCCAAAACCTATGGGGGAGAATGGCTAATGAATATGATCTATTTACATTTATATATTCCTTGAATTTCCTCCTGATGGTGTACTGCATCTTCCCAATAGTGATATGGGAACTATGGAAGGTAGTTTTTTTGTTATTTGTTAGCTCCTCATCTATACCATTCCATATCTAGATGGAAATATCTTATTCAGATACCTTATCCTAATTAAAATTAGGAAGTTAAAGAGGATCCACATTATGGCCAACAACCATTATGATAGTGTAGTCAGGGTAAATCCAATAGTCTCCCATATTGGCAACTGTTTTGGTGTAGGGTGAAATCCTAGCCAAAGGCTAACCATGAATGGACATCCAAACCTAAGGGTAGAGATCCTCTAAAATCTTAGTGATGTTCCTAACATGTGAGTATATATGAATGAAAGATTAATAGTTACATATTCTATTCTTAATAACATCTAGGTTGGGACTCCATAGAACCCCATTATGCCTATACACTATTCCCATAACTGCATCTAATAGGTAAGACATCATATAAAAGTTTACCCCATGTGGCCTCTTATCTTTGTGTAGAATTTATTCATATATATGAGAACTTATGACTTCCCCTAATGCATATGTGTGCTCTGAAGTACTGAGTAGGTCTAGTAGGGGAACTCATTCTAGATGCAAGAAGTGAATGCTTACATGGTTGAATAATCGGTTTAATAATTCCATGCTTATACAAATCCCCATCCTAAATTGGGTGATAGCGATGTGATTAATAACATGTTCCTTTACAGTGAACATATTTCCTGGGAGAAGCCACCTTCCTAGTGTTCTCTCTAAATTTTTTGCCTTCTTTTAGATGACTATGGTATATAATTCAAATGTAACATTTGGGATAGCGAGACTCAAATACCTCATGAATTATTCCCTATAGATGTGCATGATGATTATGTTAATGTTGATGTAATGTAGGTAACTTCCATTTTTATTCTATACTCAAAGAATAGGCCTTGTATCAATTTTATACATGGCATAACCTCTAACTTAGTAATTGCATAGTGAAGGGCCTATCATTTGAATGGGATTAGGTCCTTTACAAGCTATTTCTTCTTAATTGAGATTTATTATTCTAATGAAAATGAATCCATATTCTCTATGACCTCCCATAAGGCCAAGTAATTGGGATAAATGCCATCAAACATAGTTGCATCAAAATTCATGTTTAAATACTTAATAGAGTATTTTATGGAAAACCTATAAGGTGCTAAGGGTCCCTTGTATGACCTAGACAAAGATGCCATTATTGTTTGATAGATCTTAGGACATTTTAAGCTTTTAAAAATGGTGGGCACTAAACTAAATTATGTGAGTTGTAAGTCATCTTGGACATAGCTAGGGATTTTGATATTATTGGAGGCTTAAGTTTACTCAAGCTCTTAAAAGTTGATAGAGATGAACTTGGTTAGGGGATAATTGTTATAGCTTTCTGCACTCATTTCTAGTTTGTGCACCATTAATCACTAACATCTATGAGTTTGTCACCTTCATTAAATTCAAATTTGACCACCCAATCTTAGTGCACACACCATATAGGATGCTTCCTCATTTGGGGTGCTATGGTGTTGCCTTTCCCTTTATGACATTTGTCATTATATGGTTTATTCAAAGAGTCAAACTCTACCTTAGGGCATAAAAGACCTCAAAAATCTAAATACTCTTTGGAGAGATTCATTTTGAAATGGTAAATTCTAAATACACCAAAGGAATAATTCTCTAAGACTAAGTACTCTTTGGAAAGATTATGGTTCAGGTGGAATTTGTTGTATATAAAGTTTCTGAAGTAAAGCTTCCAAATGAAATTCCCTAAAACAAAGTTCTGAAGTAAAAATTTTGAAGATAAAGTTACTAAAGAGAAAGTTACCAAAGTAAAACTTCTAAAAAAATATTTTCGAAGTGAAAGTTACTGACCAAAAAGTTTCCAAAGAAAAAGTCCTTGAAGTGAAAGTTGTTGACTAGAAAGTATTTGACAAAAGTTGTTGAATGAAAACCTTTTAAAGAAAAGACACTGACTAAGACAAATATTTCAAAGAAAAGAAGTTTCCAAATGAAAACCTTTTGAAGAGAAAATATCTAAATAAGTTAATCTAAATACCTGCCATGCAAAGCATTTCTTCCCAACTTTTCATTAATAGATTAGTTTGAACAGGTCCTTTCAAAAGGGAAATAAGTGGATCCCAATGTGTGATTCAAAATTTAAAACACTGAGTTTATACATATAATAATAACTAGAAGAAATACATAAATACCCAAATAAAATATTCATACTCTCTAAAAACAAAGGGGGTCCCCACTTTTCAAAGAAAAATATAGGGTGGGCTGTGTTGAATATAACAAATGGTGACTCACAGGGGTGACTACTCTTGAGTTTTCAAGAACCCAAAACCTATAGTTTTAAAATACCAATATCAACCATAAATCATACCAATAAAAATGATTAAATAAAAAATGAAAAGAGACTCTTAATAATCCTATGCAATATACTAACTTCACTTATACCTTGGATCTGTGTGTGGAAAGTGATCTTTATCTCTTGTCTCAAGGTGTCAGTAAAAGATATGGGGTGAGCTATAGGTTTCATTTTGGTTGGATGTTAGGTGTATAGATATTAGGGAGCTTGGGCATTTCTCTTCTACTAGCCAGGCATCCATAATGCTGATAAAGATACCTTTGATCACCTCTTTTTTCTTTCTTCATAGTTTCCATGATGCATGTTACATTTATCTTATTTAATCATGTAGGGTTCAAATCCTTTTTTATTTTATTTTGGACTTTTGAGATTATGCCTTTTATTTTTAAACTTTTTTTTCCTTTTTGAATGAAAGAGGGAAGAAGGTGACCACAATGAGCTGATCATAATAAAGTTTTGGTTTAATCAAAATGTCCCTGTCAACTTTTACCCATGTAAATGGTTATTACCTTAAATAAGTATTAACATTTTGTGTGCATTTGACCCAAGAGGATAAGGGGAGTTTTCTAAATTTACACAAGATTATGGGATAAAATTTCACATACTTGATGAAATCATTAGCTTTAGGACATGTTCATAGATATTTCTCTCATTACTTACCTATACTAAGAATTTTGAATTACATTATGCATCACCCATTGATTCGAGTTAGATTTAAAATACCTCAAACTATAATTTGATTATACTAGGATGGATCAATTTAGACTGTCATGAAATCAAAATAAAACTACCCTAAAAAGTAGGAAAACTATTGAAAGCAAAAATGCTAATCTAGAAAACATGAATTACTCTAATAAAAGTAAATGCTTTAAAATAAGAATCTAACTAATGAAGTAAATATAACCTACTTCTACCTCTACCAGAACATCTATCATTACTTAGAGACCTCTCCAAATAGGGAAACCATGAATTAATGCTTTAAAAACCATTTATTAACTTGATATGTCAAATTGTTACCTTGAAGATCTATTAAATGGAATGCATTATTACCTAAGATCTTAGATATCTTTTACGGTCCTACCCATAATGGGGTAAACTTATCATGCATTCATTTTTTCTCATGGGATTTGCCCCATAGTATCACTAAGTTAGAGATCTTGAATGTTTTGAATTTCACTCTCTTATTGAATGATCTCTTGACCACATCCTAATTATTACTAAAGTTTTGCAATGCTTCATTCCTATAATCTTCCATTTCGATGATATCCAACAATTTGGACTCTATTTTTTCATTAGACTCCATGTATTCTTGCATAAACTGATATGTTGGGAATTTCAACATGATTGGGAATAATGGTTGTTTCCCATAAACTAATAGATATGGAGAGGTTTTAAGGGCCTATTTATATCTAGTCTAGTATGCCTAGAGTGCATATTTTAGTAAGAGATGCCACTTCATGGGTTTATCTATAGCTAAATTCTTGATAGCATTTATGAGGTTCTTATTGATTGACTCAACCAATCCATTCCCTTATGGGTAGTGATTGGAGTATGATCTGATTATAATTTGATTATCAGGGTCCCATTTAGTGAACTCAATTGATTGAAATACTAACCTATTGTCATAAAAAAAAGATATAAGTATGTCAAACCTAGTCATGATATGTTATTCAAGAAATAAATCACATCTTGAGTTCTTGAGTTCTTGTTGGCTACTACCTCAGTCCATCTAGTGCAATAATCCATATCAGTGAGCATAAATTTATGACTAGCTAAGGAATTTGGGTTTATAACACCAATGAATTAATCCCCATTGGGTTAATGGCCTACCTTGAATCATAGGTTATAGTGGCATTACTATGTATACCTCTCTTTTTTCCAAAACCTAAAATTCATGGCACATCCTCACATGGAAGTGAGCATCCTTAAAGACCATCAACCAATAATAACCCATTTTGAGTATTTTATAGGACATAGTATTACTAGATGGATGGTTGATACCAATATTTTGATGTAGATTTTTGAAGATTTCCTAAACTTATCCACATGACACACATCTTAAATATATGCCTCAATAATTATTCCTACAGAGGACTCCTTTGCTGATCATATAGTGAGCAACTTTGATCCTTAAATCTCTTTTTTACTTTCTTTTGAGATCTTAAGGGTATGTTCTAGTGAGTCAAAATTGAATAATACCCGAATACCAATTTTCTTGGGAAACCTATGTTTGGAAGACCTTTTTGGTAGTGATGCACATGTCTGGTTCAATCATTAATTAAATAATGCCTTGTCCTCTAACAATCCTAGTAGTTGTAATTTCAATATAAAATGCCTATAATTTTTCCATCCATTTACCTTTACGTTCCCCTAATTCATTCTATCCTAGTGTAATCTTGATAATAGGATATACTACTATGGTGATGGTCTTATTCTGGAGGATGTAGTGCCTAAACTTCTTAACTTACTTGATAGGAGAAAACATTTGCTTATCAATCAAGAAGTATTTGAGTTTTACATATTTCAAGTTTGTAGTCATAAACATGATATGATGCTCACCTTATTCCCTTTTTTGCATAAGTATGGTATCAATAGTATGCTCTAAGGTGAATGAGTACAAGAAAAAGTCTTCAGTGAAGTTCAAGCTTACCAACACTAGGGCTTATGAAATAGACTTGTTTATGTTTTAAAAGGACTTCTTAGATTTAGGTTTCAAATCCACTTTGGCATTCTACTTGAGCATTATATTTAAGGGCTTCATAATCTCTATAAATCTTGATATAAATTTCCTTACAAAATTTATCTTTCTAAAGAAGGATTTGAGCTTCTTTTTTCTATTTAGAAACATTATTTTTGAAATCCCATATATTTGGTTTAGTTTAATGGTGATCCCATATTTAGTAATAATGTGGTCTAGTAGCTTGCCTTTGGTAACACTGAATATACTCTTCTTGGGGTTAAGTGATACACCAAACTTCTTACACCTTTCAAAAATGGATTAAAGGTGGTCAATATGATCAGCTCTATTTTTAGAGAAAATAGTGAGATAATCCATGTATATGATTATGCACTTACCTATCAGTCCCTAGAATGCATGATCCATTTCTCTTTTAAAAGTATCTCTAGCATTGATCAGCCTAAATGGCATTCACTTGTATTTATATATTCCCCATTTCATAGTAAATGTGGTTTTCATCCCATCCTTTGATTCAACTAGTATTTAATTATAGCCTAAAAATATGTCTAAGAAAGACATCATTTTAGACCCACTCATAGTTTGTATTACCTCATATAAGGAGGGAAAAAGATAATTATCCTTCTCTGAATCTTTATTCAAATTCCTAGAGTCAACAAAATCTAATTTTTCTACTGTTTTTATTATTCATAACTAAATTGGACATCCAAATTGAATACCTAATAGGAAAAATTATCTTATCACTTAACAACTTCTCTATTTCTTTTTGGATTAATGGTTCCAAGATAGAATTAACCAACATTTACCTTTGCCTAAATGGTTTATGATTAGGCTTAAAAAGAATTTTATGGGTGCTGAATCTAGGATTGAATATCCTTAAGTCATCGTAGGTCCATGCAATTACATATTTATACCTGATAATCAGTTCCTTAACCTTTTGCCTTTCATCTGGTGTCTAGATTAAGCCAATATTGATGAAGTGTGCATCCTTCTCATCACCTACATTTTTTGATCTAAATTTAGATTCATTAAACTTGAGTTGCCTTTGTGATTGTGCTTGAGGATCTATAATTAAGGTCCTTTCTAAGGTGACCATTATTAATGGGAGGTGATTCTCCTTTAGTTGGATAACACCTTCTTCATCCAATTCTTCATGGCACCTATGGTTTCTTTCTTTATCATTAATTATTTAAGATTTTAATTATCTTGAATTTGTCAAAAATTGGATAATCTACTAGTCATCGTTAAACACTTAAAAATTTTAAACATTGTTTGGTACTGAAGGATAAGGATCCAATTCAATGGAGAAATTTTAGACTATTGACTCTTGTAAGGGTGCCAAATTCATTGTTGAAGTGGTCAGTGAATTGGAAACTTTATTTTATACTCTCAAGATAGCTACTGTGTTAAAGCTTCAAATGGTTCAATTAGATCCCATTCTCTAAGCTCTTATTTCTTTAAGTATGATAATTTTTTTTGGATATTATCATTGATTAAGGGGGAGATTTTTGAGCATTTATCTTTATGTGTTGAGCTTTGATATTTAATGTTGTCATTTATGTAAAAAATTCTAATGTAGATGAATGGTTTTATCATTTGATGTCAATATGATATCAAAGTTTCTTGTGCAAATGCTTGGTCAAGAAAGCTACGAGGTATATATGTGAGGGAATTTTGTTACCAACATAATGTGTGTTGTAGATGTGATAAAATAATATTGTTTTTAGAATGTTCTAATCATTAAGAAGCAACATGAGTAAGTATGGATCTATATATAAAATATAAATAATCTTGTAATTATTTGTCTAGACCTTGTGAGGTAGTATTTATAGATGGAAAGGTGAAATGAGTGAGCTCCAAAGATGTAGCAGTGTGCTCCAAAATACTAGGCAAGCAATGTCAAAGATGCTTCAAATGTGATATGAAGATGAGAATGCTCCAAAGAGAATGCCATGAATAATACCTAATAGTATTCAATCATGATAGATATTGTTTGAAATTGTATTTGAGGTATTGAAGACCTTGTAGATGAGTAGAAGGTTAGCTCTGAAGATCTATGTATGCATCTTTGAAGATGCTATAGTTGAGCTCCAAAGTTCTATTAAAGTTACAAAGAAGAGATGAGTGAGTAGATTAACATTGAAAAAAGTAAGTAAAGTTGTTTTGAGTATGTGCATGAAGTTTTAGGTCTTGGTTTATAAAGAAAAGCTTGAAAAGTATTTCAAGGTTTCATGAGTGCATAGAATGAAAAGTTATCTACCTGAGAAGGTTTTATCAGTGATCATTGGCATGTGTAGTAGTTTCATGAGATCCTAAGTAATAGCTACATTAGATCCTATGTTGTTCAAAGTAGATGAGGAAGGGTTCTAGATCAAATCACAAACATTGGTTTTTATAAAGAGGAGCTAAGTTTTATGAATGATCATTAAGACTAGAAGTTAGTCTAAACCCTCATAAAACCTTGAGTGTGACTCGATGTTGAAGATATTGTTCAAATGAGATAAGAATGGTTTGATATGATTATAAAAGTGATTAGAGATTGAATTCAACTCTCCTAGGCATCTCTAGGTTTAATTGGTTTCTCAGGTGAGTGAAAAGACCATACATATAAGTGATTGTCTTTTGAATATTTACTGTAGTAGATAGTGATGACTAAGTTAAAGTTATAAAGTGGATGAAGATAAAAGTGTAAGACTTATAGTTTATGATCATAAAGGCTTATAGATAGGTTCCATAACTTAGGTGTGTGAAGTTGGTGATCAATGTTGGCTAGTCGTTGAGTAGACCTTGTGGTACAGATAGTGAAGAAATTAGACATAATAAAGAAGATGATTTTTGATGTATTTTCATGAAGGAGAGATGCATTGAAATACATGATTATGTTTTTTGGGTCTTGAATGATATATAAAAGCTTTAAATAAGATTAGTAGTTGGTGTAAGAGGTTGAAACATTAAATCCAAAGTGGATTATTTGACTATGTAGAGTCTATGATATAAAAGGTTAGAATATTGGTCTATAAGACTAATAGTTTTCATTAGATCTTATGATCTAATTGATTGAGGTTTATATGAGGATGTTGAAGGATTTTGTACATGCATAGAAAGCCCTTGAAGTAATCAATCATGAATCAGATGTGCTTGTTTCTTAGATTATGTTTTGGATTCAATTGATAGTTTTGAGTGAACATCTTACAAAGGTGTGTTTGAGCCTGTCTACCCTAAGTTGAAGAATCAAATGAAGTTGATTATGACCTATAGGCCTTCTACAAATAGTGATTTGAAGAAGGGTTCAAATGGAAATTTGACCTAAAAGATGTTTTAGACCTAAAGCAAATTAGCTAAGGGCTATGAGAGTGGTGTGTGATGTGTTCCTACTGTATGAAGTGTTTTGATAAGCTACAAAGAGATCCAAGGGTATTGTGTTGTTGAGAAGGCCTATTAGGTATCCATAAACATAAAAGAGGAGTAAGGGATAATTGATGTATGGCCAACCTATTGTAGTGATTAATTCATGACTAAGGCATGTTATTGTAATATGATTTTGCCTATTTATGGCCAACTTAAGGGATTTTATTGTATAGCTGACTTAGAAGGATATGATCAAATGGATTGTCTAAAAGTAAGGTAATTAGGCTTATTTTTGTGTCCTTAGAGGAATATAAGTGGGGATGCGAAGAGTATGTGAGAGTAGAACATGGTAAGTGAATGACATAGATCATTTACGAGTAGAAAGAGGTCATGCAGACTAATAGAGATATCATGTATATCTAGCAAAAGTTTTATAGGAGAGTGAACAAGGTCAGAAGACCTAATCAAGTCATGAAAAGGGATAGTTAAGTGAAGAGAGCTAAAGATCAGTTTGAGAGGGCTGAAGAGAGTGAAGATCTAAAAGAGTAGATCATCATCTATTATAGAAGCAACAAGGAATTCTGAAGGTGATAAAAAATTAGGTGGCTAAGTTGGTACGAAGTCATTAAGGGGGTTGTAACCTCCTTACAAGTTAGAGCTTGATAAATCAAAATGGGTGCTTAGTAAATTATAAGTTAGTACTCCTTATTGAGTTGGTGTTTAGCTAAAGACCCTCAAGTTGGTGATTGACAAATTGGGGTTGGTACTCTGATTTAAGTGGGTGCTCAACTAAATGTTGATGTTTGTCTTATAAGATAGTTGTCCATTTGCTTCATGAGTGGATTTTCTACCCTAAGAGGGTTTCTCATGTATATGATATGTTCATGTGTTTCTTGATCTTATGTTTTGATATTTATGATTGCTGAGATATACATTCATGTTAAGATGGTTCATACATAATTAAGTGGAATTAAATGAAAAGTTTTGAAGACTGATTCACCCCTCCTCTCAGTCATTTTGTTTCCAACATTTTCATTGATATTTAGTTTTAACTTAGTTAATAATGAGTTTAGAATCTTTATATACCAATAGTTCTTTGACATTATTCTTGAAGGTAAACTGTAATCCCAAAATTAAGGCCTCCTATTCTACTCTATTCTTGGTACATGGGAATTGGAGCCTAATGTTGCTAACAATTTTATTTCTTGTGGATTGTCCATATTGATACCAATGCCTGATCCTTATTTTGATCTTGATTTGTTGAAATGAAGGGCCCACAATTGGGAAGGGCCCTACATTTATTTTGGTGCTTTATGTCTCATGGTAAATGTATAAATTCTAATACTAAGAGATTAATAACTTACCTCTTCATTGATGGTATTATACTTTGTAATAAGATGCTTCATCTTTCACTCTTGATCAATCTTGATCTATTTAGTAATGCCTCTTCAAGGTAGCTAAATATGCAAAAAGTCTATGGAATGATATAGATTTAATGTTTTTGACCAATCTCTACTCAACAATAACCCATATCCTTTAGGAATATCCACTGCTAAGATATTGAGAGTCATATGTACTCTAGGTTCTAAGTCAACTTGAATTCTCACATCATTAAGCTCTCCCAATATAGGCACTATTGTTTTATATAGCGATGACAAAATTATCTTTGATGGATTTGGTGTTAAATCAAGCTTTTGACAAATTAAATTTGACATTACTATTATTGAAGCTCTGAAATCTACTAGACAATTATGTATATTCTTGTCAAATGATTGAATGGTCAGCAAGAAAGGGGGAACCTTAGGCTTGCTTTTATATATATTTTTTGTGTTAGTTGTCTTGGAATTTTTTGCAACAGACTTACCTATGATGGACTTCCATAAGAGCTCCTTCTGCTCTATGATTTGTGCTATTTCATGAAGAGTGATGTTGGTCTTAATTTTCTTCATATCCTTAATAATATTATTCCTCTATATGCTGAGGCTAATCATTCCCTTTATGGGGAGGGGGATTATTGTCAACTTTGGGATTTGGAAGAATAACTATATTATTGGGAAGAGTAGAAGTATTAAAAGGATACCTATTCCTTAGGTTATATTATTCTTCTTAAACTGCTAGAACACTTGGACTTCATCAAAATTATCCTCTAGAATATTATCTTCATTAAAGAAGAAAGTCACATAGGTCTCAAAGACCATAGCTAAACTTGAAGGGACAAATTCATGAGGGAGATCTGGAGGATTCATAATTTGATATTGTTCAATCATTTCTCTCTAAATGATTTCAAAGGCTACACATAAATCTATACAGTCCAATTCTCCATGTTGTGATGTGTTATGGACCCTGCACCAGTAGGGCAAAGCTATTTCCATAATATTGATTTTTAGTAGCTTATTAGACTGTTGATGTTTTACATTATTGATGGGCCTATTAAAAGGCCTGTTATATCTTGGAAAACTAGAATTTTGGTTATAATTCTAATTAGTGGTATTACTATTGGGCCCCCTTTTTGACTAAGTATGGATTTGTGCCAGCTCAATAGACATCTTGACATGAGGCAATCACTTATTATGATTGCTATTTTATCATTTTTTATGCCATCTAGAGGAATCATCACAAACCTAGTGCTAGCTAGCAGGTGGTTACTTGGCACAAAGTTTTTAATGGCATCTTCTTGAGTGATATGTACATGATGACCATAATGAAAAAGGTGTAAGGTGATGGAATAATCAACCAAGGCTCTAGATCAACACCCAATGTGCACCCTTCACCCTGGCACAAAGATATTCCTAAGTGATATAAATGTGAGCTCAAACTAGTATGCAATGATGTAGAAGTGAAGTAGAAAATCTCTACAAAATTGACTCTAGATATCATGGATGCCATTAGCATAAGTTTTAGCATAGATGCCTTTGAGGGTCCATATTGCAATGCCAAAGCTCACCTATGAGCCTATGGACCATTTATTATATTAGCTAGCATTCAATATATTTTATGTATCATGGACTCTGTTAAGCATTTAAAATTTGAGTAATGAAGAATAAAAATTGTAGTAATACATGGTGTTCTTGGGTTTAATCTCTTTAATTTTATTATTGAAATGCATAATGAATGTGATGATTTTAGTGTTATAAATTCAATACAAATGTTAAGAATGATATTTTCAAGATTTTTATTTATGGAATTCATGACATCTCTATAATTTATGATGAAATTAGAATATTATGTGGAAATACTCTACATATTGAAAAGACCCCATGCCAAGTAATGATAAATGGGCTTAAAGCACTAAACTAAGTGTGAACCCTTGATTTATAACATTCCATTGAACCATCCAAACACCTAAATGATGTTTAGCTTAGTAACATAGAGGATTATGCCCTTGATATCCTAGAACCAACCTAATATAGGCTTTCACTCATATGGTCAAAAGTGGATCCCTAAATAGGCTTTGCACCTATAGACAATCAACCTATCCCAGAAATGGCTTGTACCAATGAACCTACCATTAATAGTGTTGTAATAACCAAGTCATATAAATAATGAGTTATGAAATGGAATTAATATAAAAATACAAGCCTTGGTTCTTTATCTATTGTGCTTTGAGTGAGCACATAAGGCTTGCACCTTATGTGAATTGAAGCCAGTCCAATTGAATGATAAATGTTGAGCACTATGAGAACATGCCTTATTTGTGCCTTATTGTGATAAGTTGAGAAATATATTATAAAAATAAAATGAACACTTGGATAAATAAATGAAGTGAAAACTCAATTAAACTAAAACATTTTAGTTTTATTAACAGGACCCATGTTGAATTTTGTACTGTAATGATACGATAGAATAATGTTTTGAATCTCCCTTGAGAATATTGAGTGCTAGATGTAATAGGTGGAAGAAAACTTTATGCTAAAGAATACATCATGTAAAGGATATAAACTAAGGAAGTGGGTCCAAAATAACTTGTATGATGCTTTGTATGAGGTCTTCTTTTATGAACTACTTGAGCATGTGTACCAATGGTTGGATGCCTATGTGACCCATAAAAGATGAATCTATAAATAGTGCCTTTATTAGATGGAGTGCTTATAAAATATTAAGAACCTTGATGCCACTTAGTATAAATATATAGATAAATGGTGGTAAAAAACACTGAATAGTTACATGCTTGAGTTCACAGTATCAACATACTCCTACCCTGAGGAAGCAGAGTATCAATTATTATGTGAGCATAGAGGCACATTTGTGAAAGAACTTAGTGTAGATCTAAAAAAATTGATGGTGGATTATGGCTTTGAAACTATGATAATGGAAGGCTAAAGTCCTTTTGCATATGAGCAACACAATAGGGAAGAAGGGGATGTGTAGGTGAATCAAAATGGAAGGGGATGAGTAGATTGACACCCAAGAGATTAAGTGAAACAATTAAAACAAGAGAAAGTGTAGACTAATAGAAGATCTAGAATTTATAAATTCCAAGAGGATCTATAGTGAGTGGGGAGGGCATGGGGAAGGATCTCTAGAATTATAGTAGTGCCAAGAGGAGAGACACAATGAAGCCATAAATCAAGCTCAATAGTTGATGGGTGTAGAATGATCTAGGTTCCTATAGAATTTAAACATTAAAGATGAATTAGATATACCTACACTCTTTGAACCTATGGAACAAGATCATACACTAGATCTCCCTCAATAATAAATAAGAGTAATAACTGACCTTGTTGTCAACATTGACTTTGACCAATTTTTTGACTGAGAGTATAATTTCATGATTGAATAAATTATTCCTTACAAAGAGCTAAGTGAGGATACCTCTAAAATTTTGGGTGCTATCTCAACAACATATTATGTGAGTGTAAGATTTCTAATTCAATGAATGTTAGCTATGTAGATGGGATAATAACCCATAAAAAGTGTCTTGGTGCCACAAGTGAGTATCACCATGTCATTGACTTCCATGATGCCACCAGTAATAATGGGGTCAATGCCTAACCTAGTGACCAGAGGCATTGGAGGACCACCACTAGCACAAGTACCATGGGGGAAAACACCTCATATGTTAATGCCATCTATATAATCTATATTATGAAATGGATATGCACTTACCAAAATATTGTGGCATGGAAAATCTTGTAGATCATGTGCTAAAATATGATATTTAATGGCGTGCTTGGGGTATAACCCAGTCAGAGTGCAAAGTAACATAATTCATGATAAATTTTCTTAAGCATGCTCATATGTGGTATAGGAAATTTGATCCTAACTAGGGTATGATTTATTATGACACTTTGAATGAAGCATTCTTGAGGGAGTTTGATATACCCAAGTTTGAATAGTAGAGTATTGCTATGCTCAATGAAATTAACCAAGGATAATTAGAGAGCATGCACTTGTATGATGTTAGGTTCAAAAATATTATTTTGAAGCTTCCTTATAATATTCACCCTTCCAAACATGTACAATGGTTTTTTGGAGGATTGTTAGTACCTTTCAAAAGATCACTATCCATGAAGACATTCACGGATCCCCATAAAGTGCTTAAGGCCATGCTCTAAATTGAGGTAGTCAAGAGTAATGATATAGTAATCAACCCATTCATGGAGGCACAAATAACATCTATAGCCTCCCAACTATAAAATCTAACTACTAGTTCATTATAAGATGTTTGAAGTAGATTATGGTGTGCTAACTGCAAGATAAAAGGCCATAATATGAACAACTACCCTTGAAAGAATATGCACACATTGCTTTTAAGATATGAAGTTTGTCATGAGGTGCATGATGTTTACAACTACCCTTTATTATAATATGCCAGTTAGGTTAACACAAACATCTAGTACTGATTGTGTGATTCTTACACTCATACCATAGTTGATTGTTGTGTAATCAATGAGATGTGTGAGAACATGTTGAAAGGTGTATAACAAGCAATTATAACAACTAGATGGTAGGAAACCTAAGGAAATGAGGGTTATAGATAGTAGAATATAGTTTATGGGATGCAAAAAGGCATGAAAGGGTGAGGTGGAGGATGTGGTGGAGGATGATTCCCACTATGATCATGTTACAAGTATGGCTTGATTGAGCACTATCAACATGACTACCTCACACATCCAGCATGTGGGTATTGTTGATGAACACACAAGGTTAAGGAATGCCCTGACTTATACAAGAAACTAACCTAAGGCCAACTTAACATAAACAAAGGGAAATGAATGATATGGCATGAGCCAAAATTAGAGAAGTGGACTATAAAGGTGCAAACAACTTGCATAGATCTAATCAAAGTGTAGGTAACTACTCACAGTGGGTTTACCACTCAGTTACCCATTATGCCAACACTAGAGTTGTGCCTAGAGTATGGGGAATAGAGATACACTAAGCACATCAAATAGATATAACCCAAGGTGGCACCTTACCCTGACTTTACATATCAAAAGGATGTTTTGAAATAGGGAATGAGTGTCATTAAAAACTTGTAAGGAGATCTCCAACTGGCATGAGACCTAGAAGCATAGGCTACTACCTCAAGCAATAAGTAAGATAGCTAGGAGGCTAAAACAAAAGAGTTAATGAATATCTTGTGCCTCTTGTAGACTAAATGATGTTGTCCTTGCTAAACAACTTATTCTTAGAGTACATAGGGCAAAAACTAGTGGAATTTTCCATGCCCTACATGGAAAGGGTGTGAGAAGTAAGGCATGCATAGAATACAGAGTATGTTAAAGAAATCTTCATGAATGACACTATTAATGGATGATCAATATGTGAGGTATTTATGGACATAAGTGTTGAGGTCAATATTTTGACTAAAATTGCATTGGAAAAGATGGGTAGGCTAGCCTTGAGTCCTTCCCCTCATGTGCTTTTCATGGCTAAGAAAACTAGAGTGTAACCCATTACAATTCTAAAGAGTGCCATTGTAGATATCATGGGCATTTATTTCTATGCTAACTTCAAGGTGATCAAGTTGGTAGAGAAAGATAATTATCTAGTACTCTTGGGAAGGCCATGGTGCTATGAAAATAATGTAGACATGCACTTTAAGAGGTGCTACATGACCTTTGAAAATGGCAAAGATAGGGTAGTAATCCCCCTCTCAAGTGACCAAGGACCCCATTACATATAAAGTGTTGATCTCAAATATGAGATCAACCATATCTATAGCATCATAGTACAAAGCATTGAGACTCTCAATCCTAGTAACCAAGGAGTGATATCTTGAGAATATGGATAGTCAGCTTTAGATACCATCAATGTTTCTTGTGATTGATAGGTCAAATAAGATTATAAAACCATTGGTCTAAGGTGCCATTTAGTATGTGCAAAGATGCCAAAACCTATGAGGACTACCTGGTCCAAATTGATCACACTCCCAAGAGATGGGTCCATTGTGCCAAGAAGGGAAAGAAAGTGTTTTGCCTAAGCAAAGGAAAACTTGTGATGCTCCTAAGGTATGAGGGGATAAAACCTATAGAATATTATGTTTATGGCCTAGAAATATGCATCCAAAAAGAGAAAAATGGGCACACTAGTGTATACTTTAAGGAGTACTATCACTCATTAGTGGGCAACATAAAGGTCTACATTGCCAACTTGGCAAGATGTAAAAGTACCAACATGTACTAGATTTAGGAAAAGTAATGAGGAGCTAGACATCTTTACCTACTTTAGTGATTGTGACCCTATAGTGAATGTGCACTTATGCAAATAAACTTGGATTGTCTATGATGATAATGCCCTAAGGAACCCATGGGTGCATGCTTTCTAAAAGACCTTAAAGATTTGGGTGTAAGCATAGTAAGTTATTAATGAGATGCACCATGAGATAGAAAATTGGGATGCACTAAAAGAGAGGTTTATGCACACCTCCTTTTCTTCATAGAACCTAAAATTTATCAAACCACTATAAGTGATTCATAGGGTAGTGTTTGAAGACATTGCCATCTTAGAGGATCACCTAAGAGATATGTTTAGGGAAAAATGGATAGCACTCCTAAATTTATTTAAGGAGTAGGAACTCAATATTGACTTGAATGAGGAAGATGATGAAACTTAAAAAGATCATAATCAGATGATCTTGACATACAAGAATAAACTAGTACACCAAATAGATGATAATGACCCTGGTGAAGAAGACCTAACTCATATTTGCATATAGATAATTAAGGGAACTTAACAAGTTGAGGAATCACATAAGGAAATGAATGAGCCCTACCATGCACCACTTAAAACTAACAAGGTCAACATCAATAAGAAGGGGAACTAGAGATGGCTACTCTAGGTGCATATTGGTCTAATATAGAGCTAGCACAAATTGTGGATCTCCTTAAAAAGTTTCAAGATTTGTTCCCTCAAAATTATCAAGACATGAAGGGCACCTACCCATACCTTGTGAAAATGAGTATAAAAATAGTGGATGGTATAAGACCTATCAATAAGTGACCCTATATAATTAACCCTAATCTCCATACCAAGGTCAAGATGGAGATTGATGGGATGATAGCCACAAACATCATCTAACCTATGCAAAAATTTGAATGGGTGATCCCCATGGTGATTAGCATTAATAAGGATGGGTACATTGACATTTGAATCAATTATAGAATGTTGAACATCATCTATGTTATTGAACCCTTCCCAAATCTGTTCACTAATGAAGTTTTGGATGGTGCCACAAGTTGTGAAATACACCTTCACTGATGGGTTATATGGATACCATCAAGTCTAGATTAAAGAGGAGGATAAGCCCAAAATAACCTTTGTGATTGAATGGGGTTGTTTCAATTATAATGTGATGCCCTTTAGACTCAATAATGCACCATCTATGTTCTCTAGAGTAGTGATTACTACATTCAAAGACCTCATCCACAAGTTCCTCCAAGTATACCTAGATGATTGGATTGTGTATGGGCTTGTAAGGGACCATTATGATAATATACATCTAATGTTTGAAAGGTTCAAGAAACAATATATATACTGGAACCTAAAGAAGAACATTTTCATAACACCCTTTGGAACCTTGATTGAGTATATCTGTAAAGATGGTCTGCTCATCGATCTTATAAAAATTACAATAATCATTCAGCTCTAGACTCATTCAATGTAGAAAAACATTTGTGCCTTTCTTGTCCATTATAGTTATCATAAGAAATTCATGAGGATCTATGCAAAGATTGTGACACCACTAGAATATCTGTTACATAAAGATGGCCCATTCTATTAGGGCACAACATATGAGGATGCCTTTGAAAATCTGAAGGTCAAATTGGCTATCACACCTATTCTATAATTTCCTAATTAGATGACCTCATTTCACATCCATATTGATGCTTCTGACTCTACAATTGGTTCCATTCTAGTGCAGCTCGATGAAGGTAATATAGATAATCTTATCTCCTTTGTAAGATAAAAATTGACCCAAATAAAGCATAACTATACAATTGATCACGAGGCATTGGCCATGGTTTATGCCTTTCAAAAATTTAGGAAATACTTTTTAGTGACCCCATTCATCTTCTTCATAAACCATAAGGTGCTTAATTACCTCATGAACAAGCCCATTCTCCATAGGCACATTCGTAGATGAATAGTTTTATTTCAAGAATTGTAGTTCTCAGTTGTTGTCAAGCCTATAAAATAAAACTCAGACCCAAACCATTTATACCATATCAACTCTAGTGATTCAGTAGTGCCCATTGAGGATAACATGCTAGATACACAATTATATAGAGTCTAACACATCCCTAAGGAATTGATGGAGATATCTACTTTCTTAATGTTTAGATTTATGACCTAGACTATGCCTACCAAAGAGAAGAAATAGCTTGTAGTTAAAACTTCCCCTTCTCAACTCATCAATGAGGAACTATAAAAATTAGGTCAAGATGAAGTCCTATGTCGATGTATCTTGGAATGTGAAAGGGAATCCATTTTATTTTAGGTGTATAAAGGGATAGCGGGAGGCTATTTTACTAGAGATGCAATGGCATGCAAGGTATTGCAATCAAGATTGTGGTGGCCAAGTCTATTCTAAAATGCAAAGGATTATGCTAAGGCATGTGACATATGTCAGTGCATAGGGAATTCTAACCACCAAGTTAAAATTCCTCTCATCCCCATTCCTAGCTAGGCATCATCCAAAAAATGGTCCATTGATTTTCTCAGGCTGATCACTCTTGTAGTGAGGTGATTAGGTGTAAGATATAATCTAGCTACAACTAACTATTTCACCTAGTGGTCCAAGGAAAAAATGACCAAAAATTGCATAGCTACCATAGCCATAATTTTTATATGGGAGAACATCATAAGTCACTATGGGTGCCCACTCAGTTTGGCGAGTGATAGGGGCACACACTTCATCAATAAAACTATGCAGATCCTATTAACTAAATATATGTTGGTGTAGCATAAGAAACCACCTTATCATCCATAAGCAAATGACACATTTGAGGCATTTAATAAGATCTTGGGAATGTGCCTCATAAAGATATGTGATGTTGGTTGGAAATATTATGATGATCAAGTGTCAATAATACTATGCACATACCACATAACCTACAAGTGCATGAATAAAGCTACACCATTCCAACTAGTGTTTAACAAGAGGTAATTCTTTTGATGGAGTTATTAGTGCCATCATTGCACATTACACATATTGGTCATTTGGATGACTATGAATCATTGAGTATGAGGCTAGAAGACTTGGAAAACTCAGATGAGATGCATGTCCAAGTAGGATAGAGCCAAGAAATAAAGAAGGCACACTAGAAGTTGTGGCATGATAAGCACGTTAAGCTTAAAGTACTAACTAAAGGATCATTGGTATTATTTTATGACTCCAAGTATCTCAATCACCCAAGGAAGCTACAAATTAGGTAGATGGGTACATATGTCATCCTTAACATGTTGGAGACTAGCACATACAAGCTACACATGTTGTCAGGTGGAATGCTAATTAGGAATTTCAATGAAAATAGATTGAATCCCTATAGGCAATGGGATGTAACTTGTACCATCAGACACTAACTTCTTAATCACAAGTTGGTTGTGTTGTGTTGACCTAAATAACATTTAGCACAAGCCAAACATTTACTAATATTTTTTGTTTTTATTATTTATAAATGAATACGTGACACTTTAAGGCGCATCAATATAATATTTTTGTGATTCCACACATGAATCTAACTAGGTGAGTCAAGCACATATGCCTTCTAAAGTACTTAAGGCTAGACATATAAGTTATGGGCATGTGAAGCTTGCCAAATTTAGAAAATTAGTGTATAAAATCCTCATATGCAAGATTCAAGAAGCGAGGTGCTTTTTAGGCCCATAGGAGAGACATTTTGGCACTTCTATGCATAATACCAATCAAGTGAGTCAAGTGAGGTTACTTTATAAGCACCTAAGTCCAGACACCTATGTTTTTTAGTACATAAAATTCTCTAAATTTTGAAAAAATGAGTACTAATTGAAAAAGCAAGGCACACAAGATACTAGTGTGCATGAAATGAAAGAAAGGTGCATAGGATTATTAGTGCACAAGACACATAGAGAGTGAAGTGTTGGAGGACCAAAATAAGGGATTCATATGGGGTAGGACAGGCTAAGGCAAGAGATGAAAGCATAGAGAAATTGACCAAGACAAAAAGGTGTGCTTGAATTGAAAACATAATAAGAAGAGAAAATGGAATTATGGAGGCTGAATTATGTGTATGTGAGGTGTTACACCCAAGTTGCCATAAAAGGTGAAGGTTTCACCAAGTAAACAAAGCATAGGATAAGATCTTCAAGACAATCTATTATCTACCCAAAGTTAGGTGGGAAGTGACCATTTAAAATACATGTTACTTCACCCAATATACAGCTAGGAGAATTTAATAAGGTGATTGTGGAGGCATAAATATCTACATTAAATTCTAAGGTGGTAGTAGATTTTCATGGATTTCACATATTTTAGTAGATTTTAAGAAATCTAGGTGCTGCCATGTCATTACTCACTTGCAATTAAGATAGTAGTTAAATTAGGGGTATAAAGTAGTGAAAGGTCGACTAGTTTAGGTTACAAACCTCAAATTAATTTTCACCAAAAAATGCCAAGCATATAACTAGAGCCTAACTACATCCAAAGCAAATAAACTATACTAGAGTGAAACCTTGAGCACCCATAGATGCAAAAAGTTAATGATTGAATAGAGAGAGGAATTACATTCCCTTTGAGATTGGCGTAGAGAAGTGTGGGGCATGAATTGTGTAAAAACTAGATAGCATAAAACCTGAGTGATGCTAAGGATGCATTTAAGGAAAAGTGAAGCTCAAGAGATAAAGTTTCAATTGAGGAGCACTAACAAACATTACAAGATTTATCAAGTTAAATAAATAATGCTTAAACATTAACCAGTTCAGGTTGAGAAAGAAATGCATGAGTTCTAGTTCATCGTAGGTGTATAAGGATGCTAAGAGGGAATACATAGTTGAATATATAGATAATGTAAAGAATAAATCATAGTCAGAAGAATGATTTAACATCACTAAGGTTGAACTTAAGGCACTTATGAAGATGTCATTTTGGAAACATAGTTTCTTATGAAAGTTTTGGTAGAAGAAAACTGGGCATCTTTTGCATACACTGACTAACTCAAAGAATATAACCACCACACCTTAATCAATGTGAAAGATCTAAAACAATACTAGGTGGTTGATATAGGGGAAAAGACAAAATTTGGTGATATATTATTTGATGTCTCCATTTGGGATAGACTAGTAACCACTGACACAACTCAACTCTATGAGTTTCTATGTTTTAAGAAGCTGGAAGAACTTATGCAGTTCCTCCTCTCGCACATATATTGAGATAAATTTTACTTTATGGGGATGTGTATGTGGTTTTCATCAAGCCTTATTGGTAGAATCATTAGGATCTTATACCCTTGCATAAATATCTATAGGATGATGGTGGATGATGCTAAAGTGGAAAGGGTCATGAAACTCCTTGGGTACTATAAGAGAGGGTTTGCATTCCCCATAAAAGATATCAAGGACCCATACACAAGGGAGATAATGTGACTCATAAGTTTAAAGCTTTTCCCCAGTGGTTAGTGGATAGAGATAACCAAAACCTATCTATGCATAGCCCATCACATGGCACAAGGGGTCAAGTTTAATATAGCAAAGTTCATTGTAGAAGAAATGATAAAGAATGCACTTAAGTGTCATATAGTACAAGAGATATTCAAGTGGGGGTTTATTTTGGTTCTAATTGTGATGGAGGAGATTAGCATGCATAATGGTGATGAGGAAAAATTTTGGGTCTCCCTAGTGCACAAGGACTCCACCTAACACTAAAGTATGAGAACTTTGTGTACCCCTGGCATTTTATTAGAAGTACAAGAACTGAGTGATAGGGTGGTGTACCAAGTACATAAAGGAATTTAATATCAAATGGAACATTCCCAAAGATATCCCTTAGAAAATGTTTAGAACAACAAAATTTTCCATCATGTAACACTTTTATGTAGTGCAATTGACACTCATATACGGTAACAAATCAGATTGGCTAAAGTTTCCTTACACATTTTCTGCCAAGTACTTTAGGAATGTGCTAAGGATAATTCCTAACACACATTAGCTAGACATCCAAATAAAATCCATAAATTTGGAAAGAAGTAGGTTGTGGCACAAATACATACTCTTAGGAGGGAAACTTACCAAATATGAGGAGGTTTACTTAGATCACACCAACATCTATCCCCTCCAAAAATAAGTCATACTCAGGCACATCCATATGCTGTATTATGAGATGAATCTAAGAAATAAGGGTATGTGCCCAAAGAAGGATGATGACCTCCTCATCTAGATTAGTGAGGAATGAAAGTTGGCACTAGTAGCATAGAAAAAATCTCCCTAGAAAAAGTGCAAGAAACACTAGAGGAAATTTAAGAGAGCCTCAAGTTGAAGACCACCTCTGATGATGAAAGAACTCCCTCTACCCTAAATAATAAGTGCATGAACTTCATGCTAGGGATTGATTTTCCAAATAAAAGGGAGAATAAGAAGTCCAAGGGGCTAGTTTTAATACCCATAATAACCTTGGTGGAGATAGAGGTGCAAGAGGCATGTGAGGAAATAGAAACACAAGAGGCATTTGAAGATATGGAGGAAGAGGAAGAAGATGTAGGGATGAAAGTTTACATCATCCAAGTATAAGCAATAGAAGAAGATCAAAACACCATATAAGTTTAGGAGGACCTCTAAGGTGGCACTACTACCATTCTTAGAGAAGAAAAAACATATAGTGGTCACATTAATTGGAAAACCTACTACCCAACCTCTGCAAATCAAGGAAAAGAGAGAGGCATAGAGGAAACTAGGGATGAGTGAGGTATAAATCTTGAAGGCATTAGTACTAGAGGAGTAAAGGGATGTCATGAGGAAGAAGGGCATGACCTAGGAAGATATTGAGAAGGTTGAGGAGGAGGAAATGAAGGACAAATAAGAAGGGCCTTAACATAGGCCAAAAAAAGGAAGGTTGATAAAAAGAAGGCCCAAAAGGAAAGGGCCAAGAAAGAGAAGGAAGAGAAATTTTTTCCACGAGTGTAAAACCAATTGAGGAAACATTAATAAAGGTATCTAGTGCCCCCACCAACACAACAAAAGAAGCTTCACCATAGGTATACCCAAGTAGTGAAGGGGAACTTAGACACAAGGAAGGTAATGATATCACCTTAAAAGAACAAATGGAGAACATCCAAGAAACCTAGTAGAAATAGGAGGGCAAAGATGGTGCTAAGGAAGAAGAATAAGCAAGAAAAGGGGAAAATTATAAGGGAGAACCCCTAATAGATCAAGAAGAAACTTTAGAGGATAGTGCTAAAGAGAGTGATAACATTGATGAAGAGGAATAAGAGCAGATGGTTTTGGCCATCATTGAAGAAGAAGGTGCCAAGTCAAGCCTGAGAGAAAAGGCATAGAAAGGGTGGATCATTAAATATTAATACATATTTGAGTAAATGACCCTCAGAGCTACCATAATTAGGACATACCAACAACTATCATTTAGTTTTGATATTTATATGGATAAGCCTCAATTTGAGGTGCTAAAAAAGGCCATACTAGGAATAGAGAAACCAGAAGAAGGGCATGATTTTCTTCTCATAAAACCCTATATAATGTGTTGGGTGAATATTTTGTCAGCCAACGAACTGGTGACCAGAATAGTTCCTATCACCATAACATAGGGAGATTGGTCATCTAATGTTGCAAGTTTACCACATCCAAAGGGGACAAATCTCTCCTCTCATCAAGGGGAGGTTCCTTATTAAATATATGGAGGCTATATACTATATATATATATATATATATATATATATATAAGTAGAAAGTAAGACACATGGGTGGGATAAACCATCCATCTCTCTTTTCTTAGAGATGATGCTAACAAACAGAGGAGAAATCCTAGGTTATTGGTGAAGATACTTCTCTTATTTTAGAAGTAACATTTAGCCAAGAGCCAGATCCCTTCCTAGATAATATAAATCCTAATGAAATGATAGAAGACACTTCTCTTCTTTCAGAAGAGCTTGTTCTTGTAAACAACAAGAATCTTTCTGGTAAGTAACTGGTAACCAAAGGTGCAGAGTAACTAACAAACCTAAAATGTAGTGTAAAGTCTCCACCTTGATTGCCCAAAATTTAAATATGAAGAATAACGGGGGCACAAAGTTGTCCCAAGGTCCTTTACATAGAAACAGAAAATAAACACACACTGAAGACAACTATGATATCACAAAGTCTGAAAGTAGTTGGCTTCAGGACACCTTCCTTATCACCTCCACTAATCCTACTTGTTAAAATAAATAAATAAGAATGCTTTCTGAAGAGAGACACAAGAACAATCTCCTAAAGTAACACAAGCTATAATAGCACAAAGTCTACAAGTAACTTGCTTTCTCATTCAATCAAAGAAATATGAATTACAATCTAAACTCAAAGTCTCAATAATGCCTTTCAATTTGGGTAGAGTTTCACTTCTAGTAAGGGGAACATCCCCTTCAAATGGTACAAGAGATTACATTATATAGAGGCTTGAGGGAGGCTTGGCACTTTGTCCCATAGAGTGACCCATTCAGTGCATTCAATGCCTTGGATGGATTCTTAGTCTTGTCAAGAAGGGCCACATTGGAGCAAGGTAGTTGACTTAATAATGATGCATCGATTCATCTCTAGTGCCTCTTGAGTCTAAATCTCTCATTCCATCACCTGCCTAGTTGCACAACTATCTATTCTACCTTTATCTTAAAGGGGACAAATAGGCTGCACTTTCAATGTTGGTAGACCCCAAATATCTACCCAACGAACTGTTTCACCCATTGGAAATAACTCTTATTGAGTTTCCCTCTTTATCTCTTCCTCCTCTTGGGTCTAGCCTTAGGCTCTTTGAATTCATTCAGGTCCATGCCTTGAGTTTGCTAGAATCACCAGACACTTAAATGCAGCCGATTTGGTGTCCACGTGTCTTTCCTCTATTGAAGGTTAACGACTAGCTAGTCACTCTAAATTCGATGCCCATGGGCCTATTGGACCTTTATTTCCTTTAGACAAAACATCTAAAGGAATTCCTTTAGATAATTTGTCTGAAGGAAATCCTTTCCTTGGCTTCATGCGTACCTTTACATTGCGAGGTGCTCCATCCTTTGACATGTGGCACCTTCCACCGCTTCAAACAAGTGATATGTGGCATCTTCCATTGAATCTTACTAGGGACACATGGCATCATCTACCTTCTCAGGCCTTTGTGACATTACAAAAATGTTTGGGGCTCAGTCAAGCTCTTGTAGATAATGACACTTGTTGGCCTCCGCCACTCTCTACATGGGACATGTGGCACGGTCTGCTGCTCTTAGGAAAACAAAGTAAAAAATTTCATGGTTTCCACTTGTTGCCTTCCACAGAGTTCTAGCAAAAGATTTTTTGAAAGAGACCCTGTAACAGTCACATGGATGTAGACACGTGGCAGCCTCAACTTCATTTAGTCACTCACCCTTGGGCCCACCATGGTCTTTATTTAATACAGTGGAATGGAAGGAATGAAATGTGGATGTTGACATGTGGCAGCTTTTTCTACTTCTTAGGAACAAGGCATAATGGCTTAGCCAGTGACTCTTGGTAGTATCTGCTTGACTCTTTCTATTACACACATTTCTCTTCATAACTAAGGCCATCTTTGAACCTTTAAACCCAATGCATTAAACCGATTGAACATTGAACTTGTTGAATCGATGAACCAAAATGGTTCAAGGTTCAATGGTTCAACAATTCAAGCTTTTGAGACTCATTAAATGCTTAGGGCCACAAAACCTTTGGAATGGTTGAAATTTGAACTTTTTCAAATGTGCCTAGCTCCTATTGAAGATGTTAAACCTTTGAACCTGCTAAGCCCTTTGTTGAAAAAGCTTTGAAAAATTGAGGAATTTGAAAGCCCCTAAATAAATTTTGAGAAGGGGAAGAGAGGAATTTTGGCCCTACAGGTCCAAGACTAGCTCATATGTTGTTCCAAAAATGACTGACACTTTTGGGGACCAACATAATGAACCCAGTCAGGTCAACAAACACACTCATCTAGATGGCCTTCAAAGTAGCATGGAAGAACATTTTCAATGTTATTAGGGCTTCAAAATGGAAGATCACACTAAAAGTAGAAGAAGAAATACAAGCCATGAAGTTTAAATTAAAATAATTAACTGAGTGTGTAGAGGCAATCAAGCCATCCATCTTAGATGGCATTGACACTTAAAACCTCTTAGAGGTTGTCAATGTATGTATTATAGTGGAGTAGATGTTGAAGGTAGATCCAACACTAGAAGAAGAAGACCCATGTGTCATGATTAAATAAGAGTTGGATGTAAAGCTCAAAGAGGTTGAAGACCTATTTACACAAAAAAAGAGGGTAAAAATGTAGTTGATGCCATTTTTTTATAGATTTTACAACTAGGCATCAATCATAGATGCATGCCTCAAGAAGGCAAAGGGGGAGAATGAGGAGCTGATGGTGTAGGTCTACATTGCAAGTAGATCAAAGTGTACCCAAATAATGGAAGAGTTTAATGCCTTGAGCACCTAGATCAAGATTAGGAATAAATATTAGAAGCACTCTTCTATGCCTTACAAATCAAGGCTTGTGAACAAGGAGAAATCTTGGATGGAGGAGTTTCAAAAGCTAAAGAAAACCTTGAGGCCTTGTGAAAGGAATTAGAGAAGACAGATGTGCTCATGCTTAGCACCACCTCCATAGAGATTGATAGTGATGTTAAGGAACTCAAGCTCACTATCAAGGGCTTTAAGGACTCTAGTGCTAAACTAAAAAAGAGCACACCCAAGTTTTGCATGCCAAAAGCATTGAAAGACAGGTTTGAGGGTGAAATAGAAATTTTGTATGGGGTAATGTTGGGCCCCCTTTTGACTAAGTATGGATCCAAACCAACTCAAAATAAATCTCAACATGAGGAAATCACTTGTTATGATTTCCATTTTGGCATCTTTTATACCAACTAGAGGAATCATCGCAAACCTAGTGCCAACTAGAAGGTGGTTACTTGGCACCTAGTTTTTAAGGGCATCTTCTTGAGTGAGATACATGTGGTGACTATAGTGCAAAGGGTGTAAGGTGATGGAGCTATTAGAATGATCAACCAAGACTCTAGTTTAACACGTAGTGTGCACCTTCCACCCTATCATGAAGATACTCCTAAGTGATATAAAACTAATCTCTAACTAGTATGTAATGATGCATAAGTGAAGTAGTGAAGCTCTGTAGAATTGACTCTGGATATCATGGATGCCATTAGCATAAATTTTAACATGGATGCCTTTGAGGATCCACATTATAATTCCCCATATCACCTATGAATCTCTAGACCATTTAGTATTTTAGCTAGCATTTACTCTATTTTACATATCATGGACTCTATTCTACATTTAAACTTTGAGTAATGAATAAGAATAGTTGTAGTAATACATGGTGTTCCTGGGTTTAATGTCTTTAAATTTTTTATTGAAATGTGAAATAAATGTTATGAATTTAGTGTTATAAATTCAATCTAAATGTTAATAATGTTATTTTCAATCTTTTGATTCATGCCGTTCATGTAATCTCTATAATTTATGATGATGTTGACATATTATGTGGGAATACTCTAAGTGTAAGAAAGACCCCACACTAAGTAATGATATACGGGCCTAAAGCACTAGCCTAAGCATAAACCCTTGATTTAAAGCATTTAATTAAACCCTTAAATCAATTGAATAATTATTAGCTTAGTAACATAAAGGATTATTCCATTGAGATCTTAGAACCAACCCATTATAGGCTTGCACCCATATAACCAGAAGTAGCTCCCCAAATAGGCTTTACACCTATAGACCATCAACCTAGCATAGAAATGGCTTGTACTAATGAACTTGCCAATGCTATTATTTCAATGACCAAGTCTTATGAAGAATTAGTTATTCCATGACATGATTAACCTAATGTGGGACCTAGTTCTTTCTTTGCTATAATTCAGGTGAGTGCAAAAGGCTTGTGCCTTATGTGAATTGAAGCTAGTGCAATTGAGTGATAAATGTTGAGTGATACAAGAACATAATTATATGTGCCTCATTATAACAAGTTGAGAATTGATTTGAAAAAACTAAATAAGTGCCTAGCTAAATAAATGAAGTGAAAACCCAATTAAACTACAATAATTACCCATCCTCTTCTACATATTCAAGAAATCATTGCTCAACTTCTAGAGCATTCTTTATATAGAATCTAATTCAAATTTATTGGAGTCATAACCTTTAGTGATTGATGTATTGGTGTGATACTGATGTTGATTTTGCTGGTGGCCATTCCTTTGTATCTAATTTTTCAAAAAATCATAATTCTAATTTGTTGTTTGCTGCATCATAAGAGGTAAGAGTGTATAACTAATTCTAATTGAATACAAGGGCATTCTAATTAGCATGTGGAATTGTATTCAAATATGGGAGTCCATTATTGAATTATTGACATCCTATATTATGAGGGCTAAGCTATGGATTGAACTTCTTGTCAATGTTAATAACTTCTTAGAATGACAAAGCTAGAGTATTAATGGTGGTAGCTCTTCACAAAAACACTATAGTAATAGGATTCAGGGAATTGTTGTATATCTCAAGAATTAAATTAACATCTAGATTATACATGGAATTAAATCAAGTGTACATCTTATAAAGTATTGTATTGAAGGCCTAGATTAATTCTCTAGGTTCCCTCTTTATGCTGATAAAGAGATGATATACTAGGCTTGGATTAGTCACTTGTCCAAATTATGCAAAGAACATATTTTGACACTCATTCCATGATGTGATGGAATTTTCTTGAAAATTGAGATACCAATCATAAGAATAATCTTTTAGGGTAAATGAAAAAATATACATGCAACATCCTCATGGCTAACATTCATTAACCTTAGGGCAACCTTGAAAGATTTAATTTATTCTTATGTTATCCTCCCACTTGATGGGGAGAAGGTAGGCAAATATTTTTCTAGATTCTTTGGTAAATCATATGGGTCCCTAAGGATGGTAATGGTAGATCTGAGTAACCAAGGTTGATCCATAAGAAGATTGATAAGTGGAACATTTTTTATAGGGGAAGGTATCCTAGTTTGGTGTATCTCAGGGATGATAGGTACGGGTCTAGGCCTCCTAGGATTTGATAATGGTGAAACCAAAAGGATAGATTTTGATCTAGACCTTGTTAATCTCCTAGGTATCTCTAGTGAAAAATTATTTAATGACTATCCCCTATTTATTTATAAAACATAAGTGTTACCTCCTTCTAGCACCAACTTCTTTTTTATTGATGTGGGTTTTATGCACACCTTAGAAATTTTAAATGAATTAGCCTCTAACATTTTAAGATCTCTATGGAATAGGTTTCCATTATAGGGCATGAGTTGTAGGTATGTGGTTAAAAAAATGAGGTGATGGAATAACATGTTGATCCTATGGGTTGTTTAACCAAGTTTTGTGGGGGGATGTGTGGAATCTAATAGAAAGGTAATCACTAGGTGAGTTAGATGGGTAGAGAATTATTCTATGTGGGAAGATATAAAAAAAACTTAAAAGGAAAAGAAGGGTAAGGTATAAATGAAGGTTTTGTGTTCTTGAATGGTAACTTATAAGGCTATTTCTCTGGTGGACAAGTATCTCTGAGACTAGTGCTTTCCATTTGCAGCTTTTGCACACTCACGAACAAGCACAATTTTTAATATAGGATAAAAAATATAGGATGCTTAATGATCTCAATTAAAGTTTGATCTTCTTAGGGCTACTATTGTACACCCTTGTCTAAGAGATTATAGTTTAGACCAAGAAGTTGTCTAGGGTAGTTATGGCTCATGCCTAGAAGACTATATCAAAAGAGATATATCTACACACCTCAGAATAACAATTCAACCTTTACTAACTACTTAAATCAATGAAATCTATCAATCCTCAACTACTGTTACACATCTAAGACTAATATTCATTAATAAAACAATTAGATTCATCTATAACATTAACACACTTCAAAATTATTGAATTAATATAGACAAAGAAACCTTCAATTTTAGTAACACAAAGAGGGAATAAGAAAGAATAAACATAGTTACATAACAATCAATCGCTTGATCTATTCCTATATATTCATCTAAAACTTTGACCCTTTGAAAAGAGGGTTCTACATGTATATAAAGAACTTGGGGAAGGGGTCACCTCATCCTCCAAGTTTAGAAAACTTTAATTACATCTTAAAATACTAAATGATAAGTCTTAGTTACATGTCATAACATATAGATACTTCAGACATGCAATGTGTGCATGCTGACAAAAATAGTTTATTTAATTAAAAAATGGATGTAACTAGGGATTAACTATTCATTTATAACCATTACATACAAAATTTTACAAAAATATCCTTTATCTTCAAGCTAAATTATCTCTTTCTTTGTATTTCTCAAAACTATTATTGGAACTATAGTTGTGCTTATTATTATAGACATGGTGACTAGATTTGTACTTGGTGATGCAATTATTTATTAAACTAGATTTACCATTAGAACTTAGATTTGAGATTGTATTGTTGTATCTATTGAACTAAAAGAGACTGTAATTAATGACAATGTTTTTATTGGCACTGTAGGTGGGGTTTGAGGAGAAGAACTAGTAGGTGGTGTTGATACTACTTTCTTATTTGTATCTAACTCTTGGTAATACTTTTATGCCTTAACATGATGTGTGTAAATTAAATTAATGTCTAGAATATGAGGCCTAGTCACCTTACCTATTTGTTTCATCAACCTTATATGGTCTATCTTGGTGGCTCAAAATCCAACCCAAAAGAATTCTACCTCTATTGTCTTTCTCCTTGTTATGTTCAAATTGGATTCAATGTCCTCCAAGACCAGTCCTTGTAAAATTTATTTGAAACCATATAAGACTTGCTAAATCATTTGATCAAAAGTGGCTCGAGCTACCAATTTTCCTCTATTATCTCAAACCATTTTTAATCAAGTTTAGTCAAAATTTGCTCTACTTGCTTTTCTTATTCGACCAACTTATTTACTAGAACTTTAGAAGATGACACCTAATCCCAGGCCTCTTATGTTATTATTAGATATAAATTCAATGCATTTGATGCCTCCAGAGGGTTCATCAGGTCTAGGTGGTTAAATTCCTTATTGGGGGTATAAAATACCATGAAATTAAATTTATTCTCATCTTTTCTAAGAAACTTAAACAATTTGGTAATTGAATTCACATGTGGAGCCAAATTTACTCTCAAATTATGAATTGAATTCAAAATATCATATAAGCTAAGTGCCACATTTTGGACATCATATTATATAAAGGGGGAACTCATATCACATGTATCTTCTCTATGAGAGTTTCCAACTCTTCTTATAGCTCTTGTCTATCTATATCTATTCCCTCAAGTATAGCTAGGACTAATTTAGTATGGGTGTTCGACCCCTTTTTAGCTAAGTATGGATCCATGAAAACTTAGTATATATCTCAGTTTAAGGTGATAATTTGGAAATATTGTTATTTTGGTAGCTTTTATGCTATGTGGAGGAATATTCACAGATCTTGTGCTAGTTGGCAGGTAATTAATTGGCACCTAGTTTTTAAGGGAATATCATAAGTGGTTGCATGTAGCAACTAGAGTGTAAAGGGTGTAAGATGATGGAGTCAATAGAATGATCAACCAAGGCTCTAGATTAGTACCCAACATGCACCCTACACTCTAATATGAAGATGCTACTTAGGGCTATAAACCTAAGCTCAAACTAGTATGTAAATGATGAAACTTTGATATAGTAAAGCCTTAAAGAATTGGTTCTAAACATAGAGAAGTGACCACCATTTTAAATTAGGACTAGCATAGATGCTTTTGAGGATTCACATTATAGTGCCCAAGTTCACATGTGAGCCTTTCAGCCTTTAGTAGCTTTAGATGAACATTTTCTCTATTTCACTTGGTGTGTACTTTGTTTATTTAAACAATGTTTAATGAAGAATGACATTGCCCTTAATTGAGTTTTGATCTAGATTATATGGTTATAGTTATGTTATTTTTATGTGGATTGATTGTGAAATGTTTGTAATAGTCATAATGCTTAGATTTATTTTATGAATACTAAGTTTTAGTAAGCTTTTGATCTAACCTATTAATGACATCCCTATGTAAGTGATAACATCAACATATTATATAGAAATACTCTAAGTGTAAGAAAGATCCCATACCAAATGATGATATCTTTGCCTAAATATCTATCTTAAGCATGAACCCTTGACATAAAGTAATTCCCTTAACCCATCTTAGCACCGAATGGTGCTAATCCTAGTAAGACAAAGACTTGGACCCTTGAGATCATCGAATCAACCCAGTATAGGTTTATGCTATTATGACTAGAACAAGTTCCCTGAATAAGTTTTATGCTTATGACAGCCAGACTCCACCAATAAAAGATTAAACCAATGAACTTGCCAACATAATTATTGAAATAACCAAGTCTTTTGGAGAATGAGTCTTGCCATGGCATGATTAGCCAAATATGGGGCCCAATTCTTTATCTGTTATGTTTTGGGTGAGCAAATAAGGCTTGTACCTCATGTGAATTGATGTTGATGTAGTCAAGTGATAAATGTTGAGCATTATAGGATTAGTCTAGGTTTGTGACTAGTTGTAATAAGTCTAAAAATAACTTAGACAACCATATAAACACATGACAAGTAAATGGATAGACCAATAACTTTTCTACAACATTTTGGTTCCATTTTTGGGACTCATGTTAAATTTTATTATTATAATGGTGAAAAAGAATAATGTTATGACTTTCCTTTGATAATATTGAGTGCTAACTAGAACAAGTGGAAGATGGCTTTGCACTGAAGCATCTAACTTATAGAGGATAGAAATTGAGGAAGTGGGTCTAACATAACTTGTATGATACTCTGTACAAAGTTTTATTTTATGAAATACTTGGGCATATGTATTAATGATTGGTTGCCTATATGGCCCATAGGAAATTAAGTTATAGACAATGCCTTGAGTGGATAAAGGAGCACTTACAAAAGATTTAAAACCTTGATGCCACTTGGACTAGAGCTACAGACAAATGGTGGTAAGGATCATTAAATAGTTACATGTTTGATTTTTCCATGTCATCATACTTTTATCTTAAGAAAGTAGAGTATCAATTCTTACAAAATCCCATAGGCACATTTTTGAAAGATCTCAAAACAAAGCTTAAGAAACTAATGGTGGATTATGGATTTGAAACCATAAGAATGGAAGTCTAAAGTCCTTTCATATGTGATCAATATAATGAGGAAGAAGGGGATGTGTAGGTGAAGCACAATGCAAGGGGATGAGAAAATGGACACTTGAGAGCTTAGGTAATATAATTATAATAAGAGAAGGCATAGGATGATAAAAGATATAGAACCTAGAAGTGCCAAGAGAACCCATAGTGATTAGGAAGGGCATTGGGAAGGATCTCTTGAATTGTAGTAGTGCTAGGAGGAGAGAAGCATTAAATCCATAGACTAAACTCATTAGTTGATAGGTATAGAATGATTTGGGTTCTTACATAATTTTACCATTGAAAATGCATCAAATGTGCCTACCCCTTTAAACCTATAACATAAGATCATGCATTGGATCCCCCTTAGGAATAAAGAAGAATGATAATTGACCCTAATATCAACATTAACTTTGACCAATTTGTATTTATAGATAATTTTGTGATTGAACAAGTTCTTTCTTATGAGAATCTAAGTGAAGATACCTCTAGACCTTTGGGCACTAGCTTGATAACTTAGAATGTGAGTGAAAACATTCTAATTCAAGAAATGTTAGTTGTGCAGATTGGGCAATAGCCTAGTGCCATAAGTGAGTAGCACCACACCATCAACTTAAATGGTGAAAACAATAAAAATGAGGTTGATGTTCAAACCATTGACTAGAGGCATCAAAGGACCATCACCAAGACAAGTTCCATGGGGCAAGCACCTCAAATTCTAGTACCCCCTACAATAAGTTTATTATGAAATGGCCATACACCTTCCTAAATATCATGATGTAGAAAATGTCATAGAATATGTGCTTAAATATGAGCTTTAATGGTGCGCTTAGGTTATAACCCAGTCAGAACACAAGGCAACATAATTCATAATAACTCTACTTGATTGCATCATACCTAGTATAGGAAATTTGATCCTAACTAGGCTATGATTGATTATGACATTTTAAAGGAAGCATTCTTGAAGGAATTTGATATTTCTAAGTTTGAACAATAGAGCATCACTGTGCTCAAGAAAATTAACCAAAGATTATTAGAGACCATGAACCTATATGATGCTAAGTTTAAAACTCTTCTTTCCAAGCTTCCTTAAAATATTCACCCCTCCCAACATACACAATGGTTTGTTAGAGGATTACTAGTGCCCTTCAAATGAGCACTATCTATGAAGACATTCATGAACCCACAAGAGGTGCTTGAAGCCGCACTTAGAGCTAAGGTATTAAAGAGTGTAGACATTAGAATTAGCCTATTTATGGAGTCACATATTGCATATATAGCCTCCCAATTATAGAAGTTAACTGATAGTTCATCATAAGATGCTTGAAGTAGAATATGGTGTAGTGACTATGAGATAAAAGGTCATAATAGAAATAACTACCCTCAAAGGAATGTGCACACATTGCTTCTAAGCTATGAGGTTTGCCAAAAGGGATATGATGTTTACAATTTAACATTATTGAAATGTGTCAATCAGGTTAACACAACCCTATAATGAAATTTGTGTGATGCTTACATGCATACCATAACTAATTGTCATGTAATTGAAGAGATGAGTGAAAAGATAAAGAGAGGCATACAATAAGTAATAATAGTAGTTGAAGGGTAGATAAACCAAGGAAATGAGTGATATAGCCAATAGAATGTTGGTTATGAGATATAAAGATGTACCAGAGGGTGAGGTGGAGGATGTGGTGGAGGAATATTCCCATCATGCTCATGTTATAAGTGTTGCTTGATTGAGCACTATCAGTGCAAATACCCTACACATCCAATGCGTAGTTATTATCAAGGACCACATAAGGTCAAGGAATACCTTGACTTGTATAATAAAATGAATCAAGGCTAGTATAACACATACAAGGGTGTAGCAATGATCTAAAATGATCCAAAAATAGATAAATAGGTTACAAAGGCATAACCAACACTCATAGAGCCAATCAAAGTGTAGGCAACTACTTGTAGTGGGTTTAACACTCAGATGCTAATTGTGCCAACATTATAGTTACTATTGGAATATGCGAAATTGAGTCACATTAAGCACATTATGTGACTTGAACCTAAATTGATGCCTTAACCTAACCTTGTACATCAAAAGGATGTCTTGCAATGGGCCATGATTTTCATTCATAACCTACAAGGAGAATTACAATTGGTATGAGATCTGGAAGCATAGGCTACCACCTCATAAAAAAATAAGATAGCCAAGAGGCTAAATTATAAGAGCTAACAGAGAACCCTTGCCTCTTATAAATGGAAGGAATGATAACCCTATTGAAAAACTTGCTCTTGAAACAAGTAGGGAAAAATAAGTTAAAGTTGAAGTTATCATGCCCCACATGGAAAGGATGTGAGAAGTGAGGCATTCATAAAATGTGGAGTATGATCAAGAAATCCTTGTGAATTCCACCATCAATGGATGGTTAGTATGTGAGGTCCTTATAGATATTGGTGTTGAGGTCAATATTTTGACAAAGAACACATGGGAAAAGATGGCTAATCTAGCCTTAAGACCTTCCCCCCATGTGATTTTCATGGATAACAAGATTAGAGAAAAACTAATCAAAATTATTAAAAGTGCCATTCTAGATATTATTGGCACTAAGTTCTATGTTGATTTTGAGGTAATCATGTTGGTAGATCATGAAAATTACCTAGCAATATTAGGAAGGTCATGGTGCTATGTAAATAATGTAGACATGCATTTCAATAAGCTCTATATGACCTTCAAAAATAACAAGGAGAGGGTAGTGATCCCCCTCTCAAATGACCAATGACTCCCTTATGTAGAAAGTGTTAATCTTGAGGATGGGATCGACCATATTTATAACATCACGGTGCAAGGCATTGAGACTCTTAATCCTAATGACCAAGGATTGTTCTCTTAAGAAGATGGATAATTAGCCTCAAATACCATCAATGTTACTAGTGACATATGGGTCAAAGAGGCTTATGAAACCACTAGTTAGAAGTACCATTTAATACATGTGAAGGCACCAAAACCTATGAGAATAGGCTGGGTCCAAATTGATCACACTCCTAAGAGATGGGTCCTTTGTGCCAAGATGGGAAAGAAAGTGTTTCACCTGAATAAGGGAAAACTTGTAGCACTCATAAGGTATGAGGGGAACAAACATATAGAAGAATATTTCTAAAACCTAGAAGCATGCATCCTAAATGAGATAGATAGAATAGGTACACTAGTGTATACTTCAAGGATTACTACCACTCATTAGTGGGTAGCACAAAAGCCTAGCTTACCAAGTTGGTAAGATGTAAAATTAATAATATTCACTAGATTTAATAAAATTAATGAGGACCTAGACATCTCTACATACTTTGGTGATTCTGACCCTGTAGCACATGTGTGCTTATGTGAATAAACTTAGACTATTTGTGGTGAGGATGCCCCAAGGAACCTGTGGGTGCATGCCTTCTACAAGACCTTAAAGATGTGGGCATGAGTATGTTATATTGTCAATGAGATGTAGTATGGGGAAAAAAATTGGGATGCACTCAAGGACAAGCTTGTGCACACCTTCTTCTTTTCTTCATAGATCCTAGAGTTGATTGAGCCACTACAAGTAATTAGTATGGTTGTGTTTAAAGACACTACCATTTTAGAGGAGCACCTAAGAGATATGTTTAGGGAGAAAGGGATAGAGATACTAACTTTATTTGAGGATTAGACACTCAATAGTGACTTGAGAAAAGATAATGATGAAACTTGGAAAGAGTAAAACTAGATGACCTTAATAGGCAAGAAGAAACTAGTGCACAAAATAAAGGATAACACACCTAGAAAAGAATACCCGACTCATCTTCACATAGAGACAACTAGGGGAGCTTGAAAAGTTGAAGACTTATATCAGGCAATGAATGAGCCCTACTGCATGCTGCTAAAGACCACTAAAGTAGATATCAATATATAAGGGGAGCCAAATATGGCTACTTTAGGTGCATATTGGTTTAACAAAGAGCTGTCATGAATTATGAATCTCCTGAAGGAGTTCCAAGACTTGTTCCCTTAAAATTATTAAGACATTAAGGGTACCTAACCATCACTTGGGAAAATGAGTATAAAATTGGTGGATGGTGCAAGACCTATCAAGAAGCACCCTTACAAAATGAACCCCAATCTCTATTCCATGGTCAAGATAGAGATTAATGAGATGCTAGTCATAGGCATTATTTACCCTATGAAAGAATTTGAATGGGTGAGCCCCATGGCGATTAACATAAAGAAGGGTGAGCACATTCACATTTGCAATAATTATAGAATGTTGAACATCAATTATATCATTGATCCCTTCCTTACTCTATTCATTGATGAAGTTTTGGATGACATCATAGGCTATGAGATCTATACCTTCACTGATGGGTTCTTCAGATACCATCAAGTCTAAATTGAAGAGGAGAATAAGCCCAAAACAACTTTTGTGATTGAATGGGGTTATTTCACTTAAAATGTGATGTCCTTTGGACTCAAGAATGTGCTAGCTATGTTTTCCATAGTGGTGATCACTATATTCAAGGACTTCATCCACAGGTTCTTCCAATTGTACCTTGATGACTAGATTGTGTATTGAATCATTATGGACCATTATGATAACCTACACTTGATGTTTGAAAGGTGTAGGTAGATATAAATATATTTAAACTTAAATATGTGAATCTTTACAACACCCTTTAAAAATTTTCTCGAGCATATCATCTGTAAATATGGTTTACTCATTGATCCTACAAAAATTGCAATAATCATTTAGCTCTAGACCCATTCAACACAAAGAAATGTTTTTTCCTTTTTGGGCCATTACAACTATTATAGGAAATTCATAAGGAACTATACAAATATCGTGGCACTGGTAGAGGAGATTTTGTAAAAATATGGCCTATTCTATTGATGCACAATGCAAGAGGACACCCTTGAAATTCTAAAGATAAAATTGGCTAGCACACTTATTCAATAATTTCTTGACTAGATGACCCCATTTCATGTCCATGTAAATGCTTATGGCTCTATAATTGACACCATTCTGGTGTAACCTAGTGAAGGTAAGATGGATCATCCCATCTCCTTCACAAATAGAAAATTAACATAAGTAGTGTAGAATTGATTTAACTATTTTTGTAATATTGGAGTACTATTCCTAATTTAGTTAAGGGTATAGAATAAACAAATTAGTAAATAATATTACAATAATTATAGTACTAATTTATATAATTTATTTGACTTTTGTAGCTTTCTAAAAATAGTAATGAAAGAGGAAAAATGTAACTCAGATTAAAATTAGACTGAGATGGCTGAGATAGAGGCTAAAAATGGCTATGCAAGATTCGAATAGTGTCATGAACCTAGATCTAGCTTTCATTTAGTGAAAGGATAGGAACACCAGAAATAGAACACTTCAAGGTTTGATGTTATAGTCTATGTCCAACTACTATTATCCAAACTAGTTATAGAGGTCTAAGTTTTCTGGGTTTTGTCCACTATCCATGTGTGAGCCATAAAATTTTGGATCTTGAGTGTCAATGGATATCCTTATAGAGTTAATTTAATCTCAAACCATAGACCTTCATTGTGCTTAAATAAAAATTTGAGAAAGAGGGGGGCTTAGTGTGAGTAAGATGTACTGAACGTGTATCCACACCCCTTATATGGGTATGCTACCTACATACCAATAATCTAAATAGGGATCAAGTCATATGTAATTTTCCCACTTGATGTGCTTTGTGTAATAGTGTTATGCAGATGCAAAAATTCCAAACTAATAGTGCTTGAGGTGGTTAGGGATTGTTATGAGGGTTTGAATATGCTGGTAGCTATATTGTATGGCTATATGCAAAGAATAGGGAAATTTGCCTCAGTGGTCTTGTTTGTATTCTTGCTTGTTTTTGTAGTATTTACCAACCCCTTATAAATGAACTTTGAATAGGCTTTTATAGAGATCTATTGGTCATGGGTTAAATGTATTCACACTAAGCTGACACAATAAATAAGAGGAATTAAAAGGAAATGGTCATTTGGACTTGAAATATGATTGGATAGGAGTGATAGAAATGGTTTACCCTAGGATCTAGTGATATAGTCCAACCCCAATGCTCTTGTCCTATAGGATTGAGGCTTGGGGGATGGAACTAGCATGAGAAATATAGCTTGGCTAAGCTCATGAGAGCATGAAAGAGGGACTTATGGGTTGGGTGTCACAAGCCACACTCAAGCTACCAATTTTGATATTTTATGTGACTACATTTGCCCCCCATTTATTCTAGTGATACAACAAATCAAAATACTAAGATAAAGGAAAATTAGAAAGCATTCTTGAACAAGGGTGAAGCCCATGAAACTATGTGATGTTGGGTGTGCATAGAGAGAGAGATTATTATGAATTGTAAATTTGTAAGAGAAAAAAAAGAGTATATTAGTTCTTACTAGATACACTATATCTAAAATAAAAATGTACAAAGCTAGGTGGAGAGAGAGGAAGAGAAAGGAATGAATACACCTCACTGGGTACATGAACCAATACAAAAACTATTGTGATGCTGGATGATGTTGAGTAATGTTGGGTATGTGCTGTACCAACAGTAATATCATGAACATAACTGAGTGTTCAATTCCTTGAGAGTGGCTTGAGAATGCAAAGCCTAGCCCTTTCAATCCATCATCACTTAATAAGTCAATCTATGTGATTATGCATGTGTTAATTGATGTTTTTAATTATGTCAAATCCCTCTAAGTAAGTGGCTCAAAAATAAAAAGGCTATCTAGTCCTTTAACTCCATTGTTACCCACTAAGTGAAGATATAAACTAATATTGGTATGAATGTGTGTTGTATGATATGGCTCCTAAAGCCCATGAATGCTATATGATCTGATAATGTGGTATGGATAGCTGAATGTGTGCTAGAAACTAGGCCAATCTTAGCCATTTTGAAAGGAGGAGATTAGGCTTGTATGAAAGCCACTCCAAATCTAGAAACTAGGATTATGCGAAAGCCACTCAAGAATGTGGAGGTTATTATTGTATGAAATCCACACCAAAATGATGCTAACCACCTATAGATGGAATAAGGCACACAACTACTAAGAATACCTAAGTAATATACTAAACTTAGAAAGAAAAGAAGTCAAATGTGCCACACACATTGCCCCTAATCACTAGTGTTTGTAACATGGATTCTGATCTAAAAGTTATACCAACTACCCAATCTAAAATTAGAAGTGAGATCCATCATGCTATGCATGATGCACATTATATCTAGATTCTCTACAAAAAACTATACTAAAACTATTGAATCTAAATTGATTTGTATGTGACAAAACTATTTTTGAGCTGACCAATGCACATATTTATAGAAAATTTAGGTTTTTAAATATTTAGATAAGAGTGCCAAAAATAAGACACCCAATTATTTGACACTATTGTCCATGTCTAACACTATTGTCCTTTACTAAATTTGATGATTGTTCTATAATCATCACTAATTTTCTAGTTTGTTCTGCTTGGTTTGACCTTTGATTGCTATTTTGAGTGTTCTAAAAACTAATTTTTTTACTGGTAAGAGCTATGATCTCTATGACAAAACCCCTATTTGCTTCCCCCTCTTCTGAGGGTAGGAATGAAGACCTTGAAATTACTACCCTCAGAAGAAAGAGACTTGCAAGTGTGTTATGTAGTGAAAGACATGATATAGTAATGATAATAAAAAAGATGTATCAAAATAAAAAATAATTTTTTTTATAGATTATTAGATCAATAGGGGTATACCTAGATCAATATAACAATGTAATAGCATATTCAATGTACTAAATTGAAGCTAGAAAATATAATTGTTAGTTGTTAGTTGTCAAGGAGGGATAGAGCATGATGTCCATCATGGCATTTAAGAAATCAAGATAATGCATGATGTGGATCATGACATTGTAAATAGTTGAGAAGAAAAAAAGAAATAAGAACACAAGGCAAGAAGCACATGATAGTGGCTAAGGGGCCAAGAAAACAAAGGACATGGGCATATATCACTCAAAATTGAAAGCAAAAATACAAGTCATGTTCAAATGCCACATATACACATAATTAGAAATAAACAAGGTTGGCATGAGGGCCATAACCACATAAAAGAGTACAAGTAAATGAAATTAGAAAATGTCCTAAGGCACACACAAGAATAGAAGCAAAGGAAATTAGAAAATGTCTTAAGGCACATACAAGAGATAAAATAGGAAATAAGAAATGCAATCACATCTAGATATGTAAAGCAAGAAATGAAGACATGTAATATACTAGAAATACAATCACATCCAACTAATCAAAGAAAGAAGTGAAAGTATGCAAAACATGTAGTAAAAGATGAGGTAGATGCTAAGAAATACACAAGTGCTATATATTAGTGAATGCTGATATATTACTCTATGTAAGCTAGTAATTAATGTACATCAACATGATAACTAGAGTATGTGGTGTAGGAATGACATAACCTGGATGGTGTAGTCATGTAGAAGATGCCCCTAGTGGGTAGATGTATCAATATCTATCTCAAATGTAGAAGTAGTATGCCCCCTCAATGGGTAGAGTGAAGCGATCAAGGATTTGGGTGTCACTACACACACTCAAAGAAGATCAAGTGAAGCATGGTAATGTAGATAAAACAACAAACAATAGCATATAACAACAAAGTGTAAGTTTAGCATGGTAGTAGAAAATAAAGCATGGATAATGCATACAATTGAAATGTTTTTGTGCTTTTAAATTATTTGAATGTTTTTATATTTTGAAATGTTATATTGTTTTTGGATATTTGGAATATTTGATTATTTTTTGTATTATGATGTAAGATATGTGTAATCAATCATAAGAAAATAATGTATAAGCAAGACTGAGAAGAAATTACACTAATTCATGAGTCTCATGAGAGACTCCCTATCATGGTGTCTTATATCAAGGAGAGGGATCATGCATGATCATGAAACATGATGGAAGGGCTGAGACTATGGATTTGAAAGCTATATATGCTCTAAAATCTTTGTAATGGAAACTAACTGTGGGGGGTCACCCTATAACTCCAAGAAGTGGATATAATTGTAGGGCTATTAGGGACCCATATGGTAGTAGGAGAAGATCTCTAAAAATGTGCTTTATGTAAAGGCATGAGACCTCAATGATACTTCCCTAGGTATGAATACAATATTTGTAACTAGGAGTGTTAGTAGAAGGGGATATAAGATATCACTATGTGCATATCAACCCCATGGCTATTGTATTACTATTTGAATCCTGATGGCCAACTAAACAAGTTCCCATAATACTAATGCTATGTAGGAACATGCCCTGTATCTAATGTTATCTATAGTGTACTAATTGTAGCTATGCATGGAGATTCTACAAGATGAAACTACAATGGATGTACACAGGCTATTTAGTCCTTTAACTCCATCATTACCCACTAAGTGAAGCTATAAACTGATATTGATATGAATGTGTGTTGTATGAGATGGATCCTAAACCCCATGAATGATATATAATATGATAATGTGGTATTGATAGCTAAATGTGTGCTAAAAACTAGGCCAATCTTAGCCATTCTAAAAGGAGGAGATTAGGCTTGTATGAAAGCCAATACAAAACTAGAAACTAGGCTTATGCGGAAGCCACTCGAGAATGTGGAGGTTAAGATTATATGACATCCACACTAAAATGATGCCAACCACCTAAAGATGGAATAAGGCACACAATTGCAATGAATGCCTAGGTAATATACTGAACTCAAAAAGAAAAGAAGTCAAATGTGCCACACACATTTCCCCCAATCACTAGTGTCTGTAACATGGATTTTGATCTAAAAGTTATACCAACAAGACAATATAAAATTAGAAGTGAGATCCATCATATTATGCATGATGCCCATTATATCTAGATTTTCTACAAAAAACTATACTAAAACTATTGAATCTAAATTGATTTGTATGTGACAGAACTATAGTTGAGTTGACTAGTGCACATATTTATAGAAAATCTAGGGATTTTGATATTTAGATAAGAGTGCCAAAAATAGGACACCCTATTATTTGACACTATATTCCATGTCTAACACTATTTTCCTTTACTAAATTTGATGATTGTTCTATAATCATAACTATTTTTCTAGTTTGTTCTACTTGGTTTGAACTCTGATTGCTATTTTAAGTGTTCTAAAAACTAATTTTTTGACTAGTAGGAGCTATGATCTCAATGATAAAACCCTTTTTTTTTTCCCCCTCTTATGAGGGTAGGAATGAAGACCTTGAAATTACTACCCTTAGAAGAAAGAGACTTGCAAGTGTGTTATGCACCGAAATACATGATATAGTAATGATAATAAAAAAGATGTATCAGCATAAAAAATAGTTTGTATTGTAGATTATTAGATCAATAGGGGTATGCCTAGATAAATATAACAATGCAATAGCATATTCAATGTACTAAATTGAAATTATAAAAAATAATTGTTAGTTGTTAGTTGTCAAGGAGGGATGGAGCATGATGTCCATCATGGCATCTAAGAAATCAAGATAATGCATGATGTGGATCATGGCATTGCAAATAGTTGAGAAGAAAACAAGCAACAAGCACACAAGGCAAGAAGCACATGACAGTGGCTAAGGGGCCAAGAAAACAAGGGACATGAGCATATTTCACTCAAAATGGAAAACAAACATACAAGGCATGTTCAAATGCCACATATACACATAATTAGAAACAAACAAGGTTGGCATGAGGGCCATAATCACATAAAAGAGTATAAGCAAATGACATTAGAAAATGTCCTAAGACACACACAAGAATAAAAGAAAAGGAAATTAGCAAATTTATTAAGGCACATACAAGAGACAAAATATGAAATAAGAAATAAGAAATTCAATCACATCTAGATATGCAAAGCAAGAAAGGAAGACATGTAATATATTGGAAATACAATCACATCTAACTAATCAAAGCAATAAGTGAAAGTATGCAAAAAATGTAGTGCAAGACTAGGTAGATGTTAAGAAATACACAAGTGATATATACTAGTGAATGTTGACAGATTAATCTATGTAAGATAGTAAGTAATGTACATCAACATGATAACTATAGTATGTGGTGTAGGAATGACATAACCTGGATGGTGTAGTCATGTATAAGATGCCCCTAGTGGGTAGATGTATCAATATATATCTCAAATATAGAAGTAGTATGCCCCCTCAAAGGGTAGAGTGAAGTGATCAAGGATCTAGGTGTCACTGCACATACTCAAAGAAGATCAAGTGAAACATGGTAATGTAGATAAATCAACAAAAAATAGCATAGAACAACAAAGTGTAAGTCTAACATGGTATTAAAAAATTAAAGCATGGATAATGCATACAATTGAAATGTTTTTGTGATTTTAAATTATTTGAATGGTTTTGTATTTTGAAATGTTATATAGTTTTTGGATATTTGGAATATTTGATTTTTTTTGTATTTTGATGTAAGCTATGTGCAATCAATAATAAGAAAACAATGTACAAGCAAGACTAAGAAGAAATTATACTAATCGATGAGTCTCATGAGAGACTCCCTATCATGGTGTCTTATATCAAGGAGAGGGATCATGCATGATCATGAAACATGATGGAAGGGATGAGACTATGGATTTGAAAGCTATATATGCTATAAATTCTCTAAAATATTTGTAATGGAAACTAACTGTGGGGGGTCACCCTATAACTCCAAGAAGTGGATACAATTGTAGGGCTATTAGGGACCCATATGGTAGTAGGAGAAGATCTCTAAAAATGTGCTTTATGTAAAGGCATGAGACCTCAATGATACTTCCCTAGGTATGAATACAATATTTGTAACTAGGAGTGTTAGTAGAAGGGGATATAAGATATCACTATGTGCATATCAACCCCATGGCTATTGTATTACTATTTGAATCCTGATGGCCAACTAAACAAGTTCCCATAATACTAATGCTATGTAGGCACATGCCCTGTATCTAATGTTATCTATAGTGTACTAATTGTAGCTATGCATGGAGACTCTACAAGATGAAACTACAATGGATGTACAAAGGCTATCTAGTCCTTTAACTCCATCATTACCCACTAATTGAAGCTGTAAACTGATATTGATATGAATGTGTGTTGTATGAGATGGATCTTAAATCCCATGAATGATATATAATATGATAATGTGGTATTGATAGCTAAATGTGTTCTAGAAACTAGGCCAATCTTAGCCATTCTAAAAGGAGGAGATTAGGCTTGTATGAAAGCCAATACAAAACTAGAAACTAGGCTTATGTAGAAGCCACTCAAGAATGTGGAGGTTAAGATTATATGACATCCACACCAAAATGTTGCCAACCACCTATAGATGGAATAAGGCACACAATTGCAATGAATGCCTAGGTAATATACTGAACTTAGAAAGAAAAGAAGTCAAATGTGCCACACACATTGGCCCTAATCACTAGTTTTTGTAACATGGATTCTAATCTACAAGTTATACCAACAAGCCAATATGAAATTAGAAGTGAGATCTATCATGCTATGCATGATGCTCATTATATCTATATTCTCTACAAAAGCTATACTAAAACTATTGAATCTAAAGTGATTTGTATGTGACAAAACTATAGTTGAGTTGACCAATGCACATATTTCTAGAAAATCTAGGTTTTTTGTTATTTAGATAAGAGTGCCAAAAATATGACACCCTATTATTTGACATGGTTGTCCATGTCTAACACTATTGTCCTTTACTGTATTTGATGACTATTCTATAATCATCACTATTTTTCTAGTTTGTTCTGCTTGGTTTGACCTCTGATTACTATTTTGAGTCTTCTAAAAACTAAATTTTTGATTGGTAGGAGCTATGATCTCTATGAAAAAACCCCTATTTGTTTCCCCCTCTTCTAAGGGTAGGAATGAATACCTTGAAATTAATACCCTCAGAAGAAAGAGACTTGCAAGTGTATTATGTATCAAAATACATGATATATTAATGATAATAAAAAAGATGTATCAAAATTAAACATAGTTTGTATTGTAGATTATTAGATCAATATGGGTATGCATAGATAAATATAATAATGCAATATCATATTTAATGTAGTAAATTGAAACTAAAAAAAAAAATTGTTAGTTGTTAGTTGTCAAGGAGGGATGGAGTGTGATGTCCATCATGGCATCTAACAAATCAAGATAATGCATGATGTGGATCATGGCATTGTAAATAGTTGAGAAGAAAGAAAGCAACAAGCACACAAGGAAAGAAGCACATGACAGTGGCTAAGGGGCCAAAAAACAAGGGACATGGGCATATGTCACTCAAAATGGAAAACAAACATACAAGGCATGTTCAAATGCCACATATACACACAATTAGAAATGAACAAGGTTGGCATGAGGGCCATAATCACATAAAAGAGTACAAGAAAATGACATTAGAAAATGTCCTAAGACACACACAAGAATAAAAGAAAAGTAAATTAGCAAATTTATTAAGGCACATATAAGAGACAAAATAGGAAATAAGAAATTCAATCACATCTAGATATGCAAAGCAAGAAAGTAAGACATGTAATATAATGGAAATATAATTGCATCTAACTAATCAAAGCAAGAAGTGAAAGTATGAAAAACATGTAGTACAAGACCAAGTAGATGCTAATAAATACGCAAGTTCTATATACTAGTGAATGTTGATAGATTAATCTATGTAAGTTAGTAAGTAATGTACATCAACATGATAACTAGAGTATGTGGTGTAGGAATGACATAACCTGAATGGTGTAGTCATGTAGAAGATGCCCCTAGTGGGTAGATGTATCAATATCCATCTCAAATGTAGAGGTAGTATGCCCCCTCAATTGCTAGAGTGAAGTGATCAAGGATTTGGGTGTCACTCTACACACTCAAAGAGGATCAAGTGAAGAATGGTAATGTAGATAAAACAATAAACAATAGCATATAACAACAAAGTGTAAGTCTAAGATGGTAGTATAAAATTAAAGCATGGATAATGCATACAATTGAAATGTTTTTGTGCTTTTAAATTATTTGAATGTTTTTGTATTTTGATGTAAGCTATGTGCAATCAATCATAATTAATTAATGTATAAGTAAGACTGTGAAGAAATTATAATAATCAATGAGTCTCATGAGAGATTACCTATCATGGTGTTGTATATCAAGGAGAGGGATCATGCATGACCATGAAACATGATGGAAGGGCTAAGACTGTGGCTCTAAAAGCTGTGTATGCTATAAATGCTCTAAAATCTTTGTAATGAAAACTAACTGTGGGGTCCCCCTATAAATCTAAGAAGTGGATACAATTATAGGGCTGTTAGGGACCCATATGGTAGTAGGAGAAGATCTCTAAAAATGTGCTCTATATAAAGGCGTGAGACCCCAATGATACTACCTTAGGTGTGAATACAATAGTTGTAACTAGGAATGCTAGTAGAAGGGGATGTAAGATATCACTCTGTACATATCAACCTCATGGATGTTGTATTACTATTTAAATCTTGATGGCCAACTGAACAAGTGCCATAATACTCATTATATGTAGGAACATGCCCTGTATCGAATGTTGTCTATAGTGTACTAATTATAGCTATGCATGGAGACTCTACAAGATGAAACTACAATGTATGTACAATAAATATTGTGTGCTATGAAGGAGGCTCATCTATCCACAATAATAGTGGATTGTTACATGAAATAACAAATTGTGGTCTTTAATGTGATGTATTTAACTGAGCAATAAATCAAGCTAGAACTATAACCTATGATGGTGACTCATCTAATCTCAATCACAGTAGGTTGCTATGTGAAATAGGTCCTTAAAAATTAAATTTTAGTGAATATCTCTTTGGAATAGTACTCTGCTATAGTGTCTATGACTATGATGGATATGTATATGGAACTAAACTATGAACTCCTTAGACTACACTGATATATGTAGGCTGCTCTCACTATATTGGTCTCTAAACCTTCTGAGTAGGTTGGATTTGAGATCTCATATGAGGCTTTGTATTATAAACTACATTACTCTCATGATGAGTAACTAATGATTCCTATGAAGGAATGTCCTATGATGACTTAGTCATGGAGGAATGAGGTTTATGGATCAATGATAGAGGAGATCTTGGTGCCCTCGATGTGAATACTATGATGTTTTTATCAACACATCTATTAATGCAATCCCTAAGTCCATAAAAATCATTATCTCTGTGTTTATGGATATGATAATAGTTATAAAAGGGCTGATGTGGTCGTCTATGTAAGAGATGTGGATCTCATCGATAAGTAGAAGGTAATGTGATTAACCTCCTATCTAGTAGTGATAATAGTATGACATATGGGCTATCCCACTTTGAATCAAATTGTAGTGGTGCCTTATTACTGTTCTCTATAGTGCATACTATATGAGGTGTTCTAGAGATTGCCTCTTTATTCTAAACTAATTACTTTTCTAGTTGTGGTCTCCTATCTTATTTAGGACATGGTGGATGCTATGTGTTAGGAGCTATAGATGGAGGTACTACTATGAAATCTAGAGTAAATTAATTAACTAAATCTACCTCAATCAATCCCAATTTTTTATCTAAGACTATAACTGTATAACATATGTGCTTAAAAGAAGACTCTGTCTGATATAATATATACTCTAGGAGGGGTTGGTAAAGCCCCTTGATAAAGATATGGTGAATCTCTAAATTTGTTGGTTTATAGATCAATCGTAACATGTGAATCTTGAATTGTAAGATATAATCGCTAACTGAATCTAATTTTTTTTGATGTGATGTGGTAAGTTTCTCATATGTAACATAAGGGCCCATGTTTTCTATGTAATATCTAAGAAATTCCTCCTCTAGGTCATCATATGTATGCAAGGAACCAATATGGAGTAGATGAAATAACCAATTCTATGCATCACCCACTAATGTTTTTTGGAACAACTTAAGTAGAATCAAAGGACTTACATGAGATGGAAAAGCCTTTTGAAAGGCTTACAAGTGTATGAATGGATTTCTAGTTCTATAAAATTAAGGGAATGATGGTATCTATAAATGCTTAGGCAATGAAGCTGTGATAAATGTCTTTAGAAGTGAGTTACCATGTAGGTCATTGACATCCATCCAAGAATTATAAGCCTTGTTTTCCAAATTTAGGAGGTGTACTTGGTGTTGTAATTCACCAAATTCATGCATTAAATAAATAATCTCTTAGGATGGTATATTAATATCTTGAAGGGGTTCATTTAAATGTTGACTTTGATTATTTATTTTATCTATGGGAATTACTACATTTAGTAATTAGATCATAGAGGGTGGTGTGATCACGTGAAACTTTGGAGGGAATGTTAACTTGGACCTTAGTAGAGGGATGTGGGCTACCATTCTCTTTGGGTGAAGACTGAGAAATAGGTGCTACTATAGTAGTGAGTGGCTTGGGAGATTCATTGGTATCTTTATTATTTAGTGAATCACATTCTAATTGAATAGATGTGATTTTATCATTAACATGTTCATCATTTGAAATATATTCATGATTAAAAGTATAAGCAACATTTTGTAATGCATTGGGTTTGAGGAGGAGTGAGAGAAGAGTTAGAAACATGAGACACATTTTATTCTTCACTATGTGCATAATAGTCATCATTATTTAATGCATTATCATAATCAGAGTTTTTGTTCATATTCACTCTCATTTTAATATTCATTTTCAAGTTCACTATCATACTCATTATCACTTCCATTATCACTAGGGAGAGAGGTAAGAGAAGATGTTAATTTTTTTCTAATATGCAATGAATTTTCATGTGAAATTGGCATATTATGTGCATCTATGTTATCCACGGATGGAGTACATGAGTTATTTTTTATTTGCAATATGAGAAGTAAAAGAAATAGATTTATCATTTAGATATTCTTTTGACAAAGTAGAGTTGAGAGCATGGATCATTTGAACTATGCATTTGAATTGTGATTCTATTGCTTTTATATTATTGTAATTTGAACATAGAAGTAGAGAGAGAGAGAGAGAGAGAGAGAGAGAGAGAGAGAGAGAGAGAGAGAGAGAGAGAGGAGAGAGAGAGAGAGAGAGAGAGAGAGAGAGAGAGAGAGAGAGAGAGAGAGAGAGAGAGAGAGAGAGAGAGAGAGAGAGAGAGAGAGAGGAGAGAGAGAGAGAGAGAGAGAGAGAGAGAGGAGAGAGAGAGAGAGAGAGAGAGACTAGGCTCATATGCAAGAAAATTATCACCAATGAGAGGTTTAATTATAAGTGCATGAATAATTTTTACATTTGATTTATTGTGCATAAAAGTACCTTTCCCATTTATCAAAATTATTTTCTTTAGAAGAGGGAAGAAAAGAGATAGGTTGAGAGAAGAAGGTGTATCTACTTTTTCTTCACTATCACTTTCATGTGCATCATCATATTCCTCATTACAACAACATTAATTATCTTCATTGTAATTAAAACCATTTTCCACATTTTTGGCTAATGTATGATTTTTTAAATTTATCCATTCATTATCATAATTATGAGAAAAATTTAGAAATTTATCTATGGGATGAGGAGGAAGAAGTGCCTTAGTGGCCATTTTATTTCTTTCACCAAAGAGAATATAGAAAATTATTATTGAGAAAATAAATTAAAAAATAACTACTAACATATAGATTTTGAAATTATTTTTGACACTCCAAACAATTTACAAAAATTCTAATTTTTTTCCTAAGAATTGCAAGGGAGGAAGGTTTGGCGTTTGAGGACCTAATTTGGAAATCTAGGGTTTTAAGTTGGGGTTTTAGAATTTTTGAAAATTATTTCAATAATATAAATTATAAAATAATTTTTAATGAAATAAATGTGCAAAAATTTATACAAAAATTAGAAATTTGATAATTAAATTTTTGCACAAAAATATGTGAAGGAAAACCCTAGGGTATCTAGGGCTTTGAGGGGCCTAGTATGTGTAACTACGGTTTGAAATAAAATTGAGTTTTTAAAATTTAATATGGAATTTTAAAAATTAAAGTGAATTTTTTATTTGAATATGTAAGTAAAAAATTAGAAAATTATTGGAAAAATTAGCAAGGAATTTACCCTAAGGTTTCTAGGGTTTTTGTGCATAAACAAAGTAAGTCAGGTTCACCAAATGATTTAAATACTTTAGGAAAAGTAGATTCCTATTCATAATTTAATTAAGGGTATAGAATAAATAAATTAGTAAATAATATTTCAATAATTATAGTACTAATTTGTATAATTTATTTGACTTTTGTAGGTTTCTAAAAATAGTAATGAAAGAGGAGAAATGCAACTTATCTTAAAAATAGATTGAGATGGCTGAGACAGAGGCTAAAATTAGATGTGTAAGACTGGGATAGTGTCATGAAAATTTATCTACATTTAATTTAGTGAAAGGATAGGAGCACCAAAAATAGGGCACTTTGAGATCTAATGTTATAGTCCATGTCCTGCCACAGTTATCCAAACTAGTCATAGAGATCTAAGTTATTTGGGTTTTGTCTACTATCCCTATGTGAGATTGATTATGAAATTTTGGATCTTAAATGTTGACAAATATCCTTGTAGATCTGATTTAATCTTAAACCCTAGACCTTCATTATGCTTGAATAAAACTTTGAGAAAGAGGGGGGATAGTATGTGTAAGATGCACTGAACATGTATCCACACCCATTATGTGGGCACACTGCCTACATACCAATACTCTAAAGAGGCATCAAGCCATATGTAATTCTCCTAATTGATGTGATTTGTGCAATAGTGTTATGAAGATATAAAAATTCCAAACTAATAGTGCTTAAGGTGGCTAGGGACTAGTATCAGGGTTTGAATATGTTGGTAGTTATATTGGATGGATGTATACAAAGAATAGGGAAATTTGCCTTAGTGGTATTACTTGTATTATTGCTTGATTTTTTAATATTTTACAACCCCTTCTAAAAGAACTTTGAATAGGATTTTATAGAGATCTATTGGTCATGAGTTAAATGTATTCACGCTAGGCTGACACAATGAAGAAGAAGAATAAAAAAGAAATGGTCATCTAGGATCAAATGTGATTGGACCAGAGTGCTAGAAATGGTACAACCTAGGGTTTAACACTCTATTCTAACCTTAATGCTCCTAACCTATAGGCTCAAGACCTAGGGGATGAAACTATCAAGGGAAATATAGCTTGGCTAAGCTATAATTAGGTCTTAGAAGCTATAGATGATTGATAATAAGCAAAAATGTGTCTAGAAGGGTCATGAGAGCATGCAAGAGGGACCTATGGGTTGGGTGTGACAATCCACACTCAAGATACCAATTTTGACATTTTATATGACTACAAGAATATACAATAATTGAGCATGAGGTGCTCATCATGGTCTATGCCCTGTAAAAATTTAGGTAGTATTTATTAGAAACCCTATTCATCTTCTTCACAAACCATGAGATGCTTAGTTACCTCATAAAAAATATCATTCTCTATGAATGCATTTATAGATGGATATTTCTATTTCAAGAATTCTAGTTCTTAGTTATCATCAAGCTTAGAAAATAGAACTCAAGCCTAGACCATTTGTTTCATATTGACTCTAGTGATGTAGTAGCACCTATTGGGGATGACATGATAAATACACAAATTTACAGAGTCTAGTGTGCCCCTAAGGACTTGGTGGAGATAGCTACTTTTTTAACATATAGATCTATGTCCCAGTTAATGGAAACCAAAGAAAAAAATAGCACATAGTTTACACCACCCTTTTTTAACTCATTAGTAGGGAACTATACAAACTAGGCTAAGATGAAGTCCTTCACCAATGTGTCTTAAAATACAAAAGGGACTCAATTTTACGTGAGGCACATGAGGGAATAATATGAGGCCATTATGCTGGAGATGTAATGACATGAAGGGTATTACAATTGGGGTTGTGGTAGCCAAGTCTATTGCAAGATGTAAAATATTACACCAAAGTATGTGATATATACCAGTGTATAGGGAAGCCTAATCATTAAGATTAGATGCCTCTCATCACCATTCTTTCTCAAGTACCATTCAAGAAATGGGCCATTCTTTTTATTGGGCCAATTACTCCCATAGCAAGGTGCATAGGCATAAGGTATACTCTGGTAGCCACCAACTATTTCACTAAGTGGACTAAGGCAATACCAACCAAAAAATGTATAGCTACCATAACCACAAGGTTTATATGGGAAAATATCATAAGTCACTATGAGTGCCCACTCAATTTGACTAGTGATAAAGGCACACACTTCATTAATGAAACTATGCATATTCTACTAATTGAATACATGGTAGTGCACCATAAAATAATGTTTTATGATTAATAAGTGAATGTCACAACTAAGTCATTTAACAAGATCCTAAGGATGTACCTCATAAAGATATGTGATGTTGGTTATAAAGATTAAAATGATTGAGTGTCAATAGAATTATGGACATATTACACAACCTAAAAGCACCTAAATGAGGATACACCATTTTAGTTGGTATTTGGTGCTAAGGTGATTATACCAATGGAGTTTTTGGTGCCATCATTACACATATGTGAATTGGTAATTTAGATGACCAAGAATCATTGAGTGCAAGGCTAGAGGACTTCAAGTATTTAGGTTAGTTGCATGCCAAAGAAAAGTGGAGCTAAAAGATAGAGAAGGCACACCAAAATCTCCAACATGATAAACATATTAAGTGAAAGATACTAATTGGAGGAACATTAGTCTTACTTTATGACTCCAAGTACCTCAAACACCCAGGCAAACTATAGACAAGGTGATGGGTCCATATGTCATCGACAACATATTAGAGATATGCACATGAGGGTTGTGCACAATATTTGGTGAAATACTCCTTGGGCATTTTAAAAATAATTGATTAAAGCCTTTTAAGACATAAGATGATGCTTTTATCATCAGACACTGACTTGTTGATCATGAGTTAGTTGTATTATGTAGACCAAAATAAAGTTTGGTGTAAGTCAAATAGTTCCTTATGATTAATTTGTGTTATTGTAGTGATAGGTGAATAAGAGATCCTTTAATGCCTACCAATGAAATATTCTAGCACTTACGTGCATAACTCTAACTAGGTGAGTTGAGTATAGATGCTTTTTAAAGAAACTGAGGCCAGACACCTAAGTTATGGGTGCATGAAGTTTGATAAAACTTAGAAAAAGGTGCATAAGATCCAAAATACACAAGATTAAATAAGTGAATAACTTTTAGGCCCATAAAAGAGCTATTTTAGCATTTTCAAGTATAATACTAGTCAGGTGAGTTGAGTGAGGTTTCTTTTTAAGCACCTAAGGCCAAACACCTAAGTTTTTTGGCACATGGAACTCACTACACTTTGAGCATATGAAAAACAAGTGACAAGGAGAGGTACATAGGATACAAATGCACAAGAGGTAGAAAGAAGGTGCACGCTATGATTGTGTGTAAGAGATCAAAAGAGAAGACTGAGATGGGATTTGTATGGGGTAGGATAGGCCAAGGTAAGAGATGAAAGCACAAAAAAATCAACCAAGATAGGAAAGTGTGCTTTAAATGAAAACATAATAAGAAGAGAAAATGGAAATGTATAGGTTGAATCATGTGCATATGAGGTGCTATGCCCAAGTTTCTGTAAGGGAGGTGAAGGTCATGCCAAGAGAATAAAGCATAGGAGAAAGATCATCAAGACAAGCTGGTATCCACCTAAAGTGAGGCAGGAAGTGACCATTTAAGCTAACATGTCACTTCACCAAAAATACCATTAGAATAATTTATTAAGGTGATGGTGGAAGAACAAAAATATACATTAAATGCAAATGTGGTAGTATATTTTCATATATTTTGGTGAATTTTAAGAAATCTAGGCACCACCATGCCATTACTCACCTACAATTAAGAAGGTAGTTGAATTAGGGGTATAAAATAGCTATAGGTTAACTAGTTTAGGTTACAAATTTTGAGCTAATTTAAACATAGAGTAACAAACCAAAACCAAACTATTGAATCAAAGTTGAATTAAGAAAATGCTACTGTAGTGAGACCTTAAGCACCCATAGACACCAAAAGTGAACAATTGAGCAGAGAAAGGAATTTCATTCCCTTTAAGATTAGCATAGATAAGTGTGGGGCATGAATCATAGAATAATTAGGTAGTAAAAAATGGGAGTGACATTGAGGCTACCATTAATGACAAGTAAAGCTTAAGAGCCAAAGTCACAATTATATATCTTGTGACTATGAGGAGCACCAACACAAATTATAGGCTTTGGAAAAGTAAATAGACCATGATTCAACACAATTTAGTCTAGGATGGGGAAGAAATGCATGAGTTCTAACCCACCATAGTCATAAAATGATGCTAAGAGGGTGATAATGATAGAAGAAGTGGTTGTAGAGAAGAAGAAGGCATAGTCAGTAGAAAGAGTTAGCATTGATGAGGTTGATCTAGAGGTACACACAAAAATGTCCTATCGAGAGATGTAATTTCCTAAGGAGGTCTTGATAGGAGAGAGATAGGAATCCTTCACACACACCTAATGGATCAAGGAATATAACCACCACACCTCAAGAAATGCATAAGATATAGTGTAAGACTGGGTGGTGGATATGGGGGTAAAAACTAAATTAAGCATGTCATTATTTAATGTCTCCAGTTGGGATAGATTTGTGATGATTGGTACAAATTAGCTTTATGAGTTTATATGTTTAGAAAAGCTAGAGAAAATCATGTAGTTCCTCCTCTCATGTATCCAAGAGAACCACTTCTAATTTTTAGGGAGGTGTATATAGTTATCAATAAGCCTCAGTGGTAGAATCATTAGGCTCCTAGACTCCAGCACAAACATCCATTAGATGATGGTAGATGATGTGAAATTTGAAAGGATCACAAAATTAATAAGGTAATGCAAGGTAGGTTTCATTTTCCCAATCAAAGACATTAAGGACCCCATAATGAGGGAAGTTACATGCCTTGTGAGTTTGAAATTATGTCTTAGTAGTCAGTAGACCAACATCACCAAGGCCTACTGTGTATCACCTACCATATGGCATAAGGGGTAAAATTTAATATAGCAAATTTAAATTTATAGAAAATGGTGAATAAAATTCTTGAGTGTAATACAACTTGAGAGACCTTCTGATGGGGTTTCTAATTATTATGGAGGATATCAACATGCCTGATGGTGATGAGGACAAACTTTAGTCTTCTTAGTGCATAAGGACTCCATGGCACTAAAATAATAAAACTTCACTTACTCCCCCACCTTCTCCCAAAAGTACAAGACCTGAGTGATGGGGTGGCATACCTAATATATCAAATCATTTGAGGAAGAATGATGCATCCCAGAAGAGCTCCCTCAGAATATGTTTGGAATGAAAACCTTCACCATTAAGAAACACTTTTGTGTAGACTGTTTAGGATTCATAAATGGTAAATGATCTAGCTAGTTAAAGATCCCCTACACATTTTTAAACAAATATTTTAGGGATGTACTTAGAAGAATTCATAAGGCATACCAAATGGACATCCTGATCAAGGTCATGATTTAGAATGGAGTAGGTTGTGGAACTAATATGTGTAACCAAGAGGGAAAGTGACCAAGGATGAGGAGGATGAATTGGATCACACTGACATCCATCCCCTCCAAAAGGAAGTTATACTCAGGCACATACACATGTTATACTATGACATGAAGTTAAGGAAGAAGGGCACATGCCCCATGAAGGATGTTGACCTTCCCCTCTGAATCAATGATGAAGGGAAGTTAGTATTGGTAACACTAAATAAGTATCCCCCTAAAAAGAGGGAGATACACTTAAGGAGATGCAAGAGCACACTATATTAAAGATCACCTCTGATGATGAAGCTACCCCCTTGACCCAAAAAAATAAGCATTTGACCTTCACAGCTAGAATTGATTTACCAAACAAAAGGGAGTAGAAATAAAAGTATAAGGGGAAAGTTGTAATGCCCATTATAACTTTGGTAGAGATATATGCACAAGAGTATGTGAGGAAGAGGAATCATAGAAGGAATGCGAAGAGATGGAGGAGGAGCAAGAAGAAGTAGGGATGGAAGTTTACATCATCTAAAAAGTAGTAGAAGAAAAACCCAACATCATTAAAGTTTCAAAGGCTTTCCAAGGTGGCACTACTACTTCACTTGGAGAAGAAAGAATCCAACAACTACATCATCAAAATAACCAACTACAAATCCTCCACAAATTGAGGAGGAAAAGAGAGAAGCATGGAGGAAGCAGGGGATGAGTGAGGTGGAGATCTTGAAGGTGTTGACACTTGAGGAGAAAATGGATGCCATGAGAATGAAGGGAATGAATCAGTAAGAGATATAGAAAATTGAGGAGGAAGAAAGTAAGGTTAAAAAAGAAAAGGCCTTATCACTAGACAAAAAGAGGAAGGTTGAGAAAAATAAGGCCCAAGAAAAAAGGGATAGGAAAGAGAAGGAAGATAAAAAGGTTTTCATAAGTGTGGAATCATTAGAGGAAATAACAAAAAAGGTTCCTGATACCCCCACTAACATAGCAAAAAAAGCTGTACCACAAGCACACCCAAGTATTAAAGGGGCATCTGGAGATAAGGAAGGTTATGCTAGTGCCTTGAAAGAACAAATGGAAAGCATAGAGGAAACCCAATAGAAATAGGAGGCCAAAGCTAGTGTCAAGGATGAATAATAAATAGACTAAGGGGATAAGTCTAAGGAAGAACCCATATCAGAGAAAGATGAAACCTTAGAGGGAAGCATCAAAGAGAGTGATAGTGATGATGAAGAGGAACAAGAAAAGATGAATATGGATATCACTAAAGAAGAGGGCATCAAGATAAGCTTGAGAGAAAATGTGCATAAGGTGTAGAACAATGAATACTAATATATGTTTGAGTACATGCTCCTTAGAGCTACCATAAAAAGGATACACTAATATCTATCATTTATTTTTTATAGCTATATGGATGAGCCTCATTTTGAGGTGTCATAGAAGGCCATACTAGGAGTAGATCAACTAGAATAAGGGAATGATTCCCTTATTATAAATCCTTATGCAATAAAATTAGTTAAGTTGGCCAATGCACTTATTTAGATGACCATCAAAGTCATGTGGAAGAATATTGTTAATGATGTTAGAGCTTAAAGATGGAAAAAGATCATGTTGGAAGCAAAAAAGGAAGTAAATCCATGAACTTCAAATTACAACAACTAGATGAGTGCATAAAGGAAGTCAAGCCATCCCTCTTGGATCATGTTGACACTTTAAATCTTTCAAAGGTTGACAAGGTATGTGTGCTAGTGGAGAAAATACTCCCAAGGTTGAAAGTAGAGCCATTACTAAAAGAGGAGGACCCATGTGATGAAATAAAGTAAGAGCTAGCTACAAAGATCAAAGAGGTGGAAGACCTCTTAATTAAACTTAAAGAGGGAATAAATGTAGCTGATGTCATCTTATACAAATTTTCCAACTAGGCGTTAGTCATAGACACGTGCCTAAAAAAGGCAAAGGGGGAAAGGATGAGTTGATGATGTAGTTATACACTATGAGTAGTTCAGAGTGTAGACAAATAATGGGAAAGCTCAATGCCTTGAGCTCTCAAATCAAAGACTAGGAACAAATCCTAGAAGCTCTCTTTTGTGCCTTATAGACCAAGGCTTGCGAACAAAGAGAAATCCTAGATGAAGGAATTTCAAAAGCTAAGGCAAACCTTGAGGCTTTTCAAAAGGAATTAGAGAAGATGGATGTGCTAACACTCAGCACCTCCTTAATAGATATATATAGCGCCATTGAATAACTTAATCTCACCATCAAGGGCTTTGAGGACTTTGACACTAAACTAAAGGAGAACTTGATAGAATTCAATGTGCCAAGAATGTTGATAGACTAATCCAGGGGTGGACTAGCAATTTTGTATGGGGTAAATATTGGGCCCCTTTTTGGATAAGTATGGGTCCATGCCAACTTAGTAGATATCTCTATGAGAGGTAATAACTTGGAATGATTATTATTTTGTCACATTTTTCACCTACTAGAAGAATCTTTATAGATCTTATGCCAACTAGCAGATAGTTACTTGGCACCTAGTTTTTAAGGGCATCTTCATAAGTGGCTACATGTGGTGACTGAAGTGTAAAGATCACAAGGTGATAGAGATAGTGGAATGATTAACCAAGGCTCCAAATCATCACCTTACATGAACCCTCCACCTTGGTATAAATATGATACTTAGGTCTATAAATCCAAGCTCGAACTAGTATGCAAATGATACAACTTTGATATAGTGAAAGCTTATAAAATTGGTTCCAGACACAGATGCCTTTAAAGATCCAAATTGTAGTACCCAAGTTTGCTTGTGAGCCTATGGGCCTTTAGTAGTTTTAGATGAGCATTTTCTCAATTTTATTATTGTGTACTTTGTTTATCTAAATAATTTAATGAATAATGGCATTTTCCTTAATTGAGTTTTGATAATGTGGATTGATTATACAATGTTTGTAATAGTTTTAATGCTTATATTTATTATATGAATACTAAGTTATAATAATAATTTGGTCTTTCTCATTAATGGCATCCCTGTGTAAGTGATAACATCAACATATTATATAGAAATGCTCTAAGTTTAGGAAAGAACCCACACCAAATGATGATATCTATGCCTAAAGCACTAGTCTAAGAATAAACCCTTGACATAAAGTAATTCCCTTGACCCATCTTAGCACCAAATGGTACTAAGATTAGTAAGATAAAGGATTGTACCCTTGAGATCCTATAACCAACCCAATATAAGTTTTCACTATTATGACCAGAACAAGTTCCCCAAATAGGTTTTATACCTACAGACAAATGAACTCCACCCAAAATGGATTACACCAATGAAACTTCCATTTCAATTATTTTAATAACCAATTCCCTTGACTAATGAGTTATGTCATGGCATGAATAGCCTAATGTAGGCCCTAGTTCTTTCTCTATGTGCTTTAGGTGATCACATAAGGCTTGTGCCTTATGTAAATTGATGTCAGTGTAGTCGAGTGATAAATGTTGAATGCTATAGGATTAGTCTAGGTTTATGCCTAGTTATAACAAGTCTAAAAATAACTTGGAAAACCATATAAGCACCTAAAAAGTAAATGGATTTACTACCAAATTCTATACAATAATGGGTCTTGATATAGGACCTTAGGTCCTTAATGTTTGGGGACTGACGCTTCTTACTATTCTACCTCTTTGAAAAGGAATGAAAATATTCCCTTTCCTCTAAAATCAAACCCTTGCCAAAAATATTCTTAATATTTTTATTTCTCACCCTTTGGAGTGATGCTATAACCTTTCAAAAAGTGAGCTTACCATGGGAAATTTGGTAATCTTCATATTGGGCCTCTTAAAGGCTAAATCTCCTAATTCCTTGGCCTAGTCTAGAAGAGTTAAATTCAAAGGAGCTGATGGTTGAGATTTTACTTGTTCATGCCCCTCATGTTCATATTAAATTTTAGAATAGGGTTTGGGTATTGATAGAGAAATTATTTTAGACTAGTCTATGTTCCCAAATTATGGTATTGGGTATACAATATAGACTGATTGCTTTCTTGGATCCCTCTTGGTTGTCACTACTATTGTGGTTGAGACTCATGTTGAAGAAGATAGAGGTGAACCCAATTGGGTAGACATTTGGGTGATGGGTTAACTGATGGTTGGGATGGGAGGAGATATGGTTAAAGGGATGAATACCAAAGAAATAGAAACTGTAGTAGTGGAAGTTGAAGAAGCTAAAGTGGAAATAGGTTGAGTAGTAGTTGGGTGCATGAAAAGGAGACAAACAAAAAGTGATTACATAGGAATGAAAGTGGAAACAATTAGAGCAAGGATGTTATAAATAATAGGTAATGACATTAAAGGAAAAAAGGTTAAGGGGGAAGTGAGAAGAGCACCCTTACTAGATAAATCACTAATGAGAGGCACCTTTGCTTTCAATGCTCAAAAGATTAGGACATTGTCTTGTAATTATTCCTCATCCACCTCTCATATTGGATCACCTTCTATTGAAGGTTGTGATTCCTTAATTGATTTTATGGATGGAGTCTAAAGTCTATCCCTCTTTGGTTTCCTCTAATAACATCATGTAATTCTCCTAGCTTATAAAGCAATCACGTTTTGGGAAAGAGGTGGGGTAGTCATGATGGATGTTAAGGATGTTAAAGACACAAAAATAGGTAATACTTCTTCATCAAAATAATCCATGAAAATGATCCCCATATATTCCCTATTTATAATATCCTTTACTTGTATCAACTCCTCTACTAACTCCTTGACTTTCCTTAGTTCCACAACTAATGCTTGAACTAGAGGAGTTTATTCCTCTTCCCCTTGTAAAAGAGTGGGAATCTATTCTAGTTATTGAAGTTTTTCATTTTATTTATCATGTGATGCTTCACCTATCAATTTCTCTTGTTCTTTTTATTGGTCCTAAGCCACATGTGGACCTTAGGGATCTTGTCCCTAGCCTGCTAGTTATTGATATGGCCTACCACTCGAGAAGTTAGAGGATATCCATCCTCCTTATGGTGGGATTCAAAATTTTTCTTGACTAAGTATGAGAGAGGGGTCAAATTGTATTACCATTAATAATTACTTATCAAAGCCTAATGCTACTTCTCTTTCTTTCACTTCCTTGTCATACTTGGCATTAATAAATAGGAAGTCATGATCAAATGGCTCATATTTATATGAGAGGCCAAGGGTGATTTTTTTGTTGGAATTTACCATGGGGGTCCTAATACCTATGGGGAGAGTGGATAGTGCATATGATCTCCTCACATTTCTAGATTCCTTGAATTGCCTCCTAATAGTGTACTGCATCCTTCAAATAGTGATATAAGCACTATGGAAGGTAGTTTTCTTATTCTTTATTAGCTCCTCATCTATACCATTTGATATCTAAAGGAAATTTCCTATTCATATACCTTGTTAGGAATAAAATTAGGAAGCTAAAGAGGATCCATATCTTGGCCAATAACCATGATGATAGTGTAGTCAGGGTAGATCCAGTAGTCTCCCACATTGGCAAGTGTTTTGGTGATATTGGGTGAAATCCTAGCCAAAGGCTAACCATGAATGGCCATCTAAACCTGAGGGTAGAGATCCTATAAAATCCTAGATATATTATTGACATATGATTATATGTGAATGAAAGATTAATAGTCACATATTCTATTATTGATAACATCTAGGTTGGGACTCTATAGAAACCCATTATGCCTATACACTATTCCCATGACTACATTTAATAGGTTACACATCATATAAAAGTTACCCCCATGTGGCATATTATATTTGTGTATAATTTATTCCTATAAGTGGGAAATTATGAATTCCCCTAATACATAGGTGTGATCTAAAGTATTGAGTAGGTCTAGCAAGGGAACCTAGTCTAGATGTAAGAAGTGGATATTGCATGCAATCAGAATGCATCATATTTATAAATCAATCCTAGCTCAAAGAAGATAGAGCATACATATAATTATAATTAGGAATACATTTGTTAAGTAGGAACATGACCAATATGGGGATCCATTAGACATGATCAGGGAATCACTTATCGTAATATACCATGCTAAGAAGGGTTTTAAAGCCTATAGTCTAACATAATCACATAACAACCCTAAAAGAGTCATAGGTTTAATGTTAATTCTATTATAAGTAAAAATAAATTAAATCTAATCTAGTGCACACCAAAGCTTGTGGCACAAAGTGGGGTTAGAAATAAACTAAACTAAACTAAACATGCAAAGAAGACATATAATCACATTAATGTATACAAAATCCTAATGCATGGGAAGAGAAGAATAACTACAATATCTATCTACTCTTACAAAGAAGAAATAAATTTAAGAATACTTACCTTTGAAGACAAACCCACCGAGCCTAAATCTCTCCCTTGGATAAGGTGATTCATAAGAGATTGTCATGGTATGTAAAGATAATAAAGACAAATCAGCTTTAGGATACACAACCTATCTATGCATCCAAAAACCTTCTCCATAAGATAAGATCTGTATCTCTAAAGAAAGTATGAAGCCCTAAGATTTATTACTCAAGTAGAATGGTCAGTAAGTAGATGTTCATTATCACTTATTCTTATTCACTTCTCTTCTTACAAATGATTAGCTGTACAAGTTTGACCTAGTCAAACTTGTATATATAGGTGGATCTTGCCCTAAATACTTTTGAATATGTTAGCTATACAGGTTTAACCCAGTCAAATTTGTATGTTTTTAAGAGATAATTCATTAGGTCTTGACTAGGTCAGCTAAAGGGATAACAAATATCCTAATGAAAAATACCCCTAAATAGTATAGGGTCGACCTAATATAGTCAACTGGTTGAAATGGGTCAAGGCAAGAACAAGGAGGATAAAGCATGGAAAATGACTGGAATGGGTAAGATTGAGAAGAATAATCTTAGGGTAAATGGTATTTAGGAGATGAGTATGTAGATGGCAAGTGAAAAAAGGGACAACAATCTTATAAAGCACCAATGGTCTACCCACCCCTTTCCTAGTACACCCCGTAGGGCATGCACTTAGAGAGATTGAGACTCGATGGGTTACTATAAGATTTAAAGTGCCAGTAATTGATAAAAGTTAAAAATGTTATGTGTATAAATATGCCCTACTCAAATCTCATCACGTGTCATGTAAGTACAACATAGGATGGTGCTTTAAAATAAAACTTAATAACACACAACAATGATGCTAATTAAAGTAAATTAAGAAACAAATAAGATAAAGGAAAGGATAGAATTGAAAAAAACATACCTTTAATTACCTTAGTATTGTAGCTAAAGAACTAGACTATAAGAGAAAGTGAAGGCATCCAATGTGAAGAACACTAGGTGAACCTGTAGAAGTTAGTGCAAAAAATAGCCAAAAATAGCCAAAAATCATTTTTTTTGGAAAATAGGAATATAAAAATGAAAAAGATTCTCTACATCATCATAAATCCAATGCATTTTATGGTTGGAAAATAGATGAATAGAAACAAATATATAGGCAAAAGAAGGAATCTAAAAAAAAAATTGAAGAATTTGAATTTTGAAAAGTGTTTTTAAATAGGGGAAAGAGAACTCATCTGGTTATTTTGACTTGTGAAGGAGAGAAAAAGAGCTCTAGAGACCAAATGAGCTAGGATGGTGAAGAGATGATAGGCTAGATGAGGAGGAGATCCAAGAGTAGTAGCAGGTGCACTATAGTTATGCAATTATGAATCTTAAGTCATTTTTTGAATATTTTGTTGATTTGTGTATTTTAGAATTTTTTTTTTAGCATTTCTAGATGTCAAAATGAAGTAAAATTAGATTTTATAGGTAGGAAAAACCAATTAGGCAAATGGGTTTGATGGAATTAGGAAGAAAACTATGAAAAGGCACTTTTTGAAGAAAATGCAAGGGGTTGGCAACTAAAAACAACTAGGTTAACCCAATCGACCTAGAAGGCTGAAAATAGGAAAAATCCACACTACCGACCTAGTAAGTCTATGACAACCTTGTATATTTTATAGACTACCAATCTAGTACAATTTTTTGACTAGTCCAAAAAGTCCAAAATGACAATGTAGTACTAGGGTGGGGAAAAAAAGAGGGTTCACTTAGATTTTTAAGTCAGCCAAGGCAAAAATAGGGAAATTTTGGTCAAACTAAGTTGACCAAAGAATAAGAGTTGTACAAAAGATCATGTAAAAGGTTGAAATTAAGCTAGAATGGTCCAAAATGACCAAGTGAGGGCAAAAAGGGATGAATAAGATATAAATAGGTAAAAATGAATGAATTAAAACAATCTATGCTTGTTTTTGATTAAAATTGTAAAAGATTGTATTTTGACTATACATGACAAGGAAGATCTAATACATTTTTTATTGTTTCTTGATTATAGGGATGACCTAGGTTCTAGAGATTGGTAGACGTGTCTTGGCTATCAGATCTACTAGAGAGTCTGACCATAATTGATAGAGCTAAGCTAGTAGCTATAGGCCTAGGAAGGATAGATAACATGTGTAGGATTCCCCTAAGCGTGGATCTATTAGTCATGTTACTTGGATGTTGGGAATAATTGACTAACACCTTTAGATGGGAGGTGGATGGGGATGTGGTATAGGTATTTATCACTCTAGAGGATGTGCATGCCATCCTAGGTCTACCAACAGTAGGAGAACCAGTGACTATAGACATACCCAATAGATTAGATGAGAGGAGAGCCTTAACCATGTGGGCTACAAGATCAGATATGATATTAATAGAAATATAGTAATCGCATGGTAAAGGGAAATAAGAGCCAAAGGGAATAGGGTTTGTATAACCAATTCAAAATGATAATTATCTATGAAAAATAGAGATAAGAAAGTAAATAATCATGAAGTCATAAGAAGAGAGTTCTAAGGGAAAATCAAGAAATAAAGAGACAACAATGACAAAAAAAGATAATCATAGGCAAGATTTAGTATCAAAAGTAAAGAATCATCATATGAGAAAAATATGAATTTAACACAGTGTCAAAGGATGTAACAGATAGATAAAAATGAAATTATAGCACAAATCCAATCAAAATGTAATGTAAAGGCACCATGCATGTGCTCATAAGTATTAATAAATCTAACCACACACATTATCTAAGACATTGGATAAATCTCTATGAAGTTGGATATAAACTTATACTAATGTTTTGTCAATCTTTAATGAAAATTGGGAAAAGACTTCTCTTCTAATCTCCTCAACTAAAAAATTAGGAATACTCGATAGATCATGCTGAGGAAAATTAGGCAAGGGATGCTCAGGAGAATGTGTGGGAGTGGGCTCTAAAGGAGATGTAGGAATCACCAATGGAGAAGGATCCATAGGTGAAGGACTCATGGGCGGAGAAGGATCCATAGGTGAGGAAAGGTCCATAGGTGAAGGAATCATGGGTGGAGGCACAAAAGGTGAAGAAGGGACCATATGAGGGATGGAACAACTGGAGGTGGAGCCATGGGAGAAGAAGGAGAAGTCTTATTATGGGAATGTCATGTGGGAGGAATGGAAGGAAGGTTTGGGAATAGCTACAAGGTGGTCCTTAAGGTGTTGTTGAAGGATGCGGTAATGATTGGTGTGATGGGTGCCACATTGGTGATAAAAATAATACACCTCATCATACTTAGGTATATATTCAAGTAGAACTTTTGGGGAAAGTGTGGCTTTATCTAAGGTAAGAAAATAAAGATGCAAAGTATCAATATACTATTACAACATGAAATAATAGGTAAAATAATGGTTATCTATCCCATGGAAGTAACATATATTCTTGTGAGTGGTCTTAAGAGAAACACTCATAGAAGGAGGTATAACAAGAGTGGAAGAAACTAGAGAGGACTCATCAACCCATTTGGTTGGAAATAGAGCCATCTTAGGCAAGGGAAGAAAACCATCACCAAAGGAAGGTGGTGATGGAGGAGGAATATAACTAAGATCCATGGAAGGAACACTAGGATGTGAAGTAGGGATGGGTTCAATAACAATGGAAATAAGAACATGCTTAACTATAGGAGCAACAAGAATAGGATCAACTATAATAGGAGTAGGGATGGGATCTAATAATGGCTCTACCAAGGGAGGGGTAAGATCTATAAAATGTCTAAGGAGGGTCATACTAATCTCATGAGTAAATCAACTATGGTTATTAGGATACCTAGCAAAGCGGTAAGGCCAAGTCATAACATGATCCATGAGCATACTCCTATGAGGCTCTTTAGAAATTGGAGGTGTTGAAACCATATCTACCTTGTGATAAAGAGGGAAAATTCTAAAATTAGGAATTGTAAAGGAAGTAAGATGGGAGGATACATGAAAATACTCAAGTAAATAAGAATGATAATGAACAATCTCAACATCACAGGCTTGTACAAGACTGCCTAAGAATGGATCATCTAGGGAATAATCATCATCATAATCTAAGGTATGAAGATTAATGATAGGGTTAGTTTTGTCATCTAAGGAAGTGTGGTGAATAAAATTATGAGTCTTGGTCAAGACTAAGAGAATATCATTGCAAGGAGGTTTGCAAAAATGAGGATGCAGGAAGTTGTGAGATGAGGTGAGGTGAGAGATTGGAAGTTTTAATCTTTAGGTTAATATGATTAGGTTCATCATCATAAAAATTTAAGAGGTTAGGAGGAATGTTAATAATAATTTTAGGATGCCCATTGTAACATTTGGTTAAATTAACAAGAGAATTAATATGTTGTGACTCACAGAATAGAATGTTGGACAAAGGTTCAAGAGTAGGAATCTTGAAGACACCACAGTCTTGGAATTATTTGAAATTCCAAGGGTTAATATCATCTTGAATCCTATAAATGGATCCATTATGAGGGAATTTAACACATTGGTATGTGGAAGAAGTAATAACTCTCATACGGTGAGTCCATGGCCTACCAAACAAGATGTTATAAGAAAGGGGAAATTTAAAGATCATCACCTTCATGTGAACGATGATAGGTGGGATGGTAATGGGAAGCCACACATGAACTAGAGGTGGAATTTTCCTTCTATCATATCATTGAAAGGTGCTGCATGTAGACTTGAGTTTGTATTTTGAATATATAAGGGTTTTAATGAAGTCAAGAGAGGCAATGTAAGTGATAGAACCCTCATCAATAAATGCACACTTAACTTGGATATCACCTATTTAAGCACCAATGAATAAGGGAGGATCATATACATGAAGTATAATCTCATTAGGAATCATAGAAGGTATGGGAAATTTTAAGGAAAGAGAAGTGTTTATAGTTTCATTAATGTTGATTGACATCTCTTCACATTATTGTAATATACTATCCTTGGATCCAGATAAGGCTACCTCTCATTTTGATAGGGGGAATGAGGGAAGTTCATTTCAAATAATAATTGCATAAGATGGTTTATATGATGTGGAGAAGTCCTCATAAGCTCAATGAATAGAACTCGGATGGGAGATTAGTGAGTTCCACAATAGGATCCCACTCATCATAACCCATAATAAGGTTGTTAGATATAGGTGTATAATGATTAAGGAGGTATTTGAAAGGAGGAGTTGAAGTACAATGGAATTTATGTTGGTAAGAAGAAGGTTTATAAAAATGTTGTAAATCATGTTATAATGATGAATTATTTGGTTCAACTTGATTTTGAGAATTGGTGGAAGAAGTGTTAATTGAAATTTTATTATCATTAGTGTTGGAAAATGAAGGAAGAGTGGTATAAATAGAAAATGAAGTGTTATCCAAGGGAGAATTTAAAATTTAATCATCAAAAGTAATAAGGTCATCTTGCCCCAACTCATTTAAAAGAGTTGGAGAAGAATCTTGGATAACACAATACATTCTAGATGAAAGAGGAGTGTAGATAGGTTGAGAATCGATAAAAGCAACCACCCTTTGCATATTAGTCATGTTTAACACATTATATTTAGAAGTGGGTTCAAAAAGACTTTCTACATTATTGGTGAGAGGGGTGGCTTTGTCTTGATTGTCTTGGATAGGTTGATGATTAGGAAGAGGGTCTTTATAGATAGCCAAATGAGCATTGGATTGGTTCAAGGATTGAGTTTTATCATGTAATTTGTAATCTTTAGAAGAAATTTAATAAGCTTTTGGATGATTTTGAATGATAAAATTTTGATCAAAATTAGGACTAAGAAGAAAGTCCATAAATAAATTATGAAGTTGTCTACAGGTCTCATGAGAATGACCCCAACTAGAATGAAAGCAACAAAACTTATTAGGATCATAGCAAGATTTCATAGGATGGGTAGGGTAAAAATCTCATGGAAGAGGCCTATGTAGATTCCTAAGATATTTATCTGAAGATAGAGGTTTATGAAAATTAATGTTGTCTGGTGAAGATAAATGAGGTCAGTATATTATTGAGAAGAGGGAGCTGGTTCTGATGAAGGGTCATGAATGGCAACTTGATCATTGTGAATGGTATCATAAGAATGTGTCACACCATCATTGGTAACATTTTGATTTTTATTAGTAAGTAATAGAGAAGGACCCATAGAAGTTTAGGGTGGCTCAAATTGATGCATAGATAAATCTTGTCATTTAGCTTGGTCAATAGCCTCCTTTAAGGTACATAGAGAGAGAATGTGGACCTAATATTAAAGTTTAGGAAAAAGGGAATTGGTAAAGAGATGGAAAATATTATCATCAACCATATTATGTTCACATTTCTTTGACAAAGTTTTCCACCTTTTAACAAATACTTGAGCAATTTTGTTCTCAAGTTGTTTGCAATTTATGAAGTGGACCAAAGTGTTTTAAGGAAGATAAATAGTTTGGAATTCTTGGACTAAAACATTCACTAAATCCTCCAAACTAGTAATGGAATGAGTTCTAAGTTGGTTTTACCAATCTAAGGCATCACCTATGAGGGTTTTAGCTAATAGTTTGGTAGTAACAAAAGTGTTCAATTTGACCAATCCTTATAAAGATTTCCAAATGTTTTAAGATGAAGGGTAGGATCGATTGATCCATTATAAGAAATTTTAGGTGTGATACCTCTAATATAAATGTTAGCAATTTGAGAAGAGTTTAATTTTGGAGATGCTTAATGGTTTTATTGATCAAAGATGGTAGAGTAATGAGATTTCCCTGAGAATCTCGAAGAGGAGGAGGGGGAAAATTTTGGTTATGTGTGCCCCAAGCCATTGGTTGAGGATGAGATTGATGATGAAGAAGGTGGTTTTACATTCTCATAATTTGATTTGTGTTATGAGCTTGAAAGGTATTCATTTGATTGAGTGTTTTTAATAATAGTTGGTGTGTTTGATTAGAATTGTTAGAAGTATTAGAGTTGGTATGAGTGGCTTGGGTACCACTATTGGTGTTGATAGGAGCTTGAGAGGAATTATGAGAATGTGAGGCACTAGTGGAAATTTTTTCTTGTGTAGAAAAAGATGGAATAATTAATGGTTGAGAAGAATAAGCATTAGTATCATGATTACCTTGGGTAGAAAATGAAGCAATAGTGAAAGGATTAAGGATAGTGGATCTCATGAGTGGTCCACTAGATGTAGAACCTGCCATGTTAGTGGATATACTAGGTATGGAGGTGGAAGAAGTTAGAGAAGAAGAGGTCATGGTATGAGAAGGGGTTAAAATCAAAGGAAGAGTATAAGAATCAAAGAAAGTGGTACCCCCAAATCTAGTTGAGAATGCAGGAGTAAGAAAATGAGGATCTTCAACTTGACCACTAATCATAATATTATAAATAGTAGAAGGATCTTTTCCTTGATGTCGAGGAAATTTAGAGATAAGTAAGAGAATTTTAGGGGTATACTCTAATTTGGGATGGTCTTCTAATGAGAAAAGAGGATTATGTTGTGAAGAAGTATTAGGAGGGGTCCCATAGTTCATTATATGAGTGGTAATATGAATGTTTCTAGCATCCAAAATAGGAACCCTATTTTGTTTACAGGAGAGCCTATGAGGGCTAGTAGAATTCATCATGTCTGTTGACTATAAATTAGTATTTTCATCTAACAGAAAGTTCATGAAGATGAAAAATAGGAAAATAGGAAATGATAAAAATAGTATAGTGTTAATTGGGTCGACCTAGCACAAAAATAGGATTTGTAAACTATACACGATTGACTGAGTTGATCTAGTATAGTAAACAAAGATTGGAAAAAGAGGAAACATGGTTTGAAATCTATACAGGGTCAATTGGGTTAATCTAATACAGTGAACAGAGGTTGGAAAAAGGTACACATTTGATTTGTCAACCTAGTACAATAGATAGGGAAAATTAAGAAACTAATGAAAGATTTGTGGACTAAAATAAGATAAATTTTACAAGTAATTTGAAAAGAAATGATAGAAAGGAAATAAATAATCAATTGTATTAATGTTGGCCAATCCAATTAAAGAAAATAACACAAAACCTTGCACCACTATTGGCTAATGCAAAAATTTTTTAATACAAAATAAAATTGAGAAATGAGCAAGCCATCAACTTAGAAAGTAAAGATATAATTAATTGGTCAACCTAAATTATTATTAGATTATTAAGATATGATTTTAAATGTGATGGGAAGTTATTTATAAGAACTAGAATGGTAATCTAAGGATGGTTTCAAGTACTTTTGGATGAAAGGTACTATAGTGGCAATGATATAAGATTGGTATTGGGGCCTACCCCCTCTCTTCACACACCATAGTGATAAGGGTATTGGGTGCTTAGCCAAAATATATAATTAACTATGATTTATACTTGACCATAGTATCAAGTTGACTTCCCCCTTGGTGATGAAATCCAAATAGGTTAGCCTTGGGTATATAAATGTTAAAATTCTTGTTTAGATTTTGTGATTTGGTCTTTTATGCATAAAATATAATATAGTGAAACTATAAGATTAATTTAAAACCACTTAATTAAGTTGTGATCTATTCTAAGCATGCAAGTAATATGAAAAGAAAGTGTGAACTAATTACTATTATATAAGCTTAATTCCAATTTTTAAACAAGGTACAATGTTGATATGGTCAACAATGTATGCAAAAAATATAGAACATAGTTGACAGGGTTGATCATATACTATGAATATAAGGTCTAAAAATGATTAGGGTTAGCAGAGTTGAGCTAGTTATCTAGATAGCACACCAAACACAAAATTGGGTTGACAAGGTCGATCCAGTTGATTATACAAGGGAAATTTTGAAAAATGCAAACTATGAAAGGAAAGATTGTAAATAAAGAGATAGAGAGATATAAAAGAACCTTGATGGATTAGAGATACAAAGAATGAATATTTTTATTTAATAACCTTGATATATGCTTACAAATTCCTCTAACTGGGTTGATTAGGTCAATTAAGCTTTACAAAAACTTGCTGTTGAGTGCTTGAAATGTATAGGGTCAACTTGGTTAGCCTAATATGGTAAACCTAATGTTTAAAAAAGTACAAGGTTGAATGGGTCAACCTAGTAGTTTAGACATGATGTTTATAAAGCTAAAAACCTATATTGGGTTGATCCAATAGCTTGTAATTGAAAACATGTGCACATAATTTAGATACTAGGTCGACAAAAAAATATATGATAAAAAGAATGATGAAATAATGAAAGAAATAAACTAAGATGAACAAATTCTGTAAGGGTTAGTTCACATTGGATTCACCATAATGTATTATGAAGGTGAAGCCAAAGTGAAGCTAATCCTAATAAGAAAGTGGAATAGGATTCACGTCAGGTTCACCATAATGTATGCCATAAAAAATGCATCATGTCTATAAGTCAATTTTAGCTTAAAGAAGATAGAGCATACCTATACTTATAATTGGGAATACATTTGTTAAGTGAAAGCATGAGTAATATGGGGATCTACTAGACTAGATCAAGGGATCACTTATCACAATACACCATGCTAAGAAGGGTTCCAAAGCCTACACTCTAACATAATAATGCAACAACCCTAAATGAATCCTAGGTTTAATGTTCAATCTATTCTAATAAACAAGAAAGTAAATCTAATTTGGTGGACACCCAAGCTTGTGGCACAAAGTGGGGTTAAAAATAAAACAAACTAAACTAAACATGCATAGAAGACATATACTCATGTCAATGTATATGAAATCATAATACATGGGAAGAGAAGCACAACTACATTATCTATCTACTCTTACAAAGGAAAATTAAAGTTAGTAATACTTACCTTTGAAGATGAACTCACCAAGCCGAAATATCTCCCTTGGCCAAGGTGCTTCACAACAAATTATTGTGGTAAGGATAACAAGGACAAATAAGCTCTAGGCTACACAACCTAGCTATGCATCTTAAGGACTTATCTACAAGACAAGATCTGTATCTTTAAAGAAAGTATTGAAACCTAAGCTTTATTCCTCAAGTAGAATGGTTAATAAGTAGAAGTTCATTATCACTTATTCTTCTTCTCTTCTCTTCTTACAAATGGTTGAAAATGAAATTGTATATATAGGTAGATCTTACCCTAAATTATTTTGAATATGTCGACTATACAAGGTTAACCCAGTTGACCCTATACATCTTCAAGAGATAATTCATTAGGTCCTAAGCTAGGTCAGCCAAAGGGATAACAAAGATCCTAATGAAAAATACCCCTAAATATTACAAGGTCAATCTAGTTGACCCTATATAGTAATAAAAAGCTAAAAATTGTATACAATTGACTTTGTCAATCTAGTACAATCAACTGGTTAAAAGGGGGTCAAGGAAAGAACAAGGAGGATAAAAAATGGAAAATGACTAGAATGGGTAAGCTTGATAAGAATAAGCTTAGGGTAAATGGTTTTTAGGAGATGAGTGCGTAGATGGCAAGTGGAAAAAGGGACAAAAATATTATGAAGCATTGATGGTCTACCCACCCCTTAGGGTATGTACTTAGAGATATTGAAACTCGATAGGTTCCTATAAGATAAAAAGTGTTAAAAATCAATAAAATTTAAAAATATTATGTGTATATATATGATTTCATGGCCAAAGAGTTAGTTTAATAATGTCATGCCTATGTGAATCCCCATCTTAAATTAGGTGATAGGAATAATATTATTAACACGTTCCTTTATAGTTAATGTCTCACCTGGGAGAAGCCACCTTCTTAGTGCATGTTCCACATTTTTAGCCTTCTTCTAGGTGATATGATATATAAGTCAAATGTAACATTTGAGATAGGGAGACTCAAATACCTCATGATTGCTTTTTTAAAGATATTTGCAATGGCTATGTTATTGTCAATGTAATGTAGGTAACCACCATTTTCTTTTCTTCCTTGAAGAACAGGCCTCACAAAAAGTCTATACATGGCATAACCTATGACTTAGCAGTTTCATAATGAAGGGCCTATCACTTGAATGGGAGTAGGCCCTTTACAATATGTTTCTCCTCAACTGAGATGTATTCTTCTAATATAAATGAATCCACATTCTCTATTACCTCTTATAAGGCTAAGTAATTAGGATAGAGGCCATCAAACATAGTTGCATCAAAATTTATGTCTAAATACTTAGAAGAGTCTTTGATGGAAAACTTGAAGGGTGCTGAGGGTCCCTTGTATGACCTAGATGAAGATGCCATGGCTATTTGATGGATTTTAGTATGTTTTAAGATTTCAAAAATGGTAGGCACTAAATTGAATTATGTGAGTTGCAAGTCATCCTAGTTACAACTAAGGCTTTTGAGATTTCAGAAGGCATAAGTTTTCTCAAGCTCTTAAAAATTGAATGAGATAAACTTGGTTGCGGATTGATGTTATATATTTTTGCATTCATTTCTAGTTCATGTACCATTAGTCACCAATGTATATGAGTTCATCACCTTCATTTAATTCAAATTTGACCACCCAGTCCTAGTATACACACCATGTAAGATGATTCCTCATTCAATGTGTCACGTTGTTACCTTTCCCTTTATGACATTTGTCATTATATGGTTTAGTCAAGGAGTCAAACTCTACTTTTGATCCTAAAATACCTCGAAAATATGAATAATATTTAGAGATATTTGTTTTGAAAGGGTAAATTCTAAGGCCATCAAAGGAATAGTTCCTTAAGACTAAGTACTCTTCAAAAAGATTATGGTTTGGGTAAAAGTTGTCACATAGAAAGTTCTTGAAGTAAAGATACCAAATGAAAGTCCTCAAAACAAAGCTTTCGAAGTAAAATTTTTGAAGATAAAGTTGCCAAAGAGAAATTTGCCTAAGTAAAACTTCCAAAGAAATGTTTTTAAAGTGAAAGTTGTTGACCAAATTTTTTTTGAATAAAAAGTCCCTGAAGTGAAAGTTATTGATTGGAAAGTTTTCAAAGACCAAAAGTTGATGAACAAAAACCTTCTAAAGAAAATATTTTGATTGGGACAAATCTTTCAAAGAAAATAATTTTCCAAACAAAAACCTTCTGAAGAGAAAATATCTAAATAAGCTAATCTTAATACCTACCATACAAAGAAATTCTTCTTGTATTTACATTAATAGATTAGTTTGAACAAGTCCTTTCAAAATGAAAATAGGTGGATCCAAATGTGTGATTCAATGTTCAAAACACCAAGTTTTTATAGATAATGATAACCAATAGAAACACATAAATACCTAGATAAAATATTCATACTCTCTAAAAAAAAAGGGTCCCCACTTTTCAGAGAAAAATATAAGGTGGGGTGTGTTGAATATAACAAGTTTCAGTGTGATTTGTAGAAAGGAGATATATATGAAACATGTCACATAAAATATTAAATAAATATTACAAGCAAACCAATAAATATTCTTTTGTATAATTAAGAGTGAATTTTTTTAGTTTGGGGTATAAGAGAAGATCCAAGTATATGTTAAATGTTCAAAATAAAACTGAATATGTCATGATTATTTAATATATAAAAGAGATGATTAATTTAATATAAAATATAATAATGATTGATAATATAATATCCATAATAGTTATAAATATGAATATAAATACAACTAGTAAGAAGACTAGGGTTGAGATGGAAAATACCTCATCTGAGGATGGTGTTTGTCAACAAACCCTTAGTAAGGTTTTTGAGATACATGGGAAAGAGGAGGGAATTATACCTAGTGTTGGGGGATCACAAGAACAACACCTGTTCTGATCCCACTTTGTTAGGATCTTGCTCCTCAGAAAGAGCACAGTATGATTACCAAATATAAGCAATTATAAATGTGGAAATAACTAGAAATACAAGTAACTAGAATTCACCAATAGCACAGAATATGAGAGACAATACACTATCTTGTATTAACACTTTACAGAAAAGAATACAATAAAGAGCCGCCACACTCTTCCACCTTACAGAGGCTTCCCACACCTCAAGTGTATAGTAATTCTTCTATAACACTCTCCTACCAAAAAAACGGTCCCAACAACCAACTCACAAACAAAATTGGTGTTCACCTCTCCAACTAGTCAGTAATAACCCTGCCAGTTCACCAAGCACTCTATAGTACTTCAAGTTGATCTCCCATGAACCTGCAACCTGTAATTCAATAGACCATACTCACACATGTAGATCTCCTAAGAGCTTGTAATAACCTGCAACTCAATGATCTTACACTTAGAAGGAACTCCTTGCCTTCCTTATCTTATATCTGTACAATACATGCCAATGGGTCTATAAATAGATCCCAGACTTAAACAATAACTTAGACTCTTAATTTAGACAATTATCCTCATAGCTCAAGACTCTAACTAGCCTTTACATGAAAACACTTCATTCACTTAACTAATTATTTGTGCAACGGATAGTTTTGGAACACACAGGCGACCGACGTCGGTCACTGCTTGCCTAGTTCTACCGACGTCGGCTGACTCCCTATCGTCGCCGGTGGCCTTCTACACTGGTCACAACCGACGTCAGTCCTACTACCGATGTCGATGCTCCTAGATTTTAGCAACCTTCTATTCCTTCTATTTGTAAAGAGTTAAAGTTTTTAGCTCCATAACTCAACAATCTCCCACTTAGAGATAAACAACTGCAACTTGTACCTATACTTGTACTCCATCTAGTTTGTTCCCTTGGCTTTGTATCCCTCCTCAAGATCACTCTTGAAGACCAACCACCACAAATCCTGTGGTGTAAAACCTATCATCCAAATCCCCTACCACATCCACATCTACAAACCATGTGGAAAATAACCTGAACCTGCATAGCATGTGCACCTGCTGCTAGTCCCTGTAAGAATCCATTGAACTATCCTCCAATGGTTCTCTCTTGGATTGGCTCCAACTTGTGACAAGTTCCACTGCTTGGGAAAACTCAAGTTTAGTACATACCATGCACTTAACCTCATTATGTGAATCAAGAACCTGTTCTGTGAACTGTCCAACCAACGGCGTGCTAACTGGTCTCACACAATCATCCTGAAACAAAGTCAACATATGACCTACCATGTCTCTAGAACACACTCATGCCAAAGAATCTTGCTGCTCCCAGATTCTCCATGACACACACCTGAACTAGCTTTACCTTTAGTTCAACAATACCTTGTATATGTAACCCTGCAATAATCACATCATACAGTAATAGGATAATGTAGCTAATATTATCCAACCTGGCAAAGTGAAACACAATGATCAAACCTCCATTGCCTTGCAGCTAATACAAGACCATATACCCTGATCTTCCATCTCACGTATCCATTTCCACTCTTCTTCATCCTGAACATCCATTCGTCTCTCAGTGCTTACTTCCAGATGGCCACTCTACCCAAAACACCTATTTGGTTCTCCTCCAAGGAATCACATCCTCATCCATGCCAGGCTCCCACTGTTTCCTGGATCTACCTGTCCTGCTTCTTTAATAACTCCCTGGTCTTATGCCATAAGTGAGCAACAAGTAGTGTAAAGAAGGGAAATGACAAATTTAAGAACTTACTTACACCTTCAGTCCTCCATATGGGCGCTTGAGACACCTTGACAACTTGCTGTCTACCCAAAATTCATCTCAATAATCGATGTCGGTCACATCTTAGTCTGCACTCGACCAATGTCAGTTCCCTACAATTGCCCCCTTGCCGACATCATTTTTCCCTAGTCGACGTCGGTATTTATTTGCCCTGAGTCACCGACGTCAGTCTGAACATAGCCGATGTTGGTCCCTGTCTGGACACCGACGTAGGTTTTCCTGTCGACGTCGGTCTCTGTGTTTTTCTAGTGAGACCTGACTTTTTCCCACGAGCTCCTTTTGGATCAAATCCTTCTCCAAAACACCCTTGCTCTGCTCAGAATTCTTCTACATCTTGTGCTAAACTCTGTCTGTCACCTTCTCCTTGAAAACCAAGGCTTTCCTGTTCTTGTCACTAACATCAGATTCCTCAAGAAATGTTACCTTCTTCTTCTACATACAAAAATCATGATCCATACCTTCCAAATCCGAAAGCATACCCTTTGACTCAAGAACAAGCATCTCCTTCTTATCTATGTGACCAAGCCTATCAAGCCACATCTCTGAATCTACAGCTGAAGTAGATAACCCAGAAAGAGAGTCAGTAAAACAAGTAGATAGATAAAGCATACCTACTTTCTTACCTCTAGCTACAACAAGTGTACCCTTGGTAACCTTTCAAGAGTCCACTGTGAGAGTTACTGTGCAACCCTCATCACCCAAACTTCTAACAAAAATCAAATTTTGCTCTAGAACTGGGACATGCATGACCTCATTTAACACCCATGTGTTACCTATCTATAGTTTCAGCTTCACTTTCCCTTTGCCAACAATCTGACAAGGCTTACCATCCCCTACACAAATTTCTCCAAGGTCTCCCTGGACATACTCATGAAAAAATTCCCTATGTGGGGATGCATGAAAAGAGGCACCAGAATCTAAAACCCAAGATTCTACTTTATCCAAAGAACATACTAGAGCATCCCGTGTAGCGTAATCTGCAACATCTACTTCTTCTTCATGTCCTTCATGCTGATCTTCACCTGATCTTCAATCTCTCTTTAAGTGCCCTTACTTTCCACACTTCCAGCAGGTTATTCTACCATACCTGGACTTGGATCTTCTGCCTATCTTGGACCTTGATCTCCCATGCTCTATCTTATCTCTTTTCCTTCCTCTGCCTTCAACACTCAAAGCATTCCCTAATGACTCACTTGTGCTTTTCCTGCATATCTCTTCATTCAAGATCACACTCACAACATCATCCACTTTTAAGACTTTTGAAGGAGACACAGTATTAGAAACTGCCATTACCAAACCTTCCCAACTTTTAGGTAATGAACACAAGATTAAGAGAGCTCTAAGTTCATCATCAAATACAATATTGACTGAACTTAACTGGTTTACCAAACCGTGGAAATCACTAAGATGGCTATGAACAGATCCACCTTCCAACATTTGCAAATTAAACAAACGCTTCATGAGAAATACCTTATTAGAAGCTGAGGGTTTTTCATATAAATTTGCCAAAGATTCCATCAACTCCACCATTGTCTTACACTGTGATAAGCTAGAAATCACAGATGATGCAAGACTTAATCTAATAGATCCCAGAGCCTTTCGATCAAGAACCTCCCATTCTTCATCTTTCATATCCGAGGGTTTGCAATTAACCCCACCCAATGGTAAGTACAAATCTTTCTGATACAGATAATCCTCAATCTACATCCTCCACAGTTGGTAGTTCTTGCCATTAAACTTTTCCATTCGTAGCTTACTATCTTCTACCATTGCTCAACTCCCACTCAAATAGAAACCCTGTGAGTAACCTATAATCAAAAACACACTAACCAAATCTAATCCAATCTGTTAGTATCCCAACCAAAAGCTCTGATACCAATTTGTTGGGGGATCACAAGAACAACACCTGTTTTGATCCCACTTTGTTAGGATCTTGCTCCTTAGAAAGAGCATAGTATGATTACCAAATATAAGCAATTATAAATGCGAAAATAACCAGAAATACAAGTAACTAGAATTCACCAATAGCACAGACTATGAGAGACAATACACTATCTTGTATTAACACTTTACAGAAAAGAATACAATAAAGAGCCGCCACACTCTTCCACCTTACAGAGGCTTCCCACACCTCAAGTGTACAATAATTCTTCTACAACACTCTCCTACCAAAAAAATGGTCCCAACAACCAACTCACAAACAGAATTGGTGTTCACCTCTCCAACTAGTTAGTAATAACCCTGCTAGTTCACCAAGCACTCTATAGTACTTCAAGTTGATCTCCCATGAACCTGCAACCTGCAATTCAACAGACCATACTCACACATGTAGATCTCCTAAGAGCTTGAAACAACCTGTAACTCAATGATCTTACACTTAGAAGGAACTCCTTGCCTTCCTTATCTTATATACTTTACAATACATGCTAATGGGTCTATAAATAGATCCTAGACTTAAACAATAACTTAGACTCTTAATTTAGACAATTATCCTCACAGCTCAAGACTCTAACTGGCCTTTACATGCAAATGCTTTGTTCACTTAACTAACTGTCCGTGCAACGAACAGTTCTGGAATACACAGGCAATTGATGCCGGTCCCTGCTTGCCTGGTTCTGCTAACATCGACCGACTCCCTGCCGTCGCCGATGGCCTTCTGCACTGGTCACAACCGACGTCGGTCTTGCTGCCGATGCCAGTGCTCCTAGATCTCAGCAACCTTCTGTTCCTTCTATTTGCAAAGAGTTGAAGCTTTTAGCTCCACAACTCAACACCTAGAGTAAATTACCCTAATATGATGTGTAAGGAATAAGAAGGTGATGGTAAATACATATAAAAGTAAAACAAATAATGGGGGATGCAATAAATATTTTATATTTCCTAAGCTTTTTTAATAACTCTAATACTCCCAAAATAACTCAATTTCTAAATCCATCATGATAATTATAACTTGTGGGAAGTGAGGGTGTTGGATATGAGCTATGGCATAAAAAAATGAATAATATTAGAGTCTTAAATGGAAATGAATTGTATCCAAATAGAAGAATGAATAATGTAGGGAAGAAAGGAAAGCTCTCTACTATCAACATCAGGGATTTGAACATGAAAAAAGCTTGCATTATGTAGTCATAGAGGATGGGAAGGGAGGTAGAATACACCATCCAAACTATTGGAGTCATAGAATGAATATAATGATTACCAAGGTTTAATGGAAATAGAGGATTTAGTAAGAAGTATTAATTCAAGAGGTTACAAGGAATTTTTAAAATAAAATGATAAGTGAATAGTTAGAATGTAACTTGTTTGATGTAATGCCAATAAGGGAGAATAAATGAAAGAGGGAGATTGGATGGTAATTATTTAAAATAGTTCCTTAATTAAAACAAAAATAATTTTTCATGATAATATTACAAAATATGATTTAATAAGAAGTTGTCTATTAGAGAGGTTACAAGGAAAATATTTGACATAACATCAAGAGAATAGTTATTTTTCAACTTATTTGATAGAATTCCACCTAAGGAGAGTAGACCAAGGATGGATATTGAAAAGTAATTGTCTCACACAATGCCATAATTATATAAACAAGATTTTTTCATGCTTTTTATTTGACATGATGATTTGCAACAAGATATAAAAAGAGTTTCTAGATAAGAAGTGATAAAAATTAAACTAGGTCAATGCTAACACAACTCACTATCCTTGGATGCTATTTGGGTAGTTATAAACTTTTGATTTTTCTTCACTCTGTACTAAGTTTCTTAATGTTGTGGGTTTGGTTTGGTGATCACAGATCTTGTGTTGGTTGGAACTTTGATTTTATATTTGGATCTAATGGATGAAACAAATGTTTGGAGGAAATGCTTCTTATATCCTATACATCTTGATAAATATGAATAACTTGTTAATTTTTTTGATGACCCCTTTTAAGGTATGTCTATTTTCTTGGAAGATGTTTGGGGAAAATCTTTATCTCTCTAGGCTGATTCTAGTTTCCTTGATTTAAATTTAGTGGAGAATCACTTACACTTACATGACTCCCCCTCTTTTGTCTATCTCTGGAGGTGGTGTTAGAGGTAGTTAATGGGTTGACAAGGGTGATGAAATGGTGAATCCTAATTTAGTCAATGTAATAAGGGTAATAATTAGTCTCTCCTTCATAATTTCACTCCTTTTAGTTTTAGGGATCATGAGACTCCTCAAACCCATGTTCCTCTAGGGGTATCCATCAACTACTTTAATCCTAAGGCTCATTATTTAGTTAGAGGAAAATTATCTTCTTAGGAAAGTAAAAAGATAGGGATCCTCACTGATAGCATTGATTATACTAGAGGCTTGGTTGTAGTCTAAATATGGGCTTTCTCTAAACCCCCTAGTGGATATGATATCATATATCCCAAACATGGCTTCAGGGAGGAAAGGCAAAAGGTGTGTTCAGCTTTGGGAGAAAAGAGTTAGACTTGTGCTTAGAGAGGACATAAATATGGACCATGTTATGGAGTTTTCAAACACTAATATAATGGGTTAATTTTAGGAGAAGATTCTCTATTTGAAATCTAGATAAATAGATGTCTCAATTCTAATGACCACTCCTCAGATACATTCATGTCTCTCACATATTAGCTAGGGGTTATCTCACTTTTGTATTTAAATATTTATAAGACATAAATATTATTTTAGCTAATAGATGGTTTTGGGGGTGATCACCATTTTTTATTAAAAGGTGGACATCGACTTTTGATCATGAGAGGGAGAAATCCTTGACACAACTGTTTGGGTCAAACTATCAACCCTACCACTATAATTTTAGATTAAGGATGACTTTAAGGAAATCATGGATAGCATTGGAATTTTCCTCAAGGTGGATGATATTTATATGAAGGATCTCTCAAGGATAGTGGCCAAAATATTAGTTGATTTAATTTGTAGGAGAGATTATAAGGGGATATAGTCTTGGAATATGGCCCTTAGATTCACACTTAAACATTAGAATATGTGGGTGTTCTATTTAAGTGTGTTAGATGTCATGCCTATGAAAAATTGGCCAGTGAATTTTATTTTTTATTCTCATCCCCAATTAAGAAGAGGAAGTATACTTCTAATTTTTGGTCTGAAGGGTGATCAAAACTAACAGGGCTGAGAAATATGATCAATTACTAAAAGTAGATAGTAAGGGTAATTGTTTAGTGAATATGGTGTTTGTAAATCCTTTTAGAGATCAATAGAATTTAAAGAGGTGACTTTATAAAATAATAATATTATATATTAAGGTTTTCCTCATAATCATTGGTCAAATAATTGGATGTTTCTTTGACTAAAGATCATAGGGATGTGATGTTAATGGATTCCATTACTATTCAACACACTTAACAATAAAAATAAAGACCATCTCAAAAAAAATATTAACAACAACAATAACACAATCAGATGTAAAAACAATGTGAATTAAATAGGAGGAACCAAGGTCAAAATGACCATAATAACCAATAGACTTACCACATAGTTGCACACGACTACAATAAAGTTATAGGTCATATTGTGGGAGGTCAAATTTATAATATTACCATTAATCCTAGACCAAGTGCCAATAGACCAGGATCATTGTATAAAAATTCCAATCAACCTACCTATGCCAGTAATCCTTCCTTAACTTGGGATGACAACCAAGTGCAAGAGCAACCAATGATTATTATTTCAAGACCTTATATTGAAAACTCATCATTTACCTATGACCATAACCAAGTGCATCAACAATCAAAACTTATCCTATCTGGACCATATCCATCATTATCAAGCTATAATAGTCATGTATCTAATCTAGATTATGCAATCACAACTCAATGGTCTAAGATTAGCATACTGGGGCCAAAACCTCCTGCCAATGACCTTATCTAGCCTAATGTGCTGGCTAGGAGTAATCCATTTACCACTATTAAGGAAAATCCATATGACATTATAGAACAACTTTAGAAGACATTTGCATAAATTTCCATCTTGGATTTTTACATGCATCTATTATCCACAAGAATATCCTAACAAAACTCCTAGGCCAATCCTAGGTTCTACATGGTATATCCCTAGACAAATTAGAAGCTTTGGTTGGACACCTAACCCTAGGCCAATAGTTGTCCTTCAACCAAAGTGATATATCATCCCTTAGTCCTCTCCATAATAACTTGCTCTATATTGAAGTTGTCATAATGTGGTATAAATTCAAACATGTCCTCATAGAAAATAGATCAGGCCTAGATATTGTCTCTAAATCTCATCAATAATTTGGGTTATAAAGTAGCTGATCTACAACCATAAACTATTACTATCAAAGCCTATAATAATGAAGAATGGGAATCATAAGGAACTATAATATTGTTAGTGATTATTGGGACCTTATCCCTTGATACACTTTGCCATGTGTTGGACCTATAACTATCATATAATTTTATTTTGGGTAGGCCATGGATACATGATATTCATGCAATCCCTTCGATATTACAATAGTGTCTTAAATTTTACCACTTAAGAATGGAGGTCACTATCCATGGTGATTTATGACCATATGAACCCTAAATGCATTTATAGGTAGAATATAAAATTTACAGCTACCTCTTTGGCCTAAATTCAATTCCCAAAAAGGATAAGGACAAAGAAATACTTAGAAAATTTCCAAAGGTCACTTACAAAGACCCAAATAGCCTTACCTTATCTTCACATATGCCTCCTTTTGAAGTGTCTAATCATTTTACCATCTTGGATAATGGTCCAGGAGAGTATTTAACCCATGACACATTCCATATTGCCAAGCTTCCACAAAACCCAAAGTCCTTTGGAAGACCAAATACTCGGCCACCTTGCATGGAATGGAAACAAAAGGGAGAAGACAAGCTTCATAGCCCAAACCTATTGGTTTCACACTAGTCACTTGATAAGAAGAAGAACCACTGACTAATGATGATTCCTGGTTATATAATGAAAAATTGGTTGATTGCTTCCATTGTCCAAAATATCCCATCCCCAAATGAATCATGGATAACCAAGCCTATGAAGGAAGATGTATGGTGGAAATCCAACAAGGTACTCTTGATCCCATTTCTATGACTAGATATAAAGGAACTTATGGTCTCAAATTTAAACTGCTTGGGTGTGACCCCATGTATCTTATTCATGTTCTAATGCTAAGAAATAATGATGATGATGATGATGATGATGATGATGATGTCAAAAGTGAAGCAGATTCTGATCATAACATTTACAAAGACTTTAAAAGTACTAACCTATTTGACCCACATACTATTTATACCATTACTCTAGTATACTGACATTCCATGCTTCCCCTTTATCATCCTCAAATTATAGACTAGGACTAACAAGAATCCATAATGCCTATATATGAGTTTGAAAATGATGAGGCCTTTTTCAAATTTCTAGGCTTAAGAGTCAATGTTCCATTGGGAGACAACAAACAAGGGTTCTCCATCAAACTAGATCCTATAACCTATTTTGGAGAATGAGTGAATACCCTTAGCCAAAAATAAAAAATAAAACATTAAGGTTCCAAAGTGAAAACCTCTTTGAGGCACTTTCGAACTAGGGTAAAAGTAAAGAGAAAGGTTAGTCTTTTGGTGAAAACCTATTTCAAATGCCATTATATGGGGGTTTTCATCTTTCCTTGAATGTAGCTTAGGAGACCACCAATGATGAACTTGATTTTGGGTCTAAGTTTAGTTCAATAGAACAACATACCTTTGATTGAATGGTCTTAGATTTTTCTATAGTATTTGTAACATGACCATCATTACCATTAGGAGAATCAAATTCATCTTGTTTAGGAGAGATTGAATAAATAGTCCAACTCGAGGACTTTATCACTGTAAGCCAGTTCACATCCTTTCTAACCATTTTGGAGGATGGCTTGACTCTCCTAGTAGAAGATACTATAAAAGTCAACATCAGGACTCTAGATGACCCAAAGTAGATCAAATTAGGTGCATCCCTCACTAAGGAATAACATGAAGTTTTTGAAGCCCTTCTAAGGGAATTTGTTGACATATTTACTTGGGCCTATTTGATTAGGCTAGGATATGCCCATTAAATATATAATAAATGACCTCATCTTACTCTCTCTTTTTATTAAGTTTGATTGCATTTTGTAACTTTTATTTTGATCTGAGATGAGTTAGGATGCAATTATCCATCTTTTGTTGATTGTGATTCTAACATTTAAAGAGATCTATAATTCCTAACAAGTGTGTTAGAAAATTCAAGTTTTGTAATAAAATAGGTCATCATCAAGCTGAAGAACAAATATGAAGTGGATTGCATGTTTTTGCAATCATTGGAATCAATACAGCTTAGTTTTGGAACCCCACCATGCTATTTCAAGTAGCCACATTTTCAGACTTAGTTCTGAAACTCTATATTTAGCTCCAAAATTATCTAAATTAACTCTGGTACTCCTGCAGATAAGCTCTATAAGTTTCATAGTTAAAAATGGAACTAATGATGATCTATTCCAAATGGCCAGCGATCTGTCAAACTAATGATCCCATTAAATCAGGAGCAGACTTCCAATTTCCATACTTGCATATCCAAGACATTTATCACACAGCTGGACGTCCAACCATGTCTTGATTTAGCATCTATTCTAGGCATGATTTAGTTCCATCGTATCCATGAAATAGTTACAACCATGAATATACCAACAAAAATAATATATATATATATATATATATATATATATATATATATACAGACCTGGGAATTTAGAATAATATAGAAAAAATAATTGAAGAATAGAGAGACAAGGATAGATTAGTACATTTTTGTAATACAAAACATTATATATATATGTATATCTATATATATATATATACAGACCTAGGAATTTAGAATAAGATAGAAAAAATAATTGAAGAATAGAGAGACAAGGATAAATTAGTACATTTTTGTAATACAGAACATTTTATCAATGAAATAGCCATTTCTATTTTGAGAGAGAATTAAACTATTCAATCTTGTTTCTAGGCGGAGCAAGGGCCCACTCCTCTAAAAACTAGGATCTTCATTTTTAGTCAGTATTTATATTTTATTTTGCAAAAGCAAATAGGTCACTCTATTAAATTTATAAATGCTTTCGACTCCTTAAAGTTAAAATTTGTTGTAGATTTGTTCCTACAGGTGTCTTATATTAAATTCTCATTTATTTGAAATTATTTCCAGAAATCTATTTCATTCTACAAAAGTGTGTTTATTTACAACAATCTATTTCATTTTGCAAAAGTGTGTTTATTTCTATCAATCTATTTCATTTTTCAAAAGTGTGTTTATTTCCATCAATCTATTTCATTTCTGCAACGTGTGTTTACTTCCAACAGATTTTCATAGTTTGATTCTAATAAAGGTTTTAACCAAGAAGTCCTTAAGACATTAAAAATCCCCCAAAGCAAAAAGAAACAAAATACAAATACCTACAATCAATCACTAAATCACTATGATTATTCTTGTTTCATATAGCTTTAGACACAACCCTGGTTAAATAGGACATCAACAGAAAGTTGATTAAATGAAGGGAATAACGACACCCATCACTATTCAATCATGCTAGGTTTGGACCCCACCTTGGTTGTACACCACCTTATTGTACATCTTGATGTTAAACCTATGAAATAAAAATTTCATAAGGTGCATCTTCATATTACTGTATTGGTAAAGAAAGCTTTGTAAAAACTCTTGGAAGTGAGATGCATCTAACTGATCAACTATTCAGAATGGATCTTAAATGTTGTGCCTGTTAGTAAAAATCAAGAAAGAATCAGAATTTGCATTTATTTTAGAGACCTAAACAAGGCCTACCCTAAGGAGGACTTTTATCTACCAAATATCTACTTGATAGTTGACTCCACAACCAAGTATGAAATATTATCCCTCATGGATGGATTTTCAAGATATAATCAGATCAAAATTGCACTAGAAGACCAATATAAGATAATGTTCGTCACTCCTTGGGGAATGTTTTACTATCAGGTTTTGCCATTTAGACTTAAGAATGTTGGACCCAAATACTAGAGAGCCATGACTATCATATTTCATGATATGATGCATGCCATTATTTAAGACTACATTGATGACATATTGGGTAAATCAAAGACCCATGCTGACCATCCAGTAGTACTATGAAGGATATTTGAAAGGCTTTATGAGTACACAGTCTAACTCAATCCCAAGAAGTATATCTTTGGTGTCAATTCAATAATTTTTTTAGGATTCATTATCTCTCATTGAGGCATTGAAGTTGATCCTAATAAGGTACAAGCCATTATCAAGATGATAACACCTTCTAATTTGAAGCCACTCCACAATTTGTAGGATAAAATATAGTCTATTAGATGTTTTATTTTTTAGTTGGCCTATAAATTCCATCCTTTCACTCACTTGTTGAAGAAAGGTGTTACATTTATTTAGGATGAAGAATGTCATAAAGCCATTCAACACCTCAAAGAATATCTTTCCAATCCACCTATTCTATTACCACCAATGCCAGGGAGGCCATTTTTGCTATACCTATTTACCACTGACAATGCCCTAGGGGAAATTTTGGGTCAGCATGATGACAATGGAAAAGAACATGTCATGTACTATTTAAGATGTACACTAGTCACATATAAAGACAACTATATTCCAATAGAAAAATATTATTTAGATATGGTCTTTACAACCCAAAATCTGTCATTACATGATTAACAACAAGACTATAATCATTACCAAAGTAGATATACTCAAGTATCTACTATCCAAAATATATTTATAGGGTGACATGGCTAAATGGATCATGCTTATGAGTGATTTTAATATTGAGTACATCAATCAGATTGCCCTAAAGTGATAAGTCCTTACATACTAAATTTATGAAGCTCCCCTTGTAGATATTGACCTCTCACTTTTGATTTCCTAGATGAGTACATCATGACCATCATAGAAAGACCTCCTAAGGAATAACATTGGAATTCATATTTTGATGGGTTATTTACATCACATGGATCAAGGGTAGGCCTATTATTTATCAAACCATAGGGGGATCTCATTCCCAAATCATTATATATCAACTTTTCTTGTAATAAAAACATGAATGTATATGAAGCACTCATTACACAAATTTTCCAAGTAGTACAATGGAACATTTAGCATCTCATGGTATATGGTTATTATTAGTTAATCATCAATCTAGTTATAGACCATTTTTAGACCAAAGATGACAAATTGGTGTCGTATAAGGCCATGGTAGACACTCTTAAACATTAGATTACTGACATATAGTTTGAACATATACCTCAAGCTAGTAACAAGACAACAGATGCCATGGCCACTATTAGTTCTTTGATCTAAAAAATTGACAAGGTAAAAGAATATGAGTTTCTCATTAAAACTCTTTTTTCACCTACTCATGAAACTTCAACTATCACAATGATCTATGATATTATTTATCCTATCTCTATTTGGTACTTAAACCTATATAAATACTTTCATGATCACATCCTACCATCAGACCTATCACATAAATAAAAAAATCCTTTACCCATCAATCCTCTCACTATACCTTTCTTGTCCCAACCCTTTACCACAAAAGCTTTGATAAAACTTTGCTTCATTGTTTAAATTTAGTATAAGTAACATTAGCATTATGGGAAGTTCATAAATGAGTATGTGGATCCCACAATAAAGGGGCCATCCTATCTAGAAATATCTTACAAACTAGCTATTATTGGCCAATTATGGAAGCAGATGTATTTTATTTTCTCAAAAGGTGTGAAAAATATCAAAGTCATGCCAATTTGATTCATGCCTTGACTAGAACACTGAAACCAATGCACATAACTTGGCTATTTTAAACATGGGGACTCAATCTTGTTTGAATGATTAACCCTACCTCATCTGATGGCCATAAACACATCTTTATGGATACTAAGTATGTCACTAAGTGGGTTGAAGCTATACCCCTCACTTATGTGACTAGAAAATAGATTTCCAAATTCATATTTAACCATCTCATCTACTGCTATGGTATCACATTTGACACTATATCTTGTAATGGTAGATTGTTTAAAAATAAGGATGTCATATCCCCTTATGCTAAGTATAACATCACCCAACATTTTTTCATTGTATATTACCCACAAAGTAATGGCCAAATAGAGGCATATAATAAGAACATTATCAATGTCCTTAAAAATATTATCAATGATAGTGATCATGATTGACACTTATATATCTTCCATACCTTCTGGGCATACCTACTAATTACCATACTTTAATAAGAGACACTCTATATTCACTAGTCTATGGTACCGAGGCCATTCTTCCCATCAAGGTCAAGTTACCTTCTCTATGTATCTAATTAAAACACATCCTAGATGATGAAGATTATAGAGTAGCTCACCTACAAGATCTATAGTTACTGGACAAGAAATATATGGCTAATATAAATAACCTTCAAGCATACTAGAACTAACTTCATGGCTAATATAACTGATGATTCAAATATAGAGAGTTTGAACTTGGGGATATTGTCCTCAAAGATAACCAAAAGAACACCATGACTAAGAAGAAGAAGAAAGGCAAGTTCAAGCCTAATTGGATAGGCCCCTAAGTCATTGTTGCAAATTATGGATTTAAATCATATAGGCTCGCTATAATAGATAGAGATGAACTTGATGATCCCATGAACAACATATATATCAATCATTATTTCACTTGAACGACCTAACATATTTTCTATAAGGCTTGTTTACATTCTACTATACTAACATTTTCCCTTGTAACATATCATATACCATTCTACCATGCCTTAAATATCGACTGAAGTTATTTTACCCACCCTGCTCACCCATTTTGACCTTGGTTCCAATCCATTGGTTCTTAAGGCAGCTTAAACAAAGGGATTTTTATCAATTTGCAATAGTTGATTCAATATTCTAGATAGAGGTAATATCTTGGACTAGTCTGAACAATAGTTTGGCAATCACATTCTTCATTATTGACATGTTTCCTTATGAGTGCTACTAATTATAATCACCTTTAGAAAAATTAGTGTCCCATCTCATGCTACTAATTATAACCACCTTTGGGAAAATTAGTACCCTTGACCTATGTTATTGTTTCCTAATTATAACTACTTATGGGCAAATTAGGAGCAACACTTTTATCATGCATTATCATATCACCTTGATATTCCTATGTTTTAATGTGCCATTTACATAATTCACAAACTTACTACTACCTAGTCAAATTCCTCCACTTTAAGGCAACACTATAGTGACTTGAGTTCCTAATAGGACTATGTAGGCAATGCTTAATTTACGTTGAGGTCATCTTAGTCACCTTTTTCTTATTCTCTCATTATTTTATGAGCCATCTCTATTTAAATCCTCTCACCATTTTGTGAGAAACTTAAGCCATACTATCACCATTTTCAAGTTTCATCATTTAGTATCTCATTATTCTCAATTGAGCTGTAATATTTTGTTAGTTCTGAAAACATTTGTAAAAGACTTAGAAAATCTAAAAAATTATAAAATCATGAAAATTGGGTTAGAATATCCATGCAAGATATAAATCCATTGATTTTTTGAGATGGCCATATTGTTTGTTTAGTTTATTTCTAGACCACCTTGGTCTTTTCCCTCCCATTTCTCAAAGAACTACATTGGCTTAAGGTTTGCATAGACTATGTAGGTAGTACTTGGATACATGGGGTATCTTAGGTTAGATTGGCCATACCTTCATTTTTTTGACCACTTTTTTTCCTTGAGTATTTTGGGACTCCTAGATATTTCATGAGTAACCACTTGTCATTTAGTTTTCCCATATGTATTTGGCCTTAGCCGTATGCTTTTTACATTTTGTGAGTTCATATTGTGAACATTGTGTATTTGGTTTTGATATACTAATGACCACTTGGCTTCAGCTTACACTCTCACCATTTTGTGAGTAACCATTTTCACTACTCTCACTATTTTGCATGATCATTCTTGTATTTCTTCTACAACACAATAATATTTTCTTATCATCAATTTTCTTCTATCCCATATCTTGGGATAACTACATTTATCCTAAATTTCATTTTAGATCTTACATATATGGAAATATGTAGGAAACACCCACTTTCCTTATTCATCTGGTGTTAACTCAACTTTCCCTACCTTTTTGGCTACCCCTTCCTTTTCTTCTATTCCCCCATTTTGTTTCATTGTCTCCTATATCCCAAGGGCAATGTTTGCCATTTTATTTATGTCATTATTTCCCTATAACATAGGGGTAACCTTGTGCAAATTGTACTTGTATTATTATACCTATGTCATTGTTGTCTTGATTATGGGTCACACTATTGTGAAGAGTAGCACCTCTATCACACATACACGAACAATTTGTTTTCCATTTGCACTAACATTATGAGTGGCCATTATTTGTGTTTGTTTAATTTCATTTTGATTATTTTGTTCACTTTTTATTTATTGGTGTTTTGTTGTGTTTTTTATTTATTAGTGATTTTTATTTTTATTTATTTATTTATTTGACTATTTATTTTCTTTAATTTTTGTGCTTTGACTTAGTATATTTTCATTCATTGGGTGATTCCTCATGCATGGTACTTAAGTCCATCCATATTCATACATCAACATTATCAACCTTGTTTTTATCATTAGTGATTTGTTTTCATTTTCTTATTGGATTGTGTGTCAATCCTTATGCATATTATGGTTAGATTATCATGATGTTTCATATCATGATGCATACCATCATGTGCTACAATAAAAATTAGTTTAGTGGATATTACAAGCAATTATACTATGATGTTTCTCCTGGGTCACCTAAAAAATTTCCACCCAATCCAAATATTACCCCAATACAAATTAATTAAATCACAAATTAATTTTAATCCCTACTAGTTAGGATGTGTATCTCCATCTAGCAGATAGCTTGAATTCATACCTATCCTCTGTACTGGCTTACTCTCACTCCATGAGTATGGATTTAACAAGTAAGCCCCATTTTATGATTTAACATATTATCCCAAACCACAAGGTTAATGATTATAACTACCTTTGGGCAAATCATTATGTTTCAAATCTATATGCTAATCATTATAACTACCTTTGGGCAAATCATTATCTCTATCCACCCAAATGGGGCATGTTTTCATTATGCTAAAGATTATAACCACCTTTGGGAAAATAATTATCTCTATCCACCTAAATGGGATTTGTTTTCATTGTGTTAATAATTATAACCACCTTTGGGAAAATTAGTATCTTTATCTACTTAACTATAGAGTTTTTCATTATCCTAATGATTATAACCACCTTTGGGCAAATCATTATTGTTCACCTCAATATGCCGATGATTATAACTACCTTTGGGTAAATCATCCTTTTTATATACCCTACTAGGGCATATCACTATGCCATTGATTATAACCACCCTTGGGTAAATTAGTCTTTTCCACCCCTTTACTATTAGGTCCCATCATTTCCTTTTTTTTGAGGGAACACTTGCCTACCTTATTTTCTACCTTCTCCCTTGAGGGGGCATCCAATGCTCACCTTTTACCTATTCGGGCATTAGGAATTAAAGACATTTTCATTATTTGAGAATAAGTTACTATGATTATATCTTGTAATGCCTTCCCAAATAGGGACAAAATATAGACACCCCATTCTAGCCACACCTAGCTTCCAACTAGACTTCAAATTGATTGCTACCAAACAATGCAAATTAAGCCTATAAATCATTAAAACTCCCAATTTTATCTACACATAAAATATTAGTGCTTAGAATCATGTTCAGCCATCCCTATTTGGGGTATTATCCCATAAACAAAAATAACCTCTCATAAATTCATCTCCAGTCACCTTGTGACCTAACAACTAACAACTAACAACTTGGCCTTTGGACACATTAAGTAAGGCACTTGAACAATTACTAGAAATGCTAAAATGTTATGTAGAATGAATCAAATAATTAAACCAAAATAAATGATTAACTAAATAATCCATTTGAAATTAATGAATATTTAAAAATGGAAATTCAAAAATTCAAAATATCAAGCTTTTTCATCATTGCTTTTGTGAGTTGTCAAGCACTCACAAAATATCTAACAAATATCTAAATTTTTGAGCCATGCCTATTAATTGAAAATATTAATTACATGTTACCCACTTAACTCAATTGGGGTTATATTTAACTCACCTAGGCTTAGTTTGAACTCAACCATGCTTAATATTAACCTAACTCAACTTGGGTGAGAGTACACTTTAGAGGCTATAAATAAAAGGCCTCACCCATTGATATTTTAGCTATCTTGGTGTAAAGTTATTATTCTCAAATACATGAAAAATATTTTCTAGTGAAATATTATTATGCTAAAATGCATCCAAAAATCTTTATTGTAATGTTATAATGCCTATTTTCCAAGATAACTCAAGCCAAGCCAAGGTGCTAAGGAGAGGTGGAACAATGGAGATTCATTGACAAATATTTGTTGAGCACATCACTGAGCAAGCCAACTTCATCAAACCAGTGGATTTGGAGATACAAGGAGGATAAAAGGGAGTTTATCTTTTGTTTTATATTTGTGTTTTAATTGTTTTGTTGTTATTTATGCTCTCCTTAGTGTCTAGGCTAGAGGTGTTAGTTTTTAGTGTGTTTGTTTTGATTTGATTTTCTTGTCTAACACCATACTAATTTACCCTCTTAGATTAATATGTTAAAAACTAATATTTATGTGCAATATGAGGAGATATTATATTATTGGGTTGAATTTTTACCCAAAATTTCTTGAGAGTTGATAACTATATTATGGGGGTAACTTTAACTTCACCACCAAAAGTTTTGAAGTGTGGGGGATTCAATGAGAATCACTCCACTAGCTAATTACTTAAAAAATTTATAGATACTAATTTGGTGGATTTAGAACCTTTAAATTTGGTTCATACTTAGTGAAACATGAGAACTAGGTTAGATATTGTGGCTAATAGGCTTGTTATGTTCTTAATCATGCATTACATCTTGAATGGCTTTGAAAAAACTAGATCATGGGACTCTTGGTGGAGACTTAGATCATCTTCCCTTTCTACTATAGATTTAAAGAGGGGAATAAAATCCTTTGAGCCCATTTAAATTCAAAATTTTTATGGTTTAAAGATTGACACTTCATTAATATGGTCCAAGAGGAGTGGGCTACATTTTATGCCAACTCTTTATAATTGGATCATCTTTAATTTACCACTAATATTAAAAGAGTGAAATGTTATTGTTATTTGGGTAGCCATAAAATGTCAAGATTTTGAAAATAAAATTTTATCTCTATAAAATTAGATCATTTAAATCTATGGTCATGACTTTGAACAAGATTTTGACAAGGCTACCAAACTTAGGCTTAAAACGTTGGAGTTAAAGAAGTGATAATTGCTTATAGATATTGAAGCCCATTGACAATTAAAAATTAGAGATATATGGATTAAAAATGGTGATGAAAACACAAAAAAAATTTCAAAATTTTTCCAATCATTATAAAGTATAACACTATTTGGGAAATGTAAAAATTTGATGGCTCCACTATGTGAACCTTCCATGAGATAACTGATTTGGTTGTTTCTCACTTTCAAATGTAGTAGAAGGCACCTAATAAAGTGAACATTATGGAGGTAGTCAAAATTTATTATTTATTTCCTAACATCATTAATGAGAATTATAATGAGAGGCTTCATGTATAATTCAGTAGGGAAGAGTTATTGTCTACTCTAGCTATTTTTTAAAAGGATAAGATTATGGGGCCTGATGGTTAGATAGTTGAATTCTTGAATGGATTTATTGATTTGCTTAGTGAGGGCCTTCTAAGAGTTGATGAGGAGTATATGTGGAAAAATAAGGTACTAGGGGTTTACAATTCCACCTTCATTCCTCTCATTCCCAAGAAGGAAATCTCATACTATTTTGATTATTTTCAACATATCTCTTTATGTAATTGTATCTATAAAGTCATTACAAAAATCATTTCCATCTAAATAAAAAAAATTATTTATAAATCCATCTCTAAGGATTAGTTTGGAGTCTTACATGGGCCAAAAATTCATGATGCTTTAGGGTGGCCCAATAAGGTCTTCAAACTATCAAAATGAAAAAGTTGTCAATGGTTGTTTTGAATTTGGACATCTTCAAGGCCTTTGATAAATAAAACTAGATTTACTTGAGATTAATATTGATCCATATTAGTTTTTATCTCTAGATGGTGAATAGGATTATGGTTTGCCTATATTTTGTATTTTTCCCCTTACTTATTAATGACTCAGCCTCCATTTTTTATATCCAAATGTGTTTTAAGGAAAGTTTGTCTTATTTTACCTCTATAATTTCCTATAATAGATGAAGGGATTAGTCAGATCATTCTCAAGGCTAATAGATTAGGTTCTATTAGAGGGGTCAAGGTTGGAAGGATAATATTCTTCATGCACCTAATCTTTATGGACAATGTGTTATTGTTTTATGATGGAACTCAAATATAAATTACTCTACTAAAGGAGTCTTTTGATCTCTTTTGTGTGGCCATTGACATGGATATAAACGTGCAAAGAGTCTAACATCTCTTTCAACTGTATGGAGGATAAATATATTAATTGGGTCATAGGGGTCTTCCCCTTTCAAAATGTTGATATTTGAGGAGGATTTAAGTATTTAGGTTTTATGACAAAGACAAATTACTATATAAATAATGATTGGATTTGGTTGATTAAAAAGATGGAAAATAGATTTATTATTGGTGCAATCATTAGCTCTCTCTTGGAGGTAGACTTACTATTTTTAAGATGGTTTTGAAGGATATTATAGTCTACTAGATTTATTTTACCCATGTTGTAAAAGGAGTTCTTGATAAGATTCATAAAAAACGTTTCAAATTCCTTTGGATTGGTAGGAAGGAGAAGGATGGAAAATGGAAAACCCTAGCTAAACCTAAGGTTTTTATGGGATGGTGTTTAAAATATATTCACCTTTTTGTCAAGGATTTAGGTACAAAAGTCTTTTGAGGTTCATTTGTAAGGAGGGTTTATGGAATGAAATCATGATTCAAAAATAAATTGAACTACTTAGTGTTCAAGAGTGAATAAAAAAACTGATCAAAAGATGCCAAAATGATTTGATAATGTGGAAAGCCTCTATTTTATCTTTCTTGCTTATCACTAATTAGTTTAACTAGAAGGTGGGTATAACACTAAAATGTAGGTGGGAATTGATACTTGGGTTGGTTTTAGTGTTTATTACAACTACCCAAGGAATTTACAAACAATTTGGAGGATTTGGGTATCTCTTTTTTGGCTCAGGTTGTAGACCAAAACCTCACAACCCCTCAACGATAGGGTTAGAAAAGTTCTCTCTCATTGTGATTGGTTGGGTAGGTTTTAATTAGGTGGGATAATTTTTCAAGAGATTAAAATGGAGTTATATTAAACTCATTTTAGAGGATGATGTTTTAATTTGGTCTTTGAACCTAAAATCAGAAGAATATACTATGCACCCCCTCAATGAAATCCCTGATGTGACACTATAGTGGTGATAAAAAATATTATAGATTAAAGCTCCTCATAAAACTAAAATATTTTTGTGTTTATATTTAAGAAATAAAGGCCTTAATTTGGAGGTTCTTAAAAAAATAATTTGGCATGGTATGAGGCACTATAATCTTTGTTTTTAAGACTTGGTGACTATGAATCATATTCTCGTCACTTTTACATATGATAGAGATATTTGGGCAGAGTTAGAGGCTTTTATTAGGGTGAGAGACTACTGGTAGGTCTTATAATGAATGAATGTTTTGATATTTTGTTTAAGAGGCTAGAGTTGAAATTGTTAAATTTTTTACCTCTGATTGTGTCTTATGGAATCTAGCTTGTGAGGAATGCTTTCATCTTTTAAGGAAAAAAATATCTACTTTTCAATGTCTTTCCCAAATCTAGCTCATCGTCAGATATTTTAAAACCAATCTTAAAAACCTCAAGATAATGCATGTTGTTACATTCTCCCATTGATTAATTTGTCACTCTGGGTTACTTCAATGATGTTTATCAAGACATCCCTATTGTTAGCAATGTTGGTGGTACTTTCTATTTAAATTATAAACACTTTTTATATTTCAAGGCTATCTTAGGGAATGTTACAAATAAATTTATTGAGATAAAAGATATAAATATCCTCCTTAGGCTAGTGGTTGATAGAAGAGTGGGAATGTTTTAGATCATTAAGAACTCTATGGTAGTCATCGATTGGTTATTGGGATCTCTAAAATGCAATTTTTTTGTGTTCTCCTCTTATCTCTCTAACTAACAATATGTGACTCTTATTTGATGCCATCTCATTTTTGCATGTTTACAAAGGGATAAAATATGTAATTGACTCCCTTTCCAAGGAGGGGATGCATTAGATCCAGATCTATGGGTCATTAATGAATATCGATAAAATCCCTACACATAATCATATCTTCTCTTAGTGATGGAGGCCTAATGTATTTTTCCTTGTTTTTTTTAGGCTAGTTGATTTGATCTTCACTATGTGGTCTAATCTTTTGGACCTATTTGTATTTTATGTTGTCTCTTCCCTTGTGGTCATGGGGCTTTTGATTTTTCTTTTCCCTAGTTTTTTTTTGTTGGTAGTGGTTTTACCTTATTTTAGCTCTTTTTTTCCTTTAGAATGTTGTTGCATCTATAAAATGTAAGTTTTTATTTTAATTAATATGAATTTATGAACTTTTTTCTAGGGTAAAAAATGAAAAAGGTGAAGAACATAGGTCATTAACTATCAAAGGAAAGAAAAGTTGTGATGATAAGGAGAATATAGCCTTTGAGTGAGACATGTTGAGTAGGATTAATTCCTTAGAAAAAGATTCTAAACTTCATCTCAACATTATAAAATGGTTTTGTAATGAAAACAACATAATGAATGCCAAGATTACCATATCCATCAATAGATTAATGGGTATTCACCTAAGCCTAGGGTTGAGAAACACTTCAGTAAATATCAATGAAATAAGTTAGGAGATGTATGTGAGTTAAGGGAGGAAGTTTATAAATAAAAAGAGAGAATTGAATGATTGTAAATAGATCAAAATTCAATTAAGTAATATATTAATAAGGTTATCAAGTGAGTAGTACCAATATAAAAAACTCTACTAATTTTATTTTGTTACCATATGGAGGTATGAGAAAGAGAAATGAAATCTCACTTTAAGCTAACCCAAGTAAAATAACTAGAATCTAGAAGAAGAACAAAGTGATTGATGTATTCTAGGAGTTATAAGAGAAAACAAATTTTGATTAGTTATTTGTTTGTAAATATAAAAAAAATCTATGAATAATAATACACTAGAACTAAAAACTCTTACCTAAGAACTAGGGGGAACATAAAATAATGAACACGATCACAAAATAGAGATAAAAACAACACAAGTAATTTACCTCCTTTGTCAAATTTGATGTCCACTTATTGGCATAAGGATGTTCATGCTTGGTATATGACATTAGATACTCTTGTCAATGCTTCTCCATGGTGGTAACACTTATCCAATGGTCACTTGTGGCTTTTATTTGCTATTGGCTTGGCTTGGTGTGAAGCTTGGCATAAAATGGGCATTATAACACTAATTTCAATGGTTTCTTGAAGGCATTCATGCAAAGAAACCTTACACACAAAATTTTATTAGAATATGGTGTGGGCACTTGTATTTATAGATATAATAACTAACTCTAACCTTAGGGAGGTTATGTTAATTTATAACTTTGGTTGAGTCTAAAATAACCTAGGTTGAGTCAGACTAACCCTAAGTTGGGTCAAAATACTCATGAAGTCTTGATAACTCATTTTCAGATATTTATGATCCATGAAAACTCACTTTAGATATTTGTGAGGTTATGACTCTCTTTTTTGGCATATATAAGAATTAATAAATCACTTTATTAGCTCCTTTAACCTTCAACTTTAGATTTGGCTAAAAATTCATTTTTTGATAAATAAAATTCACTAATTCAACTTGAAATTTTTAGTTAGGAAATTTAATTAAGATTTATAATGTAATTAATCTTTCTTAGTGATTTTTGGATTTTGGTAATGTTTTAAATGTTTTGAATTAATAACTTGACAGGCAAAAATGTTAAATTACTAGGTCATAATTTAACTAGGGTTAAAATTGAACTAGGATATGGGTGCATACAGGGTAATACCCTAAATAAACAATCCTCACCATGATTATACATGATTAAATACCTTACACAAATGAATTTAATTAATTTAGGTGATTTCTAGGCTCAAATTGCATTGTGTGTTATTAAGAACAACCTAGCGTTAGTGTTCACATTTATGTATTTAGGTAAATATTATTTGTAAAAGTTTATGAGTTGTTATGACAACTCATAATATTAGAATAATATAATTATTTGTGTAAGTGATTTGTGAGAATAAATCATGTAGAGAGATAGGTGTGTGTGAGATAATAAAGGGATAAGTGAGATATCTTAGGATAGTTGTGAAATATGTGGGATTAGGATTGGTATTGGCTCCTTCTATTAAGGAGTTCATTTACCTATATTATGTAACCTCTCTTAACGTATTTGATATCCCAAATATAATATGAAATTGAAGTTTATTATTTTTTTCATGTAAAGTTTTATTTAATGTTTATTTCTTTAAATATAAACTAGAAATAATATTTGGTATTAGAGCATAAATCCATAATGGAGTGAAATATGGTGTGTTGAGTTTTGAAGGGGAATCTCCAAAGTCATGGCTACCTTTGATAGCTGCACCTATATTAGCTTGTGTATGATTTGGATTTAAGACTTATAGCTCTCCTTAGTTTCAAATAAGCATTCATTTTTGTCAAATAGATGTTCAGTCTTGATAAGCCTAATTTACATCTTGATGCATCCACCTTTGATAAGCTTATTAGATATACACCTATTTCAAAGGAAGTATAGATCTGATTATTCATTTTATGATGCATGGATATTTTATTTTTTTCTAAATCCTTAGCATATCATTCCAATTGGTTGTGATGTCAATCAACGTACCCTTGTTCGAGCACTGGATCAATTTATTGATATATTTGAGGGTATTATATTTAACATCCACATGCCAATGTTTGTTTTGTGAGGTTTAAATGACCAAATTTTTTATATTTTATAGTTCATTCATATAGTCTAAAGTCAATTAGCTCTACCATCACAAATTTGAGCATGCTTTTAATACTTATTTGTAGTCTAGTTTCTTTGGATCCATTCTACATGCTTAGTTCATGCCCATGTCTTTGTCAATGATATATACACTATGAGTACATCCTTGTGTGATAAATATTTTGTAATGATCACTTTTAACTTTCAAAATTCTTTTCGTATTTCATATACATGTTTAGATTTAGGCCTGGTATGCTTATGACGTGTTGCATTTTCTATCTAGATGTATATAGTTCATTGATAAAAAATAATTTGGCTTCTTTTCCTCATGGTGGTCCCTTCCACATGTAATCAATCCATGTAATGTAAAACATCACATATATATTTTTATTTTATTATATTTATAATTTTTTTTTGTTTAGTAGTTTGGTTTAGATTGTATTAAGTGTGATATTTATTACATTTTTGGATTAGTATTTGTATAATGTTGTGTGTGTCATTTAATCTCTTAATTATTTTTTTCCATATAGGGTTTTTTTCATTATTTATTATTTATATTTGATTCATTTTGTTAAAGATTATATCCAATATTATTTAAAAGTTTAATATTTAATATTATCAAAATAAAATGAGTTAATAAATCTAGTCGTCTATCATTTTTATGTCATCCTATTATGAAAGTAGTGTTAATAGTATTATTTGGTCATTTAAAAGTCATAGTATTTTATCATTAGTCATGTATGTCAATTAATTGTCAAAAGTTGATGAAAATTAATCATTTTAGTTGTAATGTGGAGTCATTAAATTTTTTTGTCATTTAAAAAAAAAAGTCATTAATGGTCTTTATGTATGTATGTATTTTAAAGTTAAAAAATTGTAAAAATAAATTAAAAAAATGCCTTATAAATGCATTTTTGGTGGAAACTAAAATCCAAAGATAAATGCTTTACATTATGGGGGATTTTATCCTTAAAATATTCATACAACTGAGCTTCATCGACTCATGTGATGAGTAAGCAGTTAACTTGTTGGAGAATAGAGAAAATGGAGGTTGGAGGTTTTAGAGCCTCTAATCAGTCACCAATGATGAGGCCCAAATTATTTGGTGACATATTTTGTGTGGTGTGATTGTTTCCACTATGTGTTTTCAAATAAAAAACAAAAGTACATGCCTATTCAAGTATTATAATTAGTGATCAATTCCAAATATAATTTCTTGATGTAAAAATATAGTGAAAGAATAAAAAATACCAATGTAATATAGTTCATAGATCTTGAAATGGTTTATGGTAGATCTAGAAAACCATCGAAGGTGGATAGTCGATGAGGTTCCTATTCACATCAAGGTTTATGGTAAACCTATTTAAAACCATAAGAGGAGTGAGTCTTTCTTTGGATCAAGGTCATGACCTAAATAGTTGGGCATGCCACAAGGGTGAGCATACTAAAGGTGAGAGTGTGAATGTCTTTCCACCATGTTTAAAATAAGGGGGGAATGTCAGGAATAGCCTAACATTAGTGCTCACATATATGTATTTAGATAAATATTATTTTTAATAGTTTATGAGTTGTTGTGATAACTCATAATATTAAAATAATATAAATATGTGTGTGAGTGATTTGTGAGAACAAATCATGTAGAGAGATAGGTGTGTGTGAGAAAATAAAGGGATAAGTGAGTCATCTTAGGATATTTGAGAGATATGTGGGATTGGGATTGGTGTTGGCTACCTCCATCAAGGAGTTAATTCACTTATATTATGTAAAATCTCTTTATGTATTTGATATCCCAAATAGAATATGGAATTGAAGTTTATTATATATTTTATGTAAAGTTTTACTTGATGTTTATTTGTTTAAATATAAACTAAAAATAATATGTGCTATAAAAAATTAACTTGAATCCTATTTTAGGCATTAAAGTGGCCAATATTGAGTGTCTATAGTTTACCCCTATTTGAGAAAGCATTATGAGACACATGCACAATAACATCTTTTCAAAGAATGAAAAGTCCATTAAGATGATTAGTTCATGCACTAAAGGGTAGTTGATTAGACCTTGATTCCCCCTCGAGGGAGTGGGTAAAAAAATAAAGTCATCAAATATTCCTTTGAAATGAATAAAATGACATGATCTAGTGACAACAGGGGTGGGATTACTAAATTACCCAAAGGTAGTTATAAATAGTAATGGTAGTAGAGTCACTATTTTTGCCTAAAGGTGGTTATAAGTAGTGGCATAGGCATTTTCCCCGATAGGGAAGTGAGACAAACTAATTTTCTAAAAGGCAGTTATAATTAGTAATGAAGTATGAAACATTGATTTTCCCAAAGGCATTTATAATCAGGGATGCAAGCATTTACCTTGGTAGGGTGGGTGGAGTGAGAAAAAAAATGATGTGACCAAAGGTGGTTATAATCATTAGCATAGGTTACAAAAATAATGATTTACCCATAGGTAATTATAATCATTAAATTGGTCAAAAAGAATGATTTGCCCAAAGGCAATTATAATCATTCACATATTTAAACCACATGATTTAAAATGAGTTTGAACCAAAAAGGAAGAATAGAGTGTTTATCAATCAAAAAATAATCTACTTCACTAGGGTAAATTGGCAAGGGTAGTTTATGTAAAAAATCTATAAAACAAATTTATAATGAGCTGGTAAAGGATATCAACACATTTATAGCCTAAATGTGAGTTCAAAGATACATAATCAAATAAACATGAGATATAGGTAGAAAAATAATGTTGTTTTATATGTCTCAAAAGAGGCCCAAAAATATGGTCTAGCTACACTATGGCTAAAAAATAAGGCATGTAGGATCAAATAACATGCAAAATGGACCACAAATGTGAACAATACACTTCCTAAAGTGTACTAAATGAACTATAGGCTTTGGGGGATAAAAATTTAAAATTTTGGCTATATATTGACTCATGGGGTAAAAAATAATTCATTTTCACCCTAGCATATTAGATTTTCTAGGCTCTAATTTCTTGTGCAGTGAGCTAAGAAAATGGTTCATGGAGAAACTAGAAGTCATTTTCAAAGTGAGTGAGAGAGCGCATGTGGCCACACCACGATGGAACACTAATGAGTAAATTCAACTTAGTCATTAATTTCATTTTTACTACATTTAATAATAGTTTTAGGTTATAAAATGATGAAATTACCATTTACATTTTAGGCCGAATGGTGGCTTCACCAAATAAAATGGTGACTTCATATGAAGTCACCCTTCCTAAAAATGGTGGAATCACCAAAATAGGGTGGAAATAATTGAAATGACATTATTTATCATTTTTAGGAAAAGTCACTATTTTTGAGAAAATGAAAATGATGATATCACCCAAGAATGTGTAATATCACCTAAATGATGACTTCACCATTTAGGAAAATAATAGCTTCACCTTGAAAGCCAAAAATAACTAGTTCAGGGACCTGATAGGGGTCTAACCTCTTAGATAGGGTCAATTAAGCTTATTAGGCTAGGATTAAGCTTAGGTAGTTGCATATAGTTAGGCTGATGCTAAATTTTTTGGGATTGTAAGAGTAACTAGCTATTTTGATGTGCTGGGAGTAACATTTGCATTATTTGTGGACCCCTCAAATATATATAGATGGTATGGTTGGATTATTATAGGTTCTAGATCTTCATTACATGGAACATGTTCTAGTCATATGAGTATATTAAGCATACTTGAGTGAAATGGCTAAACATTGGTACAATGAGACTTCCACCTTCCACCTACCTATTGGAGAGGTGACCATGACACTTGAGGATACCTAGTATATCCTCAAGTTATCGATGCATGAGTGAAGATTGTTTTAGACACCATCATCATAGTAGTATATGGGTCTTGATGACTTGGTTAGTTATCAAGGTATCCCCATGTTTCAGGGGAAGTTTGATATAGACCTTATTGAGACATGTACAAATATCCAACTTGATGATTTACTTGTTGGAGATCCATCAGTACCAACCATGTTTACATGGAGGTAGTTGTGATCATGGCCATTATTAGTGACATGTTAATGCTTAACAATAGAAACCACTAATTTCATATGGGCCTTGGAGGTGTAGTGCAAAGTATGATTGATGATTTTACATGCTTTACTTAGGGCTAACTATCCTAGCATAATTTTATAGGGATCTTCATATGATAGCATTGGGGATTCCAATCTTATGATGGTATAGGGATGAGAACACATTTAGATTAAGCTACCATTAGTGATACACCAATTACGAGACCTAGAGGAGTCATTGACACATGTTTAGGCTTAAATAGGAATAGGTAAACATAAACATACTAGGGATATTCCATTATATCATCATATGTTTGACGATCTTACACCATAATTTTTCATTTAGAAGCCTTTCCTTGTATACTAGATGTAGTGTTTTTGAGATGGATGGTACATGGTTTATATGACTATCAGATTCTTTTTGACTAGGAGACAATCCCATATTATTGAGGATTACCACCCTGATTAAGTACTCTAGTAGTTTGGGTTCACATATGATGTATTTGAGGGACCTAATTACTTTTCCCACATGAAATGAGAGATTAGTTAGGACAATCCTATTATCTAGAGGGGTGAGGATACAATAAGTTATTTGAGTGTTCCTCAGGTTACTTGGGCATATGTAGGAGGAAAAACTAATGTAGGTTCACTTTGACCTATATAAATTAGTGGGTATAGGTATGCACTCTGAGGTTTATAGTTCTAGTATAGGTAGGGGACAAGTGCTCATGGACATTGAGGAAATAGAGGTTGAGACATTAAGTGACAATGATAGTACCTATTAGGATAGTGATAATGAGGCATGTGAAAATGATGATGATATCTTTAATGAAGGAGACAGTGGTGAAAATAGAGATGATGAGGATGATGATGATGATGGGGGTGGCATTGATGATGTTTGAGATTTGATGATGTTAGATCCTAGCATGATAGGGGTTTTAATGGCTTAGGTTGATCCAGGCTAGATAAGGCCTTCTAACACATAGATGGATATAGACTAGGTAGGGCCTTCTGGCACACAGGTGGATCTAGGATAGGTAGGACCTTCTAGCATGGATATAATAGACATAGATATAGACATGTTAGAGCAAGATATCACCACTTAGATAAGAGAGATTATAGGCCTAAAACATCAAGTGGCCAATTTGAATAGAACCTTAGATATGCGAGATAATAAAATGACTTGACTTTAGTCAGAGATCACTCTAATGAAGGTTGAGATAGATAATATGGTATGAGTGCAAGGCTAACTCACCAATAAGAGAGATCAGGCCATTAGTGATAGAGATTAGGCATTGGCCACTATTGATAGGCTCAAGTGAGAGTATGATGTGGCTTGAGGAGCTGTGACACATGCCAAATTTTCAAAAATGGTTGGGGATTACCTTAAAGATAAGGATGAGGCATATTATTAATAGAGATCCTATGAGAGGACCTAGACTAGGGACTAATAGGTTAATTCTTTTGAGGTTTGGGATGCACAAAGGTTAGTTAATAGATCAAGTTATTCTTGCATCAAGTATTATGTTATAGGTACCTCAAGTTAGTCCATCCATTAGCCACAACCACCACCACCAAGTCCTTTAGGGCCATCAAATCTACCTCTAACCATAGGTCCCATGGACACATAGCTCTAGAGTTGATTATAGGGATCTTGGAATTTTATCATTTTATCATATTTTTGATAATGTATTGGCATATGGCATTATACTTATTATATCAACATATTGATGTATTTTGAGATACCATTATGATATGTATATATCCTCTATGTTTGTGACACTTGAGATACATTGACATTTAATTTTGGGTCTTTCAAAGCTGATGTACATTTATATGACATTCCTTTGATATATAGATGATGCCATGTTGTAATCTTATTTATCTCATGTGTTAGCATTGATTAACATTATGGATGTTCAACGTTGTTGATGTTTATGCTCATGTACGTTTTTGTTCATTCATTACTTATGCCATGTTTATAAGATATTGTTCTATTAATTATCATCTAATTATGTTATATGATCCATATATATATGTTTATTTAGATATGTACATCTGTATAAACACCTAATAAATCATTTTTACTATTTTTTATTACTTCATGGATTCAAACATGTGTTTAGGTAGTTACTTGGTTTGATATATCAAAGAAGTACTACCATTACATTGATATGATACTCTCTATATTCTTTTTTTATTTTAGCTTGTGATATTATGCATCATAGTTATGAATAATGATGATGACAATATATACCCCAAATATAGAAAACTTAGTTTAAATGATAATATAAACAACCTAAAAATAAGATATGAAATATCAAATCCCAAGTGTAAATATAAATAAATAAATAAACCAAGTGAAGGACTAAATACAAACATTCATAATCTAATTACACGATATGGATAATCAAGAATCAAGTGTAAATAAGATGTAATATCCCTAAATCAACCAAAAAACAAAAAAAACAAATTAAAACAAAATAAACAAACAACAATGAAACAAACAAAAAGAGTCATACAAATATAAACAAATAAAAATAAACACAAGCAAATAAAACATAAATAGACCATATAAACAAATAAATAAAACTAATAAAATAAACAAACTGTACAAACAAAATAACAAACAAGGATATAAATAAATAATAAGATAACAAATAGATTAAAAAAACCAAACAATAAAATAACAAAACATCAATAAACAAAAACAAATAAAACATAAACAAAACACAAACAAAAAGAAATAACAATAACTAAACAAAACAAACAACTTTAAACAAAAAAGCAATACAAACAAGAGAAAACAAACATATCAAACAAAGATAAAAAAATAAAAAAATGAACAACTTAAAAAACAAAGCTATAAATAAATAAAATAATCAAAACAAATAAATAATCCAAAGCAAAAAATAGTGTAGTAAACAAACTAATCTAAGCATACAAAGGCAAACAAAAAAATTAAGCTAAATAACAAAAATACCAAAACAATGGTTAATCATAATGTTGTACAAATAGAATACAAATTATCCATGGAAATGTAATAGAGGTGTTACTATTGTTCATAAGGTGATCCATAAACTAGGTAGTAATGACACAGGTGAAACTACTCAAGAATAAATGGCACAAGGTTTCCCTGAGGCTATAGGGAATAAGGACAAAATGTATAATGACAAATAACTTCCCCTATGCTATAGAGAGAAATTAAAAAAACAAGGAAGGCACACATATTTCCCTTAGGATATAGGAGATAATGAAAAAAAAATTAAAAATCGAGGGATTAGAAGAAGAGGAAGGGGTATCCGAGTTGACTCTAGATGCACTAGGAAAGTGGATGCTACCTACATAGTTCCATGGACAAAAAATCCAACATGAACTTTAGACTAAATGTAATTCTCCAATGATATAGGATAAAATAAAAATGATGATAAGGAAACATGATTGACTTGTTGAGGAAAATAGGAATTTTATCACAAAATGATGAGTATATAAATAAAAGAGGGGGATGATGCTCACTATCATGAAAATATTAACAAAAACAAATCACGTAAATGTGAGAATATGGTTTAGGCTAAAAACCATACTAAAAGACAAGAGATGAGCATCCACTAATGATCTAAATTGGTAATTCATAGTGTTTAGTATGTCTATGTCTTAAAATGAGAATGAACTCATAAATGATGAGAGCATTTAAATTTAAAATGCTCACAAAATGATGAGAGTGTAAGAAAATCCAAGTTGTTATTAATGCATCAAGTTTGAATACACAATGCTCACAACAATAACTGATAAAATGGTGAGAGTGTATAGCTACAAAAAATAAGGATGTATAACCTAAAGGACAAGTGGTTATTTTTGAAATAAATAGGGTCCTAGAATATTCAAGGCAAAGAAGTGGTTGAATATGAAAATTAAGTGGTCGAGCTAACCTGAGATACCCCATGTATCCAAGTGCTACCTACATAGTCCGTGTGGACCTCAGGTTGATGTAGTTCTCCCACAAATGGGATGGAAAAGGCCAAGTATCCTTAAAATGAAGTTGAATGGGTAAGAAATTACATCTCATAAAAAAATGACAACTTTATATCTTGCATGGAAATTCTAAGCCAATTTTCCCTAATTTTATGATTTTTAAAATTTTTGGAGGTCTTTACTAATGTTTAAGGGTTTTTGAACTACTTAAAATGTTTTTATAATTTTCTATATATCTCAACTCAATTGAGAATCATGAGATATAAATTGGTCCATCTCACCAAATAGTGAAAGCGTGGCTTAAGTTGCTATCAAAACGGCAAAAGTGCTCAAACTTAAATTAATCATAAAATGATAAGAGCTTGGCAAAGGGGTGACTAAGCTGACCTAAACATGAATCAAGCATTACTTACATAGGCTTACAGTACTGCAAGTCACTTTAATTTTTCCTACACAAAATGCATCCAACTAAGTACCAATAATTTTAGGTATAGGAAAATGACAAGGTAAATGGAAACAGTGATTCCAGGGTGACATGATAATGTATGGTAAATGTTTTATTCCTAGTTTTCTCATGAGTGGTTATAATTAGGAAACAATGGAAAATGTGAGTGGTACTAATTTTCCCACAAATGTTTATAATTAGTACTACAAGGATAGAATGCAACAACAAATGAATGATGCAATTGTCAAGGCCACTATCATATTGCTTTCATATACTACCATTTGAATGTTTAATCTGAAATAACTACTAGAACTAAATATATCATCAACCACTAAACATGCATGAAGTATAAATGAATCTAAACCAATGACAAACATGATAGGTGGGGTTAGGTAAAAAGAATTAGATGGCAAAGGGGTTAATGGCATGGTAGAATGGTAATGGTTATAATACAAAGAATGATTATAATGTTGTATAACTTAAATGATCCTTGTAGACAATAATTTGAATCTATCAAGTGTAAAAATGTTTGAGGTGCGTTACGTTTATCGGTTCATCAAGTTTTCTAGAGTGGAGATCTCATATGCTCCAGAACTATAGTTATTAATAAATACATAGGGACCTAACCAATTTTTTTAGAACTTTCCTTTTTTATTTGTTTCGACATTGACATTCTTATGATTCTCATTTAACAATAGGTCACCAAGCTTAAATTCATGATGCTTAATGTGCCTATGGTATTAGATTCTTAATCTATTTTGATATGCCTAAAGATTATTCTAGGTGACCATGCATTTTACATCAAGTAAGTCTAGCTCTTAATAATGATCTATTCTATAATCCTCATCATCGATGATGTGTTACAATGAAATCTAGAGAGAAGGAAAGTTGACCTCGATAGGAATAATGGCATTAGTGCCATAAATAAGTGAATAAGGTGTAGCTACTGTTAGAGAATAAAATGTGGTATGGTATGCACAGAGGGTGTTTAATAGTTATAAGTGCCAATTATGACCAACATCATTGACAATTTTGTTAAAAATATTGACAATCATTTTATTAGAAGCCTTAGCTTGGCTATTGCCTTATGGGTAGTAGGTAGTAGAAAAATGTTGTTTGATGCAGTATTAGGTACAAAGTACTTTCACATATTTATTTTTAAATGATATACCATTATCATATATATTGTTAGAGGGGATACCATAATAACATATGATATGGTTGAATATGAACTTGGATATCTACTTACTAGTGATGTAAGGGGAATGTCCTCCACCCACTTAGTGAAATACTTAGTAGAAATTAAGACATGATTATGGCCATATTAGGATGTAAGATTTATCTTGATTATGAGGTTGAGTTCCCATGTTTATAATGACCATGGTGTTGTCAATGGTTTGGGTGTTTTGGCTAGGGCATGAATCAAATTAGCATGCTTCTGACACTTTACACACCTCTTTACATATACAGTTGCATCTACTTCCATAGTTAGCCAATAATAACTAGTACACAATAATTTTTTGTCCAAGATTGCCCTATTGGTGTGGGTTACACACAATCCTTAATGAACTTCCCTCAATGCTAATCTAAATTCTAATGAAGGTAAATAACAAAGTAAAGTTACATCATAGGTTATAAAATATAAGGTTTGTCCAAGTAAGGTATAATGAGAGGCTTTGTGGATGAAGGATTTTTATTTATTATGTGATAGGTGAGGTGTCATATTTTGGTCTTAAAGATAGGCATATATGTCTAAATACCAAGGAGACATGGGACCAACAATGTCACAAACCATCTCAATAGTTGATTGCTCATGTATTAACACTAAGAGATGTTCTAAAAGAAGTTGATAATCCCTTGCTCTGTTTGTGATCTAAATCATGGAGCCAATTCTAGCCATGGCATAAACTATTTTATTATTAGCTCAAGGTATTATTTTAAATTGAATGTTAGAAATATACTAATTGAGAGTATTGAACAAATATTTATAGGGCACCAACATCTCATAATTGGTCTAGTACTAGTCTATAACCTGATTTATGATTAGATACAAATTACTGTGAACCAATAAATGTTGGTAGTTTCACTTTACTACTTGATGAAGCCTTAAAATGAGTAATTCATACTTGGCCATGTGATTGATACAAGGAAATAAAATATGAAATTAATTAGGAATAAGATCCCCTTATAACATAACAAAAAATATTAGAGCACCTAATCCATGAGCTATAAATGAACCATCAAAATACATCTATTTGGCCTTAGGAGGTGCTTCTAATTCTATGATGTTCATAATGGCCTCATATGAAAATCTAAATTTAAGAGGTTGAGTATCTTGAAGAGGATCTTATGTAAGCTGATATGTGAGTAGTTTCCCTTTAATGGCCTTCGAATTGACATATTCAATTTAAAACTCACTCAAAAGCATGATCCATTTGCCATACAACCATGTAAATCTATTTTGGAAAGTAGATACTTGAGCAGATATAATTCAAAAATAACAATGGTCTTGTTATTAAGCATATAATGATGTAACTTTTGGGCTATGAATACCATTACTAAATAGGATTTTTTAATCAATGTATAATTGTGTTCATACATGATCAATGTTTGTCTCAGATAATACATGGCATGTTCTTTACCCTATTCATTGTGTTGTGCCAAAAGTTCCCCTAGGGCATTTTCAGTCATTGATAGGTAATGTAATAATGGCTTGTTCAGCATGGGTGGCAATAAAATATGTAGATTGGCAAGATACTCCTTAAGATGATCAAATGATTTCTAAAACTCTTCATTATAAGAGAACTTAATACACTTATTTAATAAATGCATAAATTGATGGTATTTATCAACCAACTATGATATGAAGCATTGGATTGACTAGATATTGCTCTGTAAATTGTAGAGGTACTTCAAGGTAGATGGTGGTGGCATTTTTGTAATAGCTCAAACTTTGGATGGATTGACTTCAATCCCCTTGAGAGATATAATAAATCCTAATAATTTTCTATAAGTTATGCTAAATACACACTTTTTTAGATTAAGCCTGATGTTATACTCATAAATGCTCTAATATATTCTTCATAGTATGATTAGATGGTTAGCATGGGCCTTTGAATTACCTAGGATGTCATCAGCATAGTCCTCAATAATGTCATACATCATATCATGGAAAATTACTATCATGTCTTGTTGGTATATGTCTCTAGAATTATTAAGTCCAAATGGCATCACCTGATAACAAAACATTCCCTACAAAGTGATAAAATCTATCTTGTCCTTATCTTCTAGTGTAATTCTGACCTAATTATACCCTAAAAAGCCATCCATAAGAGAAAACATTTCATATTTGGCTATTGAGTTGACTATCATGTTAGTGTTAGGTAGATGAAAGTCATCTTTTAGGTAGGATCTATTAATATCCATTAAATTAGTGCAGATTTTGATACCTTCTAGTTTTTTGCTCACTGGCACAATGTTTGAAATCTACTTTGAATAGTCAACTGATTGAATGCTATTTCATAACTCTTTCTTAATTAACACAATAATATAAGGATGATTTTGTTTTGGATTTAGATTAATAGTTTTGGCATTAAAATGTATAAATAGATGGTGTACAACCAAGGTGGGGTAAAAAACTAGCATGTCCAAATAGGCTCATGCAAATATGTCAACAAACTCCATTAGAAGGGTTGTAAATACTTTATGTTCCTCATAAATGAGGGACATGCATAGTTTGATCCATTTTAGGTCCTATGGAGTCCAAATATTAACCTCTAAATTGTCTTCTATAAGAAGTGTAAAACCATCTTCTATAATAGTCAGTAAGGAGGTAAACTGGTTGGCAATGACAAAGTCCTCTAACTAGACTAGCCCATATAATTCTCCCAATTATGACGAATTAGAATCTCATAATGATAGTAAAGGTCATGAAACAAATACTTAAATGTACACTTGAAAAATGTATGTAAAAGCTTTTTGATCCTCAGTACTAATCTTTGATCCATAAATAGGCTTTAGACTATAGGTCTCCTATGATTCATAGGAAGAGGGGTGAACATTTCCTATCTAATGGCACTAAAAACTAGTTTTCATCAATAGACTTGCCTTTTTATTTAATTTTACCTGAGTCATAAATTACCTCAAAGAGGTTTTCACTTTTAGACCTTAATGTTTTATTATCTTTTTATTTTTATCCAAGCAATTTCACCCACTCTCTGTAATAGACAATAAAATCTAATATGAAAGTAAAGCCTAGCTTGTGATATCCAAGAGGAATGTGATTCATCAATCTCAAAAAATCACATATGGCCTCATCATTTTCAAACTCATATAATGGCATTTTTGACTCATGTTTCTCCCAGTCTATCAACTATGGGTGATAAAGGGTTAATGGAAAAGGTTGATAAATAAGGTTAATAGTGAAAATGGCATGGGGGTTAAAAAAATTTATAGTGGCAAGGTCATTGTAGATGTTATAATTGAACCCTACATCACTTTCAACATTATCTCACTAATTTATGGTGTTAGAAAATTAATAAGGTATAGGGGTCACACCTAGGTATGAAAAATGAATCCATAGAGGGGAAGTTAGTGTAGTGTTAGCTAAGAAATAAACTCAAAATAAACACACTAAACATTAACACCTCTAGCCTAGACACTAGGGAGAACATAGGTAACAAGCATAAAATAAAAACAAAACTAGAAAATAAAAGAAATAATACTTTTACCTTCCTTGTAGCTCTAAAATGGCTTGTTGAAGTGGCTTGCTCGGATATTTGCATCAAGAAATCTTTGTTAATGGAGCTCCATTTGCTCCATCTCTCCTTGGCACCTTGGTTTGGCTAGTTGCCTTAGCTTGGATTATAAAATTGGCATGGTAACACTACTATAAGAGATTATTAAACCTATTTGAGCATAATATATTTACACCCAAATAGATTATTGATCAATAGGTAGGGCCTTGTATTTATAGCCTCCAAAGTTAACTCTTACTCAAATTGAGTTAGGTTAGGGTTTGAACATGTAATGAGTTAAAACTAACCTTAGGTTAGTTAAAGTTAAATATATTTGATTTAATGAGGGTACATGTAATTATTATTTTAAATTAATAGGCATGACTCTCAAATTAGATATTTTTAGATATTTGTGAGAGCTTGACAACTCATAAAGGCAATGATGAAGAAGCTTGATATTTAAAATTTTTGAATTTCCATTTTTAGATATTCATTAATTGAAAATGGATAATTTATCTAAGCATTTAATATGATTTAATTAGTTTATTTATTTTGATTCACATTTTAGCTCTTTTAATAATTGTTCAAGTGCCCTGCTGAATGGGTCCATAGGCCAAATTACCAGTTGTTGGGTTGTAAGGTGATTGAGGATGAATCCATGAGAGGTTATTATTAAATATGATATAATGACCCAAATATGGATTCCTTAACATAGTTTTGACAATTAATGAATGATGTGGATATGAAATTAGTACGTTTATTGATTCCTAAGCTTAATTTATAATGTTTGGTAGAAATCAGTCTGAAGTCCAGTCAGAAGCTAGTTATGGCTAGAATGGGGTGTCTATAGTTTGTTCCTATTTGGGAAGGTATTTCAAGTTATAGACATAATAAAATATTGAAAAGGTCCTATATACTTAATACCCTAACAAGAGATAGATGGGCCTTATATGCCCCCTTGAGGGAATGATCGATAAAGAATGTTAGCGATCAGTCCCTTGAAAGAAGGAAAATGATGGGACCTAAAGGTAAAAAGGGGGGGTGGAAAGACCGATTTGACCAAAGTTATTTATAATCAATGGCATAGTGATATGCCCCAGTTGGGAAGATAAAAAAGATGATTTGACCAAAGGCATTTATAATCATCAGCATAACAAGGTAAAAAGACAATGATTTTCCTAAAGGTAGTTATAATCACCAGCAAAATGAAAATAGGGCCCAGGTGGGTAGATAAAGATAATTATTTGCCTAAAGGTGTTTATAACCATTAGTATAATGAAACATGCCCCATCAAGATAGGATAATGATAATGATTTGCCTAAAGGTGGTTATAATCATTAACATCAAGGTAGATAGAAACACAATGATTTACATCATTAACATGACAATTTTAGACAATATGGCAAATTGGAAAAGATGGCTTATAGACTAAATTGATACTCATGGAGTAAGATTAAGCCAGTACAAAGGATATGTATGAATTTAAGAAAATAGATAGTATGGAGATACATGTCCCAACTAGCAAGGTTTAAATTTAATTCATGAGTTAGTTACTCTGTATTTAGATAATGATTTGGATAGATTCAAAATTTGTCAGGTGACCAAGGAGATGTTCTGCAACATGATTGATTATAAGATTTCTTGAGATGATTTTTTCTATAACACATGACATTATGCACCATGATGTAAAACACCATGATAAATTAGCCATAATATACACAAGGACTAACATGCAATCCAATAAACAACCAAAAATAACACACCAATGATAAAAACCATGATGATAATGTTGATGTATGAATATGGATAGACTTAAGTAAAATGTGTGAGGAACCACCCAATGAACATAGATATACTAAGTCAAGGCACAATAATGAAAACAAAAAAATAGGTAAAAAAACAAATAAATAGAAAGATAAAACACCAATAAATAAAAAGTGAATAAGACAATAAAAAATAAAATAAAAATTAATTACAATGTTAGTGCACATAAAAAACAAATTATTCATGCATGTGTAATGGAGGGATTAATCTTGGTAATAGGGTGGCCCCTAAGCTAGACAATAATGAAACATGTATAAAAATACAAGGATAACTGGCACAAGGTTTCCCCTAGGTTACAAAGAAAAAATGACACACAAGATGATAAACATTGCCCTTAGGCTATAAGAGACAATGAAATAAACAAATGAAATGGGGGGGGGAATAAAAAGAAAAGGAAGGGTCATCGAATCGACTCTAGATATATGAGGCAAGTGGACACTACCTACATAATTCCATGGATGTAATATCCAATAAGAACTTCAAGCCAAATATAATTTTCCTAGGATATGGGATAGAAGAATTTGAATGATAAGAAAATGTGATTGATTTGGAAAGGAATATGGGAATGGTCTCAAAAAATGGTGAGGGCATGAGAAACATAAAATAATCACAAAATTATGTGAGTTTAAGGTGAAGCCTAGTGTCTATTAATGTATCAAAGTTGAATACATAATGAATATAATAGAAACTCACAAAATGATAAGAGTATAAGGCATTAGGCTAGTAAGGATGGGGAAACTAAATAACAAGTGGTTATGCATAAGATAGTTAGGGGTTTCAATATACTTAAGGCAAAGAAGTGGTTAAAAAGAAAAGAAGGTATGTCCAAGCTAACCGAAGATACCCCATGCATCCCAATGCTAACTACATAGTTCTTGCAAACCTTAGGCCAATATAATTTTCCCAAAAATGGGAGGAAATAGACCAAGGTGGTCTAGAAATAAACTGAATAAAGAAGGTGGCCCATTCCAAAAATTTGGATGGCTTTATATCTCACATGGAAATTCTAAGCCAATTGTCATGATTTTATGATTTTTAATATTTATTATATCTTTTACAAATGTTTCAGAGCTTTTTAAGCATATCAACTTGGATAATAATTATGAGATAATAAATGGTCCAAATCATAAAATGGTAAGAGCATGGCTTAGGTTGCTCATAAAATGGTGAAAGTGTTCAAATTTTAAATTGATCACAAAATGGTGAGAGCATGGTAAAGGGTGACTGAGCTAACCTTAATTTAAATTGAGCCTACCTACACATTCCTAAAATGAGACCTCAAGTAACTATAGTTATACCTTATAGCAGAGGAATCTAACTAGGTAGAAGCAAGTTTGTGAATTTGGAAAATGGCACAGTATAGCATAAGAATAATAGAGTGATGCAACACAACATAGTAAAGGTATTATTCCTAATTTTACCATAGGTAGTTATAATTATGAAATAATGACATAGGTCAATGATAATAATTTTCCTAAATGTGGTTATAATTAGTAGCATAGAGTGGGACACTAATTTTCCCAAAGGTGGTTATAATCAGTAACACTCATAATGAAATGATATAACAAATGAAGGATGTAAATGCCAAACCACTATCATACTGGTCCAAGATACTACCCCTATTTAGAATAATAAACTAACTATTAAAACTTCATATGAAACCCCTCACTAAAGGTTCCTAATCAAATGATGAAATGGAACTAAGGTTAAAAGTGTTGTGATGGAGGGTAAAAATAACATTGGTTGATAGTGAAGGTAGGGTATAATGGTATATGGTATGGTAAAAATAATATGACAATATGAAATAATGTAAACAAGCCTCATAGACAATAATTTGGGTCCCTTAAGTGAAATAACACTTGAGGTTTATTATGTTCATGTTCTCATCAAATTAATCTCCATCTAGTGTAGCAAGCATGTATACCTTAGAGCCATAATTTGTAACAAGGATATATGGGCCTATCCAATTGGGTTTGAACTTGCCTTTATTCTTCTTATTGATCATGGTTTTATTTTGATTTTTTTGAGAACAAGATACCCATGCTCTAACTCTCTATGTTTGACCCATCAGTTATATTGGCCACAAAGTCTATTTTGGTATGTTTGAAGGCTATTGGCATTGGCCATGCATTTCTCATCTAGTAACTCTAGCTCATGAAAGTGAGCTAGTTTGTAAGATTCATCATTTAGGATTTGTTTTAATGAGATACATAAAGAAGGTAACTCAAACTTGATGGGAAGAATGGCCTTAGTGCTATAGACTAGGGAATATGGAGTGGCTTTAATTAGAGTATGAAAATTAATGAGATATATCTAGAAGACATGGAGGTGCCAATCATGGGAAACATTATTGACAATATTTTTAAGGATGTTGATAATGGTTTTATTAGATTCATTTACTTGACCATTACCTTGTGGGTAATAAACATTATAAAAATGTTGGGTGATATTTTACTTGGCATAAATAATTTTAGCATCCTTATTTTTAAATGATCTACCATTATCACATATAATGTTGGATGGGATACCATAGTGATAGATGAGATGATTGAATATGAATTTAGAAATCTATTTTTCAATTATGTAAGTGAGGGGTATAGATTCGATCCACTTAGTAAAATATTTGGTAGTGGTAAGGATATATTTATGGCCATCGGATGAGGTAGGGTTAATCTTCCCAATCAGATCGAGTCTGCATATTACAAATGACCATGGTGTAAGCATTAGTTTTAGTGTTTTGTTTGGGGCATGGATAAAATTGGCATGCATTTGACATTTATTTCACCTTTTGACATAAGCAACTACATCTACTTTCATAGTTGGCCAATAATAACTAGTATGTAGGAGATTTTTGGCTAGGATGACCCACTGGTTTAGGATCCACATACTCCTTCATGAACTTCCTATAACACTTATGTTGATTTTGATAAATTTAAATAATGAAGCAAAGTTACATCAAAGATTCAGTGGTAAAGGGTTGGGGTAAATAAGGTATAGTAAGAGGCTTGATGTGTAAATGATTTTTATTGTTTGCATGATAGGTTTGATAACATGATGTGGTCATGAAGGTAGTTGTAGACGTATGATTACCAAATCGAGATGGGACCAACATTATCACAAATCATTATGATGGTTGAAGGTTCATGAGTAGGTGCTAAAATATTTTCAATGAGGAATTGATATTATTTTTCCTTATCTATGTGGTGGACCAAAGAACTAATGGTGGACATAGAATCCACTATCTTGTTACTAGACCTAGGTATGTGTTCAAGTTGTACATAAGTGATTTGTTGTTTGAGAACATCAATGGTGGCTTTGTATTATACTAGATTATCATCTTTGGTCTAAAAGTGGTCTGTAACCTAATTGTTGATTAACTAAGAATCACCATAAACTTTGAGAAGTTGAATATTCCATTATGCTGCTTGATGAAGCCATGACACAAGTGATTCATATTATACCATGTTATTAGTACAAGAAAAGATAATACAAAATTATTTAGGGATAAGATTCCCTTATGGTGTAATAAATAATAGGCCTACCCATAATCTATGCATTGTGAATGACCCATCAAAATAAAACTTCTAGTGTTACTCCTCAAGAGGTGTTTCAATGATGGTCATGATGGAATCATATAGGAATTGAAAAGTTAGTGGTTTGGTATCTCTAAGGGGAGCTTTACCAAGTTTTTCTATAGCTAGTTATCCCTTTATGGCCTTTTAGTTAACATATTCAATCTTAAACTTCGCTTAGAAGCATGATCCATTTAGCCATGTGGCCTTGTAAAGATGTCTTAGATAGTATATACTTGAGAAGATCTACTTTAGAAACAACTATGGTCATATTGTTAAGCATGAATGTTGTAGCTTTTGGGCTATAAAGACCATACTAAATAAGCTTTTTCTATTGGTGTATAGTTGTGTTCATATGTGACCAATGTACAACTTAGATAGTACATGACATGCTCTTTCCTATTGTCATCATGCTAAGCTAGAAGTGCCCCTAGGGATTTATCTATGGTAGATAGTTATAGTAGAAATGGCTTTCTTGGCATTGGTGGTAACAAAAAAAGAAGATTGGTAAGATGTTCCTTTAGGTGCTAAAAGGCTTTATGGAAATGTTCATCCCAAATAAATGTAACACCTTTCTTCAGTGAGTGAAAGGATGGCATTTATCAGCTAATTATGATATGAATTGCTTGATAGATTGAATATTGACTTGTTAGTTATGGAACTAATTCAAATTAGAAGGTGTTAACATCTTAGTAATGGCCTATACTTTGGTAGGATCAACTTTAATTCCTTAATGAGAGATGAATCCTAGTAATTTTCCTAAAGTGACATAAAATACACACTTATTGGGATTAAGTCTGACCTTGTATTCATGAAACTTCTCAAATATATTTCATAGTATAGCTGGATGATTAGCATGGGTCTTTGATTTACCCAATATGTCATCGACATAGTCTTTAATAATGTCATGCATCATTTAATGAAATATGATGGTCATGGCTATTTGGTATGTGGCCCCAATATTATTAAGACCAAACAGTATAACATGATAGAAAAACATTCCCCAAGGAGTGGTGAATGCTATTTTATGTTGGTCTTCTAGTAAATCTTAATTTGATTATACCCTGAAAATCCATCCATAAGTGAAAGAATTTCATACCTTACAATAGAGTCAATTATCATGTCGATATTAGGAAAAGGAAAGTCATCCTTGTGGTAGGCCTTGTTTATATCTATGAAATCAATGCTTATTTTGATTCCTTATGGATTCTTACTAATAGGCATAAAATTTAAGATCCACTTGGAATAGTTGATTGATTAGATGCATCTAACTTCTAAGAGTTTTTCCAACTCTTTATTTACTAATAAAACAATATGAAGATGCATCTTACATAATTTATACTTCACAAATTTGGCATTAGGATGGATAATAAGGTGGTGTACAACCAAGGCAAGGTCTAAACCTGACATATTTGAATAGGCCCATGCAAAATGTTAACAAATTCACTTTCCTCCTTATTGAGGGATGTGCCTAATTTGATCCATTTTGGGTCATTTAGAGTCCTCATGTTGAATTCTATAATATATTCTATGAGGAGATTTGATCCATCTTATAAAATAGTTGGTAAAGATGTGAATTAGATCGTAACTACAAATTCATCTAGTTGGACTGGTTCTTCAAGATCTCCTAAATAAGATGAATCTAAATATCCTAATGGAAATGATGGACATGCCATAAATACTATAGGAAAATATTGTTAAATTTGATCAAAGGCATGTTATTCTATAGAATTGAACTCTAACCCAAAAGTGAGTTCGTCATTGGTGGTCTCCTGAGTTTCATTTTAGGAAAGGTGAACACCCCTATCTAATGAAGCTTGAAACAAGTTTTCACTAAAAGATTGGCCTTGTTTTTACTTTTACCCTAGTCCAAAAGTGCCTCAAAGAGGTTTTAACCTTGGGACCTCAATGTTTATTTATTTATTTTTGGATAAGGGTGTTCACCCATTCTCTAAAATAGTCTAAAAGATCTAGTTTGATAGAGAACACACTTGTCAGGAACCTAAAACAAATAAACATGCTCTGATACCACGTGTCAAGATCTTGCTCCACCAATAGAGCACATATATGATTACTTCTTGTATTAGAAACTAAACACAGAATATAACCAAAATCAATAAGTAACTAGAAATATGAAACAACACAGGAATTGAGAGACAATACACAATTGTATTAATAATCACTCAGAAGAATATACAATAAGGAAGATGCCACTTCTTCCTCCACATCAAAGGCTCACCACACCTCAAGACCTTCCCTCTCTCCCTTGGTCCCAAAAATCAACTCCAATACAGAATTGATGTTCACCTCTCCAACTAGTTAGTAACATGCTGCCAGTATGTCAAGTACACAATCGTACTCCAAGTAGATCTCCTGCTCTTTGCTGCTACCTAAAAATCACTAGACCTTACTCACCATTGTAGATCTCCAAAAGAAGCCATGCTATCCTACTGACTAAGATCATACAAATATGAAGAACCCTACTGATTCTCCAAACTAGTACCCACATTGGTACTGTGGCACTAGGAGGAACACTCCATTGCTCTCTTCTCTCAGAAGGAGCTTGTAGCTCTCTTACTCCCTAGTTACCAATTTACAATACATGCCAATGGGTCTATAAATAGATCCTAGACTTGAACAATAAATTAGACTCTTAGTTTACTATAATTATCCATGTAGCTCAAGGCTAGAAATAGCCTTTACATGCAAACACTCCATTCACTAAACTAACTGTTCGTGTAACAAACAGTTCTAGAACACACAAGCGATCGACGCTGGTCCCTGCTTACTTGGTGCTGCCTACGTCGGCTGACTCCCTGCCATCACTGGTGGCCTTCTGCTCTAGTCACGACCGATGTCGATCATGCTGCTGATGCTAGTTCTTCTGAATCTTCAGCAACCTACTTTTCTTCATTTGCATCAAGTTGAAGCTTTTAGCTCCACATCCTAACATTCTTCCACTTGGAGATAAATAGCTGCAACTGTACCTATACCTGTACCCCATCTAATCTATTTCCTAGCTTGTATCCCTCTTCAAGATCACTCTTGAAGACCAACCACCACAAAAATTGTAGTGCAAAACCTGTCATCCAAATCTCTTGCCATATCCACATCTACGAACACCTGTAGAAAAGAACTTGACCCTACATAGCATGTGCACCTACTACTGGTCCCTCTAAGAATCCACTGAACTACCCTCCAGTACTTCTTTCCCCAAATTGGCTCCATACTTTCTGACAACCTCCACTGCTTGGGAAAACTCAGGTCTACACTATACCTCATGTGATTTCGAACCCTATTCTAAGCTAAGCTTGAACTGTCCAGCCCTTGGTGTGCTTTCTGATTCTACATCCTGCATCATGAACCCCACCTACACCGTCTTCACATCAGCTCCCACTAGAGATAAAATCTCCATGTCTCTTATGCCAAAGAATTTCGCTGCTCCAAATTCTTCCTGACATACCTCTGAACTAACCTTACCCTTAGCTCAGCAAATCCCTGTATTTTTGAACCTATAACTAGTATACCATTCACATACAGTAACTGGATAATGTCATGACTCATCATCCACCTGGTAAGACAAACACAATAGTTACACTAACATTGACTAAAGCCATGCTTAGTCATCCCCTTGTTAAAACCTGTACCACTATCCTGCAGCTTCCTCAAGACCATGTACCTTGGCCTTATGTCTCACATATCCATCCACTCTCTTCTTTAACTTGGGAATCCATTCCATCTCTCAGTGCTTACTTCTAGCTGACAACTCTACCAATGAACACCTGTTTGGTTCTTCTCCAAGGACTCACTCCTCATCCATGCCAAGCTCCCACTGTATCTAGATTCTACCTGCATTGCCTCTTCCATCTTCCTGGTTCTTGACCATCAATAAGTAATATAAAGAAGGTGAACAACAAATATGAGGTTCACTTACCCTTTTTGACCTCGATATGAGCATTTGAGACCTGTTGATAGCTTGCTATCCGCCCAATATCTGTTCCAGTGACCGATCTCGGCCATCTCCCAGTCTGCTCCCGACTGATGTTGGTTCCCTATGATTGCTTCCTTGCTGACGTCAGTCCTAATGATCGATGCCAGTTTTTACCTATCCCTATTTTGCCAATGTTGGTCTGCACATAGCCGACATCGGTCATTGTGAGGACACCGACGTCAATTTTCTAATTGACGTCGGTTTCTGTGTTTTCCTTGTGAGTGACAACTTTTACCCACGAGCTCCTTTTGGGTCAAAACCCTGTTAAAATTAACACAGCCCTGCTCAGAATAAATCAATTTCCTCACCTGATCTCTATCCGTTATCTCCTCCATGAAAACCAAGGCTTTCCAGTTCTTTAGCTTGTTAAAGACATCTGAATTCCACTTACGAACTTGCATTCCCCTCCTACATATGTGACCAAGCCTACAAAGCCACATCTCTGTAACAAAAGGTGAATCATTAATATTAGTAGATAGATAAAGGATACCTACTTTCTTACCACCATCTAATTCAAGTGTATCCACTGTGAGAGTTACAGTGCATCTCTCATCACCCAAATTTCCTAAAGAAATTATACTAATCTCCAAGACTGGTACCTGCATGACTTCTTTCACCACCTGTGTGTCATCCGTCTGCAATTTCAGCTTCACTTCCCCTTCATCATTCATCTGATAAGGTTCTCCAACCCCTAAATAAATCTCTCCAAATACATACCCATGAAAAGATGCTCTATTTTGGGTTGCATGGAAAGAGGCAAAAGAATCTGTAAACAAAGATTCTACTTTATCTAGAACATCCTGTGTAACATTACCTACAACATATGCTTCTACATGATGATCTTCTGCTGACCAACAATCTCTTTTTACCTGCTCGTTCTTTCCATGAATCAGACCATTCATGTTATTCAGTTTCTCCATTCGTAGCTTACTTTCTTTTGACATTGCTATACTCCCACTCAATTTGAAACCCCTATGAGTGACTTGTAATAAAAAACACTACCAGATTTGAAACCACCTGTTAGTCAACCCAACCAAAAGCTCTAATACCACTTGTCAGGAACCTAGAACAAATAAACATGCTCTGATACCACGTGTCAGGATCTTGCTCCACCAATAGAGCACATATATGATTACTTTATGTATTAGAAACTAAACACAGAATTTAACCAGAATCAATAAGTAACTAGAAATATGAAACAACATAGGAATTGAGAGACAATACACAATTGTATTAATAATCACTTAGAAGAATATACAATAAGGAAGATGCCACTTCTTCCTCCACCTCAAAGGCTCACCACACCTCAAGACCTTCTTCCCTCTCTCTCTTAGTCCCAACAGTCAACTCCAATATAGAATAGATGTTCACCTCTCCAACTAGTTAGTAACACGCTGCCAGTACATCAAGTACACAACCGTACTCCAAGTAGATCTCTTGCTCTTTGCTGCTACCTGCAAATCACTAGACCTTACTCACCATTGTAGATCTCCAAAAGAAGCCATGCTATCTTGCTGACTAAGATCATACAAATATGAAGAACCCTGCTGATTCTCCAAACTAGTACCCACCTTGGTACTATGGCACTAGGAGGAACACTCCATTGCTCTCTTCTCTCAGAAGGATCTTATAGCTCTCTTACTCCCTAGTTACCAGTTTACAATACATGCCAATGGGTCTATAAATAGATCCCAGACTTGAACAATAACTTAGACTCTTAGTTTACTATAATTATCCATGCAGCTCAAGAATTGAAATAGCCTTTACATGCAAACACTCCGTTCACTAAACTAACTATTCATGCAACGAATAGTTCTGGAACACACAGGTGACCGACGCCAGTCCCTACTTGCCTAGTGCTGCCGATGTCGACCGACTCCTTGTCGTCGCTGGTGGCCTTCTGCTCTGGTCACGACTGATGTCAGTCATGCTATCGATGCCAGTTCTTTTGAATCTTTAGCAACCTGCTTTTCTTCATTTGCATCAAGTTGAAGCTTTTAACTGCACATCCTAACAACCCTTATTTGTGTTCTTCTAAGAGGACATTGTCTCTTAGGCCTAAAAAATCATAAAATGCCTCATCATTCTCAAACTCATTTAAAGTTATTATAGATTCTTATTGGTCCCAAGATATAAGTTGAGGGTGATATAAAGGAAGTGGGTTGTGTTAGATTAATGGGGTAATGGTACAAATGATATATAAGTCAAACATGTTGGTATTGGCAAGGTCTTCATAAATGCTATGATTAACTCTACTTCACTATCAACATCATCATAACTAGAATTTGGAATTGGAACATGAATAAGATATGTGGGCTCACCCAGGCAGTTTAAATCTAAGACCATAAGTTCCTTTATATTGAGATATATAAATTGGCTCAAGATTTCCCTACTGATTTGGCTTGAGGACTTCTCCTTTAGAGTCCTTTTTCTCCATGATCCTATTAAGAATGGGATATTTGACATTTTTGTATCAATTGGATAACTTGTCATTATGAAACTAAGATTCATCATTGGCAAGTGGGTCCTCTTCTTGGACACTGAATGGTGTGAAAATGGCAATAGTTGGACTATGAAGTTTACATTTTCCTTTTCATTGCCATTCCATGTAAGGTGGTTTAGGTCTTCCATAGGACTTAGGGTTTTTAGAAGTTTAACAATGTAAAATTTGTCATGATTCAAATAATTTCTTGGGCTATTGGTTTAGATGGTAAAATTATTAAACATTTAAAGAGGAGGCATATGTGAAGATGAGTCAAGGCTATTGAGGTCTATACATTTGGCCTCAGGTAATTTGAAAAGTATTTCTTTGTATTTGTCCCTTTGAGAGCTAGATCTAGGCCAAAGTGGTAGTTTTAAATTTCTTACTTAGCCTCCAAATGTTTTTAATATTCATAGGGCTAAAAATATCCATTGATGGTGACTTTCATACCTAAGTACAAGAACTTGAGACATTAATGTAATGTCAAAGGGATTGCATGAATTTCATGTATCTAAGGTCTACCCAAGATAAAATTATAAGATAGGTCAAGGCTTAACACATGGTAAAGCATATCATGGGTCAAGGGCCTAATGATAAATGACAAGCTTATGGTTCCTTATGATTCCCATTATTTATTATCATAAGATTTGATAGTAATTATTTCTAGATTAGATTGACTATTGTATATTTGAGATGCTTAATGAGCTTCAAAGATAATTTTTGGGCCTGATCCATTGTATATGAGGATATATTTGACTTTGTGTCATGTTATGACAACTTCAACATATAATGGGTTTTTATGGAGAGGGCCAAGGGTGACATCTCACTTTGGTTGAAGGTCAACTATTAGCCTAGGGCTAAATGTTTGACCAAAGCTTTAAATTTATCTAGGGTTATATCATTGGGAACTTGGGATTGGACTAAGAGTTCTATTAGGATGTTCTTGTGGATAGTAAATGAATTTAATAAATCTAGAATGGATATTTGTGTGGGTGTCTTTTGAAGTTGTTCCACAATGTCATATAGATTATCCTTAATAGTAGTATAATAATTATTCCTAACCAACATGGAGGGTTGGATTGGTTCTTTGGGAGGAGGTTATGGGCTTGGAATAGTAATATTAGATCACTGAGTTATGATTTTATAATTGGGATTAGATACAAGACCATTAAAAGTTGATGATAATGGAAATGGGCCAGATATGATAAGTATTGATTATTAGTACACTTGGTTGTGATCACATGATAATGATGAGGCATCAGTATAAGGCCCTAAAATAGTAATCCCTAGTTATTTTTACACTTGGTTAAAATCCTAAGTCAAGGAAGAATTAATGACATTGGTGGGTTGATTAGAATTATTTGGAAACAATCTTGGTCTATGAGCACTTGGTCTAAGATTAACGGTGATGGTTAAAATGTGACCTCCTAAAATATGACCTATAGCTTTGTTTTAGTCATTTGCAACTACATGGTAATTTTATTGATTATTGGAGTCATTTTGGCCTTGGTACCCCCCATTTGGTTGACATTGTCATTATTGCTATCATAGTGGTTATTGATACTATTATTGTTATTGGTCTAACCTTCATTATTGTTATTATTATGTTATCGAAAAGAGTTTTGGTAGATACCTATTTTCTAATTGGATGTAGATGCTCTATTATCCAATGTAATCTCCCCATTTTCAAACATGTTTTTAATGAGCTATTTCAATTACACACAACACAGTATATTATTTCCATGAACACAATGGTATTCATAGAACTCATGCTCTAGTACTAATTAGGATACAAAATATCCTCAAGTTAATGCTTAAAAATTGGCCAACTAATCATATTAGTTGCAGCTATCTTGTAAAACACTACTTTGATAGGTTCACCAAGGTCAATGAAGACTTAAGGAATGGGTCTTATTCTTGGAGGATGGGTTTGTAAAGGTTGTGTTTATTGCATTTGTGGAATTGGTCTATGTTACTACATATGTTGTACCTGTTGAATGGGATACTGATGAAGAGTAGGCTACATTTATGGAATAGTTTGAGCAAGTAGTATTTTTACAATTTGGACATGGTGTGACTCAATTACTCTATTTACAATAACATTCGTATTGTGGTTGTATTGCTTGGTTTTCTCATTATTACTAGCTTGGGTTGGTGCCAACACTTGTGCTTAGACTTGGTGAGGATTCTAACTTGGGCCTACACTTTAGTTTTGGTTCTAATTCTGGTTTAAAGAGGTTAGCTTGAGAATCCCTTTATTAATAAGGGAATTTTAAAATTTTAAACCTTTGTCAATGATCTCTTTGAAAGTATGTGCACACTGAAGCTCTAAATGACATGATATCTTGCTGTGCAAATTTTTAGTAAATACAACAACCAACTATTTGTTTGGTAAGATATGGGTAAAGTGACTAGCAAGTGTTCTCCATCTCTATAGATAAATTTCAAATATCTCACTAGGTTTTGGACTGGCCTAAGTCAAATCCACTAATGAAATATCATGCTTGAGGTTATAGGAGAAATGATTCACACATTTGTTTGAAAGGTCATCAAAATGAGATATAAAATTCTTTGGCAATTTGAGGAACCACTCCAAAGTTTATCATACTAGGATTTGATGAAAAAAAAGGAGGTAAATGTCATTATAAGCCACTAGTTGGAAAGTGATAAATAACTATGCCAAATGTGCCTTAGGGTCTCCTTTACCCTTGTATTTATAAAATTTTGGTGGTTCATAACCTAGAGGAAATGGCATCTAAAGATATTAACTATTGAATGGGTATGAACACACATCATTTAATTTGAATTTCTTGGTATGCTTCCCTACTTGAATGGAAACAATCACATCCTTTATTTACTATAGTTCTTGGGCCAAAAAGCTAGATGGTACATTTTGGATGAGGTGGTGGTTTGGAAATTAAAGGTGTATTACCTTGACTAGGATATAATGGAGGCATGGTTTATTATAGAATTTTAGTTTAATGAGTGAATTGACTAGGAATATGCATGCATAGATTGGGATGTGATTGTTGAATATGCACATGTTACTGGGCTATATTCTAGTTTGGATTTGGTATATAAACTTAGTTTTAAGGGAATTAGAGATAAAATGGAAGGATGTGGATTTGGGGAAAATATTGTGTCTACTGAGGTTGAGTAGGGACTTACTGTTGACTAGTCAAACCTAGCTGAATAAAGGGAACTTATTGTGGACTAAGGCCCTATCTTTGGAATTATGGCACATGTTGAGTAAAAGGTAATTATTACCTAATTGGTATTTGTTAGACAATGTTACATATTATTTGTGTAAACATTTATTATGAAATAGACACTTGTAGGGTGTTTGGCATTTGTCTTTGACCAATAGACACACATGATTGGTTAGATAATGTTTACGATTGTAAAGATATATTAGTCTATATTATTGAGGTATGTTTGCCATTAGCAATCAAGGTGGAATATTTATTTAGCCCTATTGAGGTGGTGTAGTGTTCTACCTCTATTGTAGTGGTAGATTATATGTGTGTATTATTGTAGAATGTTAGTCATCACTTGTTGAGATGGGATGACAACATCAATTTTTATTGAGGCAAAGCACTAGTCAACACTTGATTATTTAATCCCTTTAATTATATGCTTGATAAAGCATCTAGTTAAGGATTATAAGTAACCTAATAGGGTTGGGAGGTAGGAGTTAATACCCCCTGATGTTGTGAACCACTCATGGTAATAACTAAAGGAATTTGTTATTATGCACTATTTGTTGATGTAGTTAAACCACTTTGGCCTATATTGGAAGACACTTGCATGTTATCCACCATGTTTGACACATTGTTATTTGTAGTAGGTGTATTCACATCTTCAATAGATGGGACATTATACATGTCACCAACTAAAGTGCTTTATGAAAATGAGGCTATACCTAAATTATCTTGACCTATCAATTAAATTAATACTCCTATTGAAGGAGTTAGCTCTATGAGTGGAGTGTTTGACATGGCCATGTCATTAAAATTATGTGCTAGATTCAAATAGGTTTGATATACTTGTTGTATTTATATAGTGTTCATCCATGAGACCCTTTCATTTTATAAGTATATTTGGGTCTTAATATGACACTAGAATGGGCACCTGAGGATGGATAGTAGAGGTCTATTTAATGGTTTGGGTATAAGGCATGTTTAGAGTCACTCTAACTATACTAGGTAAATTTTCATGGGGGAAGTTTGATAGAAAATTTTCCCCCACATTCATGGATATAACTAAAACCTCATACTTATTTTCAAGAAAATTATGATAAAATAATATAAGGGTCATATGTCTATGGCATAATAAAGTAATATGAGTATTATTGAGCTTGTTCTACAACTAATGGTATACTAGTGAGACATTGTGCGGTTTGCTCTTGGTCTTGCTCAGAATATTGAGGTGTGTTAACAAAATAATGAGATAATGGATTTTGAATTTGTTCCAAAAATTGATCAATGTAGGGAGGATAGGGATCTATCTTAAAAACTACATCATCACCATAGGGGTCTTGAACAAATATATCATTCATGACCACATTATCATAACTTATATTGTACATATCTCCACTATGATTGTAACAAGACATATCCAAATCAATGATAAATGTTTTGTGAAGAAGGTCTAGAGTTATAAAAATTATTAAAAACAAGGTTTGAAATATAAATGGTCCAAAATTGGTAAAACTTGGTCTAGGGATGGATCTATTTCTCCAAAACAGACAATGATAGAATAGGTCTAAAAAAGGTCTAATGCATATTTTTTTACATAAATGGTCAAGTGAATAGATAGCTACAAATGCTAAACTTAGTAAATAAGTTTTTTAAACAATTATAATCTAGGTCTAAAGATGAAAAATGTTTCTGGGTCTTTGGGAACAAGGCATAAAGATAGGCTCAAAACAACTATGTCTAAGATGGAAGGTAAAATTCTAGGACTTTCAGAAACATGACATAAAAGCTAAACTTAGCACAAAACTAGGTATAAAACAAAAGGAAATTACTAGGTCTTTTATAAACATGACACAAAATATTGACTTGGAACAAAACTAGGTCTAAGACAAATGAGAATTGTTATGCCTTTTGGAAACATGACACAAAAGATAGACTTGGCACAAACTAGGTCTAAAAGGTAAGATAATTAATCTAACAAACTTGAAACATTTTGACTCAAACTAAGCATTTCGATTTAAACATATACTTTTTCTTTGGTAATATACATTGAATGTTAGGAACATGGAAGATAGACTACTTCCTAAATCTAGGCACAAAAATAGCTAAAGCAAGTAAGGAATTAATCCAAGTTGCACAATACAAAAGTGAGAGGTAAATTTATAAGCCAAAATTAGATGAGACATAGGAATAAACCAATCAATATTTGAATATGAATTTATCAAGACCAATTTTGAACTCAATTTAGAAGGCTCAGTGCTTTAAATAGATAATAAGCTAGACTAAAATGGATGACATAATGATACTAGGCATAAACCAAGAAGGCACACCTGGTTTTGAAATTATAATTGGATATAAGGTAACAAGTCTTTAAAATAATGAGAGTAGCATAATGATGTTATATTGCTCTAAAGTTATGAAAAATGGTTTGTTTCAAAAACTCTAAGGTATAAGACTTGGAATGAAATGGGTAGTGTAATGACACCCGTTTCAAATAAGTGACACATACACAAAAAAGTTTGACAAATAACTAAGGAAAATTGTGGTGTCAAATGGATGGCATAACACCTCTTTAAACAAGAGAGTGATATGAAAACACAGCTTTTTTTGGATGTGGTTTACACTGTATGGACTAAATTATGCTCACCCCACTAATTATACTAATTTACACTAATTTAGTCTAATTCTTACATTTCATAGATAAATTAACTCTTGGACCAGTAACCCACATCTAATTCCTATATCCCACAAACCTTTATTATATTCTAAAACCAATTATTTCCCTCATTAAACACCTAAAAGAACCTATTACCTAGTAATCCACTCCATAAACCAACTAGGTAATTTAAAATTCATATTTATCTAACTATCACCCTAGCCACCCTACCAACCTAGCCATTCCTACATCCCTATGAGTCCTAAACCTCATTAACTCACATATAATCCCCTCATTATCTCCTAAGCTAATTAGGAAATCTCTAGAACTAGGGAAGCTCCTCTAAAATTATAGAAGTCTCTAAACTAAAGGCTTATAAATAATTTTAAATTCTACTAAAATTCCCTCTTATCCTATAAAAGGCCATACTTTGGTCATGGCCAAGCTAACTAGAAAGCCATCAAGCCCTCATCTTGCCATTATCTTGCATCCATAAAAGCACTCTAATAATAATCTAAGCCATTATCCACTTCACAACCATTTAGGCCATTGTCAAGATTCTATCAAACAATCTAATAATTCAAATTTTGGACATCAAACAATCTCATTGAAAATCTTGGAGTGGAGTCATAAGGAGGTAAAAATGATGGTGAACATGTTCTATTTATTCTAATTTGCCTCTTTTATCCATTCTAATTGGTGTCATTGAGTTTTAGGTTTTCATTACTAAGTTTAGTAATATTGCTTGAATCTAAAATTTGGTGCACATAAATAAACAAATTTTTTTGACTCAAGATAATGGAATTAAAAAGGAAAAATAACAAAAACACCTAAGAGTATCATCTTAATCCTAATATTGACAAGGTAGCTTTGTATTGTCAAATTTCATCTATATACTTGATCTTGATAGGAAATTATGTTTTTAATCTAAAAAGTAAAATTTACATAAAAAGTAGGGGTTTTAGGCCCCCTTTTCTCTCAAGAGTTTGTACAAAGACATGGAACTTTGGGCTACTCACCCTGCATTGACAATATATCTATGGCAAGTGGGGATGTATAAAAACTATTAATTTTTGTATATTATAATTAGTCCCATATGTGTGATTTAAATTAGGGCATAAAACGTCATTTATATCTATGTTATCTGGCTTATTATGAAAAGGTCTTATATTTTTCACAACCACTACATCCATCAATTTCTTAGTGTAGTGTGATGTCCAAATTAAACCTACATTCTTAGGTAGTCTCTTACTAAAGGAGCTTATTTAACCACTCAAATAAGTGTCCTAGTAAGTAAACCTAAATTTTTATACCCCTACCATGGAGTGGAGTTGAAGTGATGCCAAGAGATGAATTTTTGGGTCAACACTTCCATAGAGAACTTGTGGGCAGGTGATGAACTCCCACCCACAAGCCAAGATACATGAAAATAAAAATTGTCGAAGGATTTTATGCTCTTTTTAGGATCACCCAAATCACTTAGATTTTGGGGAGGGCCTTAGAGACTTTCCTTCCATGCTTTTGAAAAAAGTGACAAAGGCAAAAAGTGAAGCATTTTTAATCACACAATTTCCCCAAAATGGATGAGGGGAGATCATACACGCTACACTTGGCTTGAGAAACAAACACACAATAACAATCACAAAACTAAAAACTCTTATGAGCATTTAACTAGAGTGTGAGTCATTTGTATAGCACCAAGAAAAATATGATATAAAGTTTAACCCCTTGGCTTTGTTTGAGAACTTAGAAAAATGAAAATGACTCAAGCAAAATATTTTAAAACACCAAATGTAAATGTGATTTTAAATCTTAAAGTGTTTTAAAAACATCTTTACTTAGTATTTGGGTCCTATAAAAGATGTTAATGGGTTTACTCGTTGCTTGGAAAAAGTGATATCCTTATAAATTAAATTATAGAGGCACAAAATCACATCTCTAGATTGATTTTTTAGTTATGGAATAAGTTACAAACTATGAAATTGTTCTATCATAAAAACATGGTCAAAACTTGAACGCTTAAAACTCACAGTGGATGATTTCATAGTTTCTGAGTGATTTTGAAACTTAGTTTGATGATTTTGTTACTTTGATAGATGAATTTGTAGTTCAGGCAAACAATTTCACATTTTAGGTGACAATTTTTTAGTTTTTGGGAAACCTACAACAACACACAGAAACACACAAAAATAATTTTGCTATTTTCTAGTGATTTAATGGCTAGAAAAACAATTTCACTACTCGATAGGATGAATTCACAGCTAGAAAGAATGAATTTTCAGCCTCAAAATGATATTTCACTCCCCTAAAATGATTTTTCTACTAAAATCAAAAAATTCACTACTAAAAGACAATTTTTTAGTTATATAAAAAAATAAAGAAAAAGACATGTTTCCTTATTAAAGCGAATTCACTATTTATTCAATGATTTTGCCATTTATGTTCTTGATTTCATAGTTTCATAGAGATAAGGCAAAAGCTAAGTGATTTCATAGTTTTTAGGATGAATTCAAATATTGGATTAGTAATTTTGTGGTTTATTGTTTCAAATTTGCCATTACATAGTCACGAATTTTCAAATCTATAGTCACAAGAAAAAGCATAGAAAAGTTACTAATAAGTTAAGAAAATGATCTCTAGAATGAAATATTCTTGGCTCCAAAAGTCTCTCAAAGGACTCCATTCATGATTATGAGGTGCGTGGTCGCATCAGGAATGCTATCATGTGAATAAGGAATCTATAAATGAGAGGTTAGTGTAATGTTAGTCAAGAAAATAAACTCAAAATAAATACACTAAATACTAACACCTTTAGCTTAGACACTAGGCAGAGCATAAGTAACAAGCATACAATAAAAATACAACTAGAAAAAAAATAAAGAATCCTTTTACCTTCTTTTTATCTCCAAAATGGTTTGTTAAAGTGGCTTGTTTGGCTTTATACATCAAGAAATCATTGTTAATGGAGCTCCATTTGCTCTACATCTCCTTGGCACCTTAGTTTGACTAGTTGGATTAGCTTGGATTATGAAATTGGCATGGTAACACTAATATAATATCCTTTTGCACCTATTTGAGCATAATAACTTTACACCAAAAGAGCTTGTTGATCAATAGGTAGGGCCTTGTATTTATAGCCTCAAAAGTTAAATCTTACTCAAGTTGAGTTATGTTAGGGTTTAAACATAGAATAAGTTAAAACTAACCATAGGTGAGTTAAAGTTAACTCTAATTGAGATAAGAATGGTACATATAATTATGATTTTTAATTAATAGGCATGTCTATCAAATTAGATATTTTTAGATATTTTTGAGAGCTTGACAACTCATAAAGGTAATGATGAACAAGCTTGATATTTTGAATTTTTGAATTTCCATTTTTAGATATTCATTAATTGAAAATGGATAATTTATCTAATAATTTAATCTAATTTAATTATTTGATTCATTTTGATTAGAATTTTTGCTCTTTTAGGAATTGTTCAAGTGCCCTGCTTAATGGGTCCATAGGCCAAACTGCTAGTTATTTGGTTACAAGGTAACTGAGGATGAATCCATGAGAGGTTATTGCATATAATATAATGCCCCAAATAGGGATGCTTAAACATGGTTTGAATAATTGATGAATGATGTGTGAATTAAATTGGGATGTTCATTGATTTTTAGGCTTAATTTGTAATGTTTGGTATAAATTATTCTAAAGTTTGGTCAGAAGCTAGTTGTGGCCAGGATAGGGTGTCTACACTAGATGATTTAAATCCAATACCATGGGTTCATTTGTACTTGTTCATTGAGACTAGTTTGATCATGCCTTGTTGATGTATCCTTGGGCCTTTGCCCTCATAATATAGGTGATCAATATTCTAGTTAGGAATAGGATAATTTGTACTTTGGTAATAGTCATAACTTGTCAATGTAAATCCATGAATTGACTTTAGGTAAGGGATCTTATTCTTGGCCAGAGGCTAGTTTGAAAATAATGGGCATATTTAGCCAATATTTTCCCTTGGTTTTCCCTTCTATGTGAGTAGCTTTAGCCTTGGGTCTTCTATAGGTTTTTGGATTTTATAACAATTTGTAAATATAGAATGCATTATGGGTATTATATTCTTTAAGACCATTGTCAGTTATATGGAAGTGATTGGTAATGTCTAGTGGAGGCATGGCTGAGGTAGAAGCTAAGATATCTAGGTCAATGTAGTTATCTTCTGGTCCTACTTTAATGACTTTTCCTTTTTAATCTCTTTTTTGTTAGATTTAGGCATATGATTCATGCCAAATTGATAGTTATAGATCTCATACTCAACCTTGAGATGTTTACAATACTGATATGGTTAAAGATCAACTAGTATAGTAACTTCCATTCCTAAATGGGGAGATTTTATACATTGATGTAACATTGAAGGTATGGTCCTAATGTCATGGATCCAAGGTCAGCCCAATAATAGATTACAAGATAGTTCTAGGTTTAAAACATGGCATCAAGTGTCATGGGTCAAAGGCCCAATAACCAATGGAAAGTTAATAGTACCTTAAGATTCCTATTCTTCATTATCATATGTCTTGATAATGATGGTATCTAGATGCAAGTTGACTATTGTATATCCAAGATGTTTAAATTCAAGGACATAATGTTGAGGCTTGAACCATTGTCTACAAGGACATTTTTAACTATGTGGTTTGTTATACTGACCTTGATGTACAATGGGTTATTATGCATAGGGTATAAGTACAACATGTCACTTTGTTCAAAGGTAAGATGTTGACCAAGGGCCAAGAGTCCTACCATGGCTTGGAATTTTTTTGGAGTAATGCCATTTATCATGAGAAATTAGTTAAATTACTCATTCAAGATGTCTTTGTGGATGTTAGATGTAAGCAACAAATCCATGATAGATATATGCACATGTGTCTTCTTCAGATGCTTCACAGTATCATAAGTCTTCCCCTCAATTTTGTCAGTTGATTTATTTTTGATAGGTATGGAAGGTTGAATGGGATTATTTATAGTATTTAGCTATAGTTCCCTAATAGTGACCTTGGCTCATTGAGTCATGATTATGAAATCTCAATCTGGTACTTAGATTTAGTAGTTGGTTGGGTAATCAATGAGGCTTGGAATGGTATTCTAAGGTAGTGCTAAACCTAGATGCTAACATGGTTTGAAGAAGAATTACTGATAAAAGGGGGTTGATAGGTATTGCTTAATTGAAAAACATTATTAGGTAAAGGTATAAGTATAATGATAGTTGGATGAGGGTTAATGGTGATAATGACAACATGACCACATGATACATGTCGTACAAAATTTATATAAGTATGGGTGATGGAATGATGGCCTCCTTGGTTGGTTTGGTCAATTTTCCCTTGATTCTAACCATTTTACTATTGTTCTTTTGGCTAACATTATTGTTGTTGATTTTATGGTGGAGTTCTCTATTGATGCTATTGTTATTGTTGGTACTGCTACTAGTTGTTTTTATTTTTATGTTAGGGAAATGGATTTTAGTAAATTCTCAAATTATGATTGGTCTTAAGAGCATGGATATCTATTTCTATCTCTCCATTTTCCAACATGTTCTCAATTAAATGCCTAAGTTGGATACACTGGTGTATGGAATGTCATTTAACGTGATGGTACTCAAAACTTTCATGTTATTTATACCAATTAGGAAAAAGAATCCCTTTATATAGTGGATTTGGAATTATATAATTGATAATATTTTCTTAAATGAATATTCAAAACACAAATTTAATAGGCTCACCAAGGTCACTAAATTATATGGAAATGGGTGATCTTCTCCATAGAGGAGGTGATTGAAATTGATTTTGATTTTATGGATATTAGTTTCGGGAGGCCTTGGATGAATGTATAGAGGTGGTGGTTTCTGAATGGGTAGAGGTAAATAGACAAGGAGTGTTTGCACTACTAAACATGCCATGATTTAGTGACCTTGTTGCCAACAATATTATTATTATTGTGATGGTAAGATTTAGTCTCTCATTATTGTTGGCCTAAGGTGGAATTGAAGATGGTATTTGAACTAAGTTTTGATTATAGTTCTAGCCTTAGTTTTGGCTATGCTAGCTTTGATGTTGATTCTGGCTCTGGTTAGAAGAAGATAACTTGATTATCCCTTTGTTGACAAGGGATTTCTCAATATGTATTCCTTTATCTATAACCTCCTTGAACATATGAGCACATTTTAGTTCAATATGGTAAGATATATCACCATGTTAGTTCTTGGTAAATATCATGGCCAACTACTTATCTATTAGATTATAATAAATTAACTTACTAATGCTCTTCAGTATTATAATTATGTAGTGAAACTTTCACTAGTCTTTTGTTTAACTTAACACAATTCCATAACTATAATATTGTGCTCAAGATTATATGAAAAATGTTTTATGAACTTCTCTAAAATATCATTGAATTCAAGTATAGAATTATATGGTAATTTTAGAATCCATTCCAAGGCTTGTCTGACTAGACTTCTTATAAAGAGAAGAAATAAATATATGTTATTATATGCCACTGGCTGACACACAATAAATAATTCTTTAAGATGATCTTTAGTATCACCTTTGCCATTATATTTATCAAATTTGGGTGGCTCATAATCCAAGAAAAATATTATTTATAAATAATCCATATTTAATGGATAAGAGCAAATTTTGTCCAGTTTGAATTTCTTTGTTTGTTTTTTGATTTGTATAGCTTGAATTACATCCTTCATTTATTATAAATCTTGGGTAAGGAAGTTAGATGGAGTGGCCTGTTACTATTGGGGTTGCACTATCAAAGGTGTATTACCTTGACCAAGGTATGCATATTATGGGATGTTAGTCTAGTTAAGTAGACAACTAGGTATATGTATTCATGCATTGGGATTGTATTGTGGATACAAAAAATGCTACTATTGAAATACATTTTAGTTTAAATTGGATACATATCATTGGATAGAAAATTACATCTATGGTAATGGCATTTGGATCTATGATAAGTGTTGGTATTGCTAGGTTTGAGAATAAAATTGTTACCTATTGGTCAAATCCTATTATATATAGGGAACATGTTGTTGATTAGAACCCTGTTGTTGGAGGTGTTGAAAGTTGGATCCTTGTTGCACATGAGATACTAATTAGGTGAAAGGTAATTGTTGATTAGCACCTAGAATTTTCTATATATAGGAACCTTGTTATTGGTTGAACACCTATTAATGGATAGACACTTGTTGGGGGTTTGGCATTTTTAGTTGTTAACCAACTAGCACTTTTTGACCAATAGAAACACATTGTGGGCTAGGCAACATTTGTGATTGTTGAGGTATGTTAGTTTATGCATGTTTTGGTAGAAAATTTATTTCCCCCTATCGAGTTGGCATAATGTTATACACTTACTAAGGTGGTAAGTTGGTTTATTGTTGGCTCATTATCACTCGTTGTACACTGAAGGAAGCAACTAATTGAAGAGTGGAGGTTTCTTGTTGATTTTGTAAATAGGCATACTTATCCCCTATTGTTGCAATCCAATCATGTAATTGGTTTGAAAAATCTACTGTTAGTTGATATATGGTAAATTAGACCTACTTTGGTTTAAATTGGAATGCACTTGTGTGCTATCCATAATGATTTGAGGGAGGTCTTCCATTTGAGTGGTAGTTTCTTTAGTAAAATAGGGACATTAAACATGCCACCAACCAATGTGACTTTTCTAAATGGGTCTATATTTTGATTTACATATCCCAAAGTATCCATTTTTTACCCTATTGATATAACTAGCTAAATAGGTGATGTGTTAGAAATAGCAATTGCATTAAGATTATGAGCTAGATTGAGGTAGTTTTGGTACAATTATTGTACATGTTCCATTTGATCGTCTATAGGACCTTTCCATTTTGTATGTGTAATTTGGATCTATTAAAGAATTTAGAATAAATCTTGACTATAACTCATTAATTCCTATTCAAATTATTAGATCAAGGTGCATTACTAGGAGTTTTAATCAAACTACTTAGAGTTTTATGTGGGAAGTTTGACATAAACTTGGCTACTACTTTGATGGATCCGACAAGAATTTTATATTTTTTCTCTAACAAATGAGGATCAAATAAATATGGATTATAAATTGTTTACATTGGTGTCATAACATATTAGGGATCTTGTTGTTGGTTTTTTTCAATGCTAGGCATCCTTTGAGCAAGGTACTATGTTATTTACTCTTGTTCCTGGCCTAGATAAGAAGGTGCAGTCACCAAATAATACACTAGTGAGTCTAACCTTTGATAAATGTATGGAATATTATAAGATGGATAGGGATCCATCTCATAATCTAATTCATATTCATACAACTCTTGAACAAAAGGGTCACTAGTCATAAAGTTCTAATAGTCTAGAATAAACATAGTCCTGTTATGTGTGTAATAAGGAATATTTAGATATACAGCTAGGTCTCATGAAAAATAAAGGCCTAAAGGGTAGAAAATAATTGAGGTCTAAAAATAAATAACCTTTAGATCCATAGGATATGTCCAAAGGGTAAATCAACTAAACTGGACAAAGGTATAGATAAAACAAGTGTGAAACCAATCTAACAAATGATATCAATTTGTCCAAAGGTGGTTATAATCAGTGGCAAGAGTAACACAAAAACTCAAAACTCATCTATGGCTAAGGTACTAATTTTACCAAAGGCATTTATAATCAATGATAAAAGTATCTAGATAAGGTAGAATAATTATGAATTGTGATCAAAAGATAACAATGATTTTCCCAAAGGTAGTTATAATCATTTAACATGAAAAATAAGGCTAAATTAAAAAATAAAGAACTCAAAAAAAAAAACTAAACTAAGGCAATTGGCTTGGATAAACTTGGTAAATAACTCAAAAAATAATCTAATGCTTAGGTAATTGACTCAGAATGCACTCGATAGTTGGCTCACTAAGAATTGACATTTTATTCAAAAGAGACTATTTGAACAATGAAACTAGGATATTTTCAAACTCAACATGAAAAAATTCAAACAAGGCACATGGGAAAAACTTTAGCTCAAAGGACACTCAAACAAGGCACAAGATAAACATTAAATGCTAGGTTTAAGTAAGGGGTCTTTTAGATCAAATAAGAAATCAATCCAAGTAACACAATCCAAACACAAAAAGGTGGACAACCTAAGCCCAAATCAGGAAAGGTTTTGGCATGAACCTGATTAGTTTAGGGTTTTTAATTCAAAAGATTAAATTTCAAATTTAATGCAAAAAGACTCTAATGTTCTAAGGCAAAAGGCTAGACCAAAATGGGTAGCATAACCACATGTTTAAATAAAAAATGTATAATAATAGTTTTATAACTTAGTTTCAAATATGACAAGTTTTTTTGAACAATTTAGGCAACATAACAACTCTCCTTCAAATAAATGACATGACAATGGTTTTGGACCAAAATCCAAGTCAAATGTTTGAGATGAAATATGAAACATAACTACAACCCATTTAAATAAGTGACACATAAATAGTTTTGTAAAAACTCTAAGGCAAAAGTATAACACAAACTGGGTAGAGAAGCACCTCTTAGGTTAAAGTGGTGTGAAAACAACGTGACAATTTTGGATTTGTTTCAACTTATAATATAAATAAATAGTTATAGTCTCAAGCACACATATAAATCAAAGAAAATATAAATAACACTAATGGCTTGTCCTATCTCTAAAAATGACATAGGTGTGTGTAGTTTCTACAAAATTTTCCACTGATATACCTATAGACACCCTATTTTGGCCACAACCATGTTCTAATCAGACTTTAGATTAGTTTTTAGCAAAAAATGCAAATTAAGCCTAAAAATCACTAAATGCCCTAACTTGATCTACACATCAGACATTAGTGCCTAGAATAACATTGAATAATCCTTATTTGGGTTAATATCCTATATGCAACAATAACCTCTCAAGGATTCCTCTCTAGTCAACTTGTGACCTAGTAAATTGATAGTTTGGCCTTTGGACCCATTAAGCAGTGAACTCAAACAATTATTAAAATTCAAAAATGCTAAGTAGAATAAATTAACTAAATAAATCAAATTAAATGCTTAAGTGAAATTTCCATGTGCAATAAGTGAAAATGAATTTTGTAAAAATAAAACTTTATTAAAATTGAGGTCATGATGATGTCATCATCCTTAAAGTCAAGGAATTGAAAATATCTCCATTAAAGCCTTGAGTTTAGAAATGGAAATACATGCTTGATAAATGGGATCTCTATCCAAAATATTAATTACTTGTCCATTCCTTAACTCAACTAGGGTTAAACTAAACCTAACCTTGGTTAAATTTAACTTAACTACACTTTGGTTAGACTTGAATGGAAAACCTATAAATAGAAGTGCCAAGGTCCTTATAAAGATAAATGTTTTGTGTAATGTTATATATTCAATATTTGAGAGACAAATAATTCTTGTAATGTTATAATGCACAATTATTGATAGATTTATACATCTTGCCAAATCCAAGCCAAACATTGCCAAGGTGACAAGGAGAAATGATGTAAGTAACACCATTGTCAAAGACTCTTTGAGAATACAATTGAGCACATCCTTCCATGTCCACAATGTAATTCTTTCTCACAAGGAAAGTGAATAATACTTATTTTGTCTTCCATTTTTAATTACTTGTATTGTTCTCTTACTCCTTGAGTGTCTAGGCTTAAGGTGTTAGATTTATTAGTGTGTTTTATTGATTTTTTCATATTAAAACTTGGATAACTCCCATTTTGGATTCCTATCTCACATAATGGTACACCCAGTGCATAAGGACTGACTCCCAATCTAATAAATAATCAAAAATAACACACCAATGATAAAAACCATGGTGACAATGTTGATGTATGAATATAGATGGAATCAAGTACAATGTGCAAGGAATCACCTAATTAACACATATACACTAAGTCAAGGAACACAAATGAAAGTAAATAAATAAGCAAACAAATAAACAAATAACTAAGAAAACACACACAAAGCTCAAAAATAAAAACAATAGAAAGCATCTTATCATCAACCAAGTCAATACATATGTGTGAAGGCTTAATTGAATGATAAACAAATGGTGCCCCCAATCAAGGATTTATTCAAGGGAAAAACATGTAGGGATAACATATCTTGGTATATGCTACACACTTTGGTTTGAACCCAATAGGATAGAATTTGTAAGCTTGGCTTAAAAGTGTGAATTAAAACCCACCATGAATTTGCCCCTATAGAGTAGTTTGAAGATTGGTGACTAGGTTTAGGATTAGATAAATGTTTTTCAATTTTGGGGCTTTATATCTCTCTAGGATATTATAAGCCATTTAAATTTTTTAGTTTTTTGAAAATTTTTAAATGTTTTTAGAAATTTTAGGGTATCTTAACTCATCAGAGATTGAAAAGATATTTCTAAAAAAATGACAAGAGCATGGGGCAAACCAAGGGTGAATAAAATTAATCACTAAAACTAGCTAAGCTGACACTAAATGTACTAGGCACTTGGATGCTACATACATATTTCCATGGATATGGGGTCCAACATGAACTTTAGGTTGAATGTGGTTTTCCTAAGAATGAGATTAAAGACTATCATAAAATTAACTAGGCAAATGTAAATGGTCATGATGAAATCCATGAAAGCATTTTAATTATACTTAATAACTAGGAGATACACATCCTAAGTGGCATAGATACAAACTAAATGGCCTAGTATACAACCATGTTTTTGGGTTTTTCTAGGCATCTCAACTGAGTGGAGAATTATGAGACATAGACTAGGTTAACTCATAAAATGGTGAGAGAATGGATTAAAAATGATCATAAAATGGTGAGAGCATGGTAAAGGGGTGGCTGAGCTAACCTCAACATAAATTGAGTGTTGCCTACATTGTCCAAATGGACCTCAAGTCACTGTGGTTCAAATGTATGGTAAGGTAGATGTTAAGGTAAGGTAAAGGGAAAATTAAGGAAAATGGAAAGGTATGGTAAATGTATGGTTCTATTTTTCCTACTGATGTGGAGATACATGTCTTAATCAACATATGATACAACCAAAATAGTCAATTATTTACGTTACTAGCCCACACCTCTTCTAAATAACTACTTTATCAAAAATTTGCTATTGATTTGGACTAAAATATCACTCTTGTGTTATTCATTAGTCATTAATTCTATTTCCTCTAAAATTTAAGACAAGATGCCTTTGTAGCATCTATAAAGGAAAGTGCAGCCAGGGATGGTAAATAAGGATAAACATAGGCTGAAAGGTTTGATTTAGAAATAGAGAAATGGATCATAATGGAATGTATAATGTTTGAAAACAAATTAAGATTAGGATTTTTAGGCACACACAATGTTGTTAATTCTGGATTCAACATAATTTTGGTTATGATGAGGCTAAAGACTTTTGAATATGTTCTTAATAGGACCACCATATTTTTTTTTTTGGTCTAAAGAGATATTTCCATCTGATTATGATGTATAATGGAAGTTAGATTGATGTTATATTTAATAATGTCTTCATCAAGCATTGAATAACTATTGTGCTTAGCTATTGGTGCCTTGAAGAAGCTTTTACATAGGCTAAATGAGGGTTATTACCATGGGTAGGGGATTTGATACCATTATCATTGAAAGGGAAAACTTGGTAATTTAATTATCCCAAAGAAGGGTAGTCTTGGCATATGATAATAGGCATGGCTAGGTTTGGAAGTTAGCCCAAAGAGGGTGGTCTTAGTCAATGAAAATGGTCTTGGTCTAGGTCTAGGTTTGAAAGTAGCATTGGTATAGGAATAGGTCTTGGTTTGAAACAAAAAAAGACTTATAATAGGTACTCGATCTATTACTACAAATGGTTTAAACTTGTCCTAGAATGGATTTGTTCTCAAAATCTATCAACAGAAAATTGGTCTTAAATGTCTCCAATACTCTAAGGTTTCTCACATAAATGCTCAAATGAAAGGATAATTTGAATCCTAGTTTTGGAAAAGTGCTTTGAACAAATCTAATCTAGGTCTAAATTAAAAAAGGTGTTAGGATTTTAATTAGGTCTTTGGTTAAAAGGTATAAAGATAGACTTGAAAAGGCATGAACTAGATGTAGAAACTTTAAGGCATTCTAGGTATTCAATAAAAAGGCACAAAGCTTGACTTTAAAACACAATAGGTTAAGGTAAAAACTTGAAATTAATCTAACTATAAGGAAAATATTTTGAAACATTTGACTCAATCTTGGCACATGGATTTTAAAACAAAATTGACCTTGGTATAAAGCATTCACTCTAGGTACACACATAAAAATAATTAGGAAATTCAATCTTAAGCAATCAAAATAAGAATGATGAGTAAATCATTCAATCCAAAGTGATAAGCAAGACTCAAATGTAAACTAACCATGCTTAGAGTTATACTTAAAAACTATGTTTTGACCTTAGTTTAAGGAAACAAATCAACTTGAGGCATATGGAAATAAATGACTTCCTAGATTTCGGCAAAGGATCTTTAAAGCAATCAAGGAATTAGTCCAAGTTACACAATTTAAAGGTAAGAGGTAAACACTTGAGCCAAAATTAAGCAAGACCTAGGTGTAGACCCATCAATTTTGAATCTAAAATTGACAAGACAAAATTTGAGCTTGGTTTAAAAGACTCATATTTTTCAAATGGAGAACATCCTAGACCCAAATAGATAACATATCAACACCATTTTTAGACTAAAGGTACATATGGTTTTGAACTTGGTTTGAAAAAATGGCATAGGTTTTTTGGAATAGAATGAGCAATATAATGACACCCCTCAATCAAATGATATGGCAATGGTTTTAGATCCAAAAATCCAAGACAAATATTTGGGACAAAATGGGAATCATAATGAAGCCCCATTTAAATGAGTAACACACACAAATGTTTTGGGATAAAAAGTCAAAGGAAAAAGTGTGACACAATGGGAAAAATAGCACCTCTTAGGCTAAAGTGTGATGAAAACACATGATAATTATGACTTTTTTTGACTCTTGAAAAAAAATAAAACTTAGTCTTAAAACACACATGTAAAGCACATAAAATATAAATAACACAAAATGGCTTGTCCTATCCCTAAAATTGGCATGGATGGGCATAGCTTCTGCCAAAGTTTCCATCGATATAACAATGATTTTGAGGAATTAAGTGTTAATCTAAAAATTAAAGAATAGGTGTAGGTATAATTTTTACACCCCTTATATCCCTCAAACATTATTATGTGGCATGAACTTAGAGTGAGGAGAACTCAACATTTGGCAATAAATTTTGTGGTAAGTGGGGTTGACTAAAAATCTATAAGTTTTGAACATACTAGATGGTCCAAGTGTGACTAATACAAGGGTGAAATCATGTCAATTGGGTTCATACCTACTAACTTAATATGCAAGGGTCTATTCCTTTACATAGTGACTCTAACCATGTATTGCTTAGTAGAGTTAGATATTTATCAAGACCTAACTCAAGTTTTCATTAAGATCAAAAGGCTAGTCACTCAACCCCATGGTAATTCTAGTATCACGTGCCTTGATTTATATACACCTCCATGGAGTAGGGTTGGTATGATACTGAGAGATGAAACCTTAGGTTAATACATGCTTAAAGAAATTGTGTGGAGGTGATGAACTCCTGCCCATAAGCCAAATACAAGAAAAAAATAAATGAAAAATGAAAAGAGTTTAGAGGTTACTTTTAAATCTCCCAAGTTACCTAGAGCTTAGGTAGAGCATATACACATTATTTTCAACAAGAATTTAACAAACAAAAGCAATAAACCAAGATCTTTTGGTCACCCAAGTTTCATAAAGGGGATGTGGGTAGAGTATACATGCTATAGTTAATTTTTACCAAAAACTAAGAGTTTAATCTATGAAAATTGAAACTATATAAAAAACAAATAAGAATTAAAAAATCCCTTAAGAGCTCTAACTAAAAATGTAGATTCTTTTTAATAGCACCAACTTAAAATGTGTTTGAAATTTTAGCCTCTTGGCCTTGTTTATAATTGTTAAAATCTTGAAAATGCTAAAAGATAAATTGTTAAGTGATTTTTAAGCAACTTAACCAAATGTGAATTAATTTTAACCTTTGTTTGTGAAAATTTGAATTTATAAAGGAAAAATGGAGTAAAAAATAATTAAAATTTATATTTATTGTCTCAATTCTATGCAAGCATGGTTAATGGATTGATTTGTGCTTAATATAATCTGAAATACCTTCCAGTTAGCTCAATAAAACACAAAAATTAACTCTCAAATTTATAAAAAAATATATAGATAAATCATCGATGATTACTATAAGGATCATTATTGATTTCATTGATTGACATCAATTTACTATGATCATCACTGATTCCTACAATCACACTAAAGATAGACATGTTTTGAAATAAAAATTATTGATAAAAATGTTTCAAACTTAAATTTCTTACTACCCTATAATAAGAAGGTTAAATAGGTAATAAACTTATTGTTAGGCACCCAAAAAATCAAGAAATAATTAATTTTTACTATGTTTCTAGTTCACTATGTTTTGATGTAGAGATCATCATCAATTAATGTAGTGGTTATTGGTGATTCCTTCGAGTGACATTGATTTGATACAATCATTAGTTATTTGACATGATCATCATTGATCTTTGTAACTTTTGCTGATTATGTAGTTTTTGAATGATAGCTCAAATTTCTTCACTTTTTTATTATTAGGTAAAAAACTTGGCATAAAAATGGTTAAAAGATCTTAAGAAGTAACTAGAAGAGTTTTGTGGGGTGTGTGTCCCACTTGGTATGCCATTATGTGAGATAGGAATCCAAAAGGGGAGTTAGCTAAGTGTTAGTATGATAAAAACCAATAAAAACACACTAAAAAATCTAACACCTCAAGCCTAGACACTAAAGGAGTAAGAGATCAATGTGAGTAACTAATAATAGAAGATAAACTGAGTATTCTTTACCTTCCTTGTGAATAAAAGTTTTATGTTGGACATGAAATAATTTGCTCAGTCATGTGCTCAAAGAGTCTTTGATAATGGTGTTTCTTGCAACATTTTTCCTTATCACCTTAGCAATGTTTGGTTTGGCTTTGGTAAGATGTAACAATATATCAATATTTGTGCATTATAACCTTACAATAATGCTTTTTATCTCAATAATTGAACATTATAACATTGGCTTAATTTTTTTTTTGAACAATGGGTGAGGCCTTATATTTATAGCCTTCCAAACTAACCCTAACCAAAGTGAGATTAGGTTTATTTTAACCATGGTTAGGTTTGGGAGGGAACAAGCCATTACTAATTTTAATTAATAATCATGGCTCAAAATTCTATATATTTGTTTGATATTTTATGAGTGATTGACAACTCACAAAAGATGATGCCACGATGGTGACATAGTTTTAGATATTTGTGTGATGTCATCAATCTCTATTATGAATTTATCAAAATAAAAATTCAAAAATCAATTAGCCATGAGATTTTCACCTATGCATTTAATTAGGTTTAACCAATTAAGTAATCCTAATCAAGTTAATTGCTATTTCTAAACTTTGACAAGTTGTCCCTCACATATGGTCAAAAAGGTCAATTTGTTAGGTTGAAATTTGATTAAATATGAATTAGAGGAAGATGATGATTGTATGAAGTGTATTTCCCTAGTTAGGGATACATTAATGCAATTTAGGATATGCACATGATGTGTGTTGATGAATTAGAACATTGTAATAATTTCTAAGCTTAACTTGCATTATTTACAATAATTTTCTCAGATGTCTATTTAGACATGAAAGTGGCCAAAAAGGAGTGTCTAAAATACTAGTTATCATAAGGAATTAAGTGTAAATTCAAAATTTAAAGAAAAAGAGAAGGTAAAATTTTTACACCTCCTTTATTTCTCAAGCATTGGTATGTGACATGAACTTAGAGTGAGGAACACTCAACATTTGACAAGAAATTCTATGATAAGCGGGGTTGACTAGAATATATAAGTTTAAAAACATACTAAATGGTCCCAAGAGTGGATAAAAAAAAGTCATAATCACATCAATTGGGTTTATACCTACTAACTTTCTATGCAAAGGTCTATTCCTTTGCATAATGACTTTATTTATGCATTACATAATGAAGTTCAATGTTTAGCAATACCTGAATTGAGTTTTCATTAGGATTAGAGAGGATATCTAATTATCCCCCTAGCAATCCTAGTATAATGTGGCCAATTTATATATCCCACCATGGAGTGGGGTTGGTATGATGCTGGGAGATGAAACCCTAGGTCAATGCACCCTTAAAGAACTTATGGGGAGATAATGAACTCCCGCCCATAAGCCAAATTTAAGAAAATAAATTTAAAATAATTTAAAGGTCATTTATAGGTCACCTCAGTCACTCAAATCTTAGGTAGAGCATACACAACATTCTTTCTGACAAGACTAAATAAACAAGGCAATAAACCAAGTGCTTTTGGTCACCCAAGTTCCTTATAGGGGATGTGGGAGAGATTACATGCAATAGTTTTTGATTTTCCACAAACAAAGAATTTAATATATGAAATTTGAAACTAGATAATAAAAAAAAGACAAACAAAAAATGAAAAACCTCTTAAGATCTCTGACTAAAGTGTATGTTATTTTTAATAACACTAACTCAAATGTGATTAAAAATTTGACCCCTTGGCATTGTTTTCACTTGTAAAAAACTTTTAAACTACTAAAAAATAAGTGTGATTAGGTTGATTTTAAGCACCAAACAAAAGTGTATATGAGATTTAGAAGTGTTTAAGCCTCTCTCTCTCTCCACCTTGGTTCCTATAAAAATGTTAGGGGGTTTGCTTGTCTTTAGGCCAAAAAAATCAATGAACACCATTCGAGTTTGAGCTTTTAGGTTTTTGAAAACATAGAGTGAAGCCACCATTTTAAGTGAAGCTATTATTTTCCTAAGAAACATAGATATAGACAAAGACTAATTTTTGGCAAATTCATCTTTAAATAGGGTAAAGTCACCTATTATATCTGGGGAAGTTACTGATTATAACTAAAAATATGTGAAGTCACTAAAACCAAATGGAAATTTACCTGGTGAAGTTACTATTTCATAGGGTTAAATTCATCATTTCCAGATAGTGAATCTACCATTTATGAAATCAAAGATGTTATTTTGAAGCTACTATTTCTACAAAAATAAAGATCACAAATAGAACATGGGAATGACAAAGCTACCATTACACCGGGTGAAGCTGTTGATTACACAAAAAATAGAATGATGAGATTTTCAAGGCTAAAACTCTAAAATTGAAGAATTAAATTCTTTTGTTAAAAGAACTAAGGGTTTTACATCATTTTACTTGGCCATATAATATGCATGGTCCTATCGGGCATGCCATTATGTATCGTAAAATTTTGAAATACACACAAATGTTGACTAGTTTTTTGTCAGTTAAGATAACAAAAATCCATGCATAATAATACACTATAAGTAAACACTCTTGCCTAAGAACTAGGGAGAGAATAACATTATGAATAAGATCACAAAATAGAGATAAAACTAACACAAATAATTTACCTTTTTGGTCAAATTTAATGTCCACTTGTTAGCATAAGGATGTTTGTGTTCAGTTTATGGCATTAGAGACTCTTGTCAATGTTTCTCCATGGTGGTAACACTTCTCCAATAGTCACTTGTGGATTTGATTTTCTATTGACTTATCTTGGTATGAATCTTGGCATAAAATGAGCATTATAACACTACTTTCAATGGCTTCTTGAAGGCATTCCCATAGAATAACCTTACACATAAAATCTTGTTGGCATATGGTGTGGAAACTTGTATTTATAGTTCTAATAAATAACTCTAACACTAGGGAGGTTTGGTTGAATTCTAACTTTGGTTGAGTCTAAAATAGCCCAGGTTGAGTTAGGATAGCCTTGGGTTGGGTCAAACCACTCATGAAGTCTTGACAACTCATTTTCAAATATTTATGAGCCATAATAACTCACTTTAGATATTTGGGAGGTTATGACTCACCTATTTAGACTATTTAGGAATTAATAAATCACTTTATTAGCTCCTTTAACCTTTGACTTCATATTTGGCTAAAAATTCCTTTTTTTATAAATGAAATTCACTAATTCAACTTAGAATTTTTACTTAGGCATGTTAATTAAGAGTTATAATGTAATTAATCTTTCTTATTGCTTTTTGGCTTTTAGTAATTTTTTTAAATGTTTTGAATTGATAGCTCGATAGGCCAACAATGTCAAATTACACTAGGGTTAAAACCAAACTAGGTTATGGGTGCATATATGGTAATACCCAAAATAAGCAAGCCTCACCATGTTTTTGAGTGATTAAATCCCTTATGTAGATGAATTTGGGAAATTCAGGTGATTTATAGGCTTAAATTACATCATGTGCTAGAAATTGAATTGAATCTTGGTTTAGGCATAAAAGTGGCAAAAATTGAGTGTCTACAATTGACATTGATAATATTGAAGAGTATTTTGTTGAAAAACATTTACAAGTTCTAAAAGAGGATCAAAACATGGCTAAAACTTTGAAATATCTTTCCTATCTCCTTTGGTACTCCTTTTACATTTTTTCTTTTACTTTTACCCTATTGTTGGTTATTTTTCAACTTACAGCCTTTTAGAAGCATCAAAATTCTCTATGTTTATGGAGTTTTTGTGATTATTTTTTAGATAATTATTTCATCCAATTTTTTACATTGTAAAAGGGTTTGGGCCCTTTCAAAAACCCAACTTTTACCCTTTAATCAATACATACATACATACATATATTTGCATGTGTGTGTGTGTGTGTGTGTGTGTACTTTTATATATGAAAAAAATACAAATACAAGAAAATACCATGGCCCTCTACTTATCTCTTTCAACAGGAATACCTGGTCCCACCACGTATGGTAAGATTCGATGGGAAGTGGACAAAAGTGAGTATCTTACCCTCACAATGGTATGCCATCCCTATATTACTCATCTAGGGGAGGCGATAGAGGAGCAACCAATATTTTAGTCTATCCCCCCTCCCTCCTTAAAATATTAATATATATATTTTTATTAAAAAAGTACAATCTTTTTTTAATATTAAACTTAACTTTAAAAATAAAATATAAAAAAAAGAACTTGTATTTGTATGTATATATTAATATCATTCTATTTATTTATTTTATATTTTATTACACACACACACAATTATGTTTCCCTCTTTTTTTAAGCAACTAAACCCATTCATTGGGCTAATACTCTTATAGATAGGGTCAAAGAGGTAATTTTGATTATAATGATTTTTTGTGTTTTAAATTCCACATTTAATTTACCTGAGCATAAAATAATAATCATGTTATTAATTAGATAACCCTTTCACTATTAAAAATATTTATTTATTAAAAAATAGATGCTCTTAATAGACCTTAAATAATAGGGTAAGTAATGATATTAAATATATCCAATCTACTAATTTACACTACATGATTAACATAGCCAAACAACTCAAAAACTAACTAAAAACAATATCATATGGCGAATTAACAAACTATTCTAACATTCCCCCCTTAAATCATCATAATCTAGAGAGTACAAGAGATAACTTCTGAATGCCTCAAACTTATCATGTGTAAGTGACTTTGTGAAGGCATCTACACATTGATCTTTAGTGGGGAAATATTGGACTTAGATGTTATGTTACTGAACATGCTCATGTATGAAATGGACTTGAAATTCAATGTGTTTTATGTGATCATGATACATTGGATTGAAAATAAGTTTAATAACAACTTAATTATCATAATATAAAATTATAAGCTGAGTTTGTGGTATTCCCAATCTTGAAAGTATGCAACATAGCCATATCTATCACATCCCAATTTTTATCTAAGATAAATAACCTATTATAATATGTGTATATCCTAATATTGAAAGATATATATAACATTATTCTAAAATATCTTTGTATTTTATTAAATGTTTGACCAAAGATTTGATATTCATAATATATGTTAGGTAATGAATATATTGATTATAATTGATAAATGATTTTGGGAGTTCATTGTGTTACCATAATTCTTGTTGTGAATGACTTGGTAACATTAAACAATAGTCTTTTAAATACATAATTGTAATACCATGCTATATAGTCACTATGTTAATGGGTAGTTGATAGTCATTGCATGGAAAGTTAATGATTAATTGACTAAGTTGATAGTCATTGCATGGTTTAGCATGAATATTATGACTTGTGGTTTATTTGATTGTTTGGTCAGTTTGGGAAGTCAATGAGGGAATTAGGTAATTCAATGGCATGCAATTATAGTTGAGATTATAAAATTATTATTTAGGGATTCTTTTGCAAGTCTCAAGATGATTAAGGTTTCCAAACATATGTTGACTCTGAGTTAACCATCATTTTGAATAAATCATGAAGATTTGGCTATGGTTGCATGGTGGTGAATTGTAGAGTTCTATTGAGATATTTTTGCATGCATAATGAATAGTAAATTTAATTGGCCATTAATGGTGGAGATGGTGGTGGTGAATAAGTTAATGGAGACAAATAAAAATAAAGGAAAGGGATGTGATGGGGATATGACATGACACATGAAATATATAAGAGATTATATAGAAAGAGAATAAGGTGATAGTAAAAAGGAGGGAAGAAGGATTATACACGGCTTTCATAACATTCACATATTCATAGGTTGTCTTTGTAATTAAATTCTTGTGTGTGAACTGATGAATGGGTTTTTGAATTATTATGATTACTAGGTTTTTCATTTACTTTGAAGTTATGGAAAATTACAAAGGCTATATGTAGGACCATGTGTAAGGCTCAACCTCCATAGAACCCTACATCCAACCTAGGGTAACCTGAGGGGTTTGGGTAGAGCCATAGAATTGGCCATGGTTATTTTAAGCTTTTAAAAAGATATTTTCTAAACTCCTATTTAAATTTAAATATCATTGTTTAGTATTAAAAGATTGTTATTGATGGGTATATATATAATATGACTCTAGATAGATATTTCAAACTAGTTTGTTATATATTCATTAAGGTAGTTAAGATACATGGAAAAAATTTAGATTGTATGTGGTTTCGATTGTGTAAACCTATTTGGATTTTATGGGTATAGAAATGTGGATTCCATATAAAAAAATATTGTGTAGTGTGTGTGTGTGTGTGTGTGTGTGTGTGTGTGTGTGTGTGTATTTAGATTAAATTAATATGGTATATATACATATATATTTGTATATATATAATACACACACACACACACACACACAAAAACACACACACACACTAATATTTTGGAATATAGGGATTTTGAGGGAAAATTTGTATGGGTTAAATTGGACTAGCTATAAGATGCATATATAAATGAATTTGATATGTTGGGTTTGATTAGAAATATGTTGATTTAGATTCAAATAAATTTACACATTTTAAAATATGATCATTATATTTATGAACAAATCTATATAGAGGCCATAACATACATATTTATTTTTATTTGAGTTTTGGAAACAACATAGTTTCAACAATAACATATACACTTGGGTGCGAGTAGATAAATGTATGAATTATTGGTTATGAAATCAGATATATATACACATGAAGGTTAAATATGGTAATGGTAGAATTACAATTGTAGTTTAAATTTATAATATTTGTAATACACAATTTTTTAGATTGATCGTGTATTATGATTATACTTAGATTCAAATTTGACTTGATTATGAGTTTGTACAGTTAGTAAACATGAATGGGTATGCATTTTTATGTTTATAGTGCATGATGAGATTTACATAGTTTGGTCTATATTATTATATTATCCAACCCGAGTTGGGCATAGTCAGATATGTGTTTGTAATTGTTGATATGCATTTATTTTGTTAATATTAAATTGATTAATTTGGGATATTTGACTAAAGGAATTAGTATAAGTGTTTGACTGTATGCAATGTGCAAATAATATGAAATTTTGTATGTTTTATTTAAACAAGTGGGATTATCTAGTTTATAAAAGGGTTATGGGGCCTTTTTTTGTTAGTTGGATGTATACTTAGAGTATATAATATAATTTAAGATTAATGACAATGGATGTCATCTTAAAAGTATACTATATAAAATAGAGTATATATACTTTTTTAAATTTGTACTTGTGAGTTCTAAAAATTATGCATATAAATGGTATAAGTTATACAGTTGTTGATTGTGTAACCAATTGGGAAAATATTATACAGTTGTGCTATGTATAAAATTCTTATTATCATAAAAATATGTAATGATGTTTGTATATATTTTAATGTTTATACAAAAACATTAAATTAAAGTATTTAATAGTTTAAATATAAAGGATTTTGGACTAACTTTTATTATATGTGGAATATGAACAATTAAATAAGCTTGTGATATAATGTTGTTTTGGGGAGAAATAACATTATAAATTATTTTCTTGTTTAAGTAACTAGCAATCTAGATAAATCATTACCCAGATGATATGTTATATTGAGGATTATTTTTTATTATGTTTATTATTTATAATAAACTAGATTTTATGGATTCATTGCATTTCATTTGATGGACTAAATGAATGTATGTGTTATTTATGTACTCAGCTTAATTTTTATTATCTAAAGGGAGATATTTTGAATGGATCTATTAGTTTTTATATTATTATATATTTTTACCAAATCTTTCATTCATGACCCTAAATAAGTAGTGGATGGATTCTACTGGCTTAATTATCACCATCAATACAAGATGAAGTGTAATCAAATTGAGTGGTGTGTATGAATTTGATTGATCCTAGAGATCATTAATTATTGAAAACTTTAGCCAAAGTAATATTTTAATTAAATATTATCATTTCATATGTTGATATAGTTTTTATATTTATACGATTGCATATTAGAATATATTTCTTTATGGTACATATAATGTATTAGATATATTCAACACATAGGCTCTAGTTTATTACTCTGGATTCTCACAACATCATTATCTACCCATCAATGAAGGGAGGGCCATCCCCTTGTTTGGGAGATAGTGTGGGGGATCTATGGTCCATGGTTGTTGTGGAAAAGCACTTGGATGATGCTCTTTCTCCCAGCTAGAGTAATATACTAAGGACTACACTTGAGATTAGAGATTGATACTTGAGTCATGAAGACTCTACTTTGTGAAGCTTTGTATCATGTTTTAATATTTGAGATATTATTATGTATTGTTGAAAATTGTAACATTTATATATTATACTTCTATAGTAGTGGCTGTAATGTTGTATCAACTGTGGCTAAATTTATACTATTTCATTTATGATTAGATGCAATATTTATTGGTTATTTAGTATTGTTCCTGATTGTCATATCTATTCATGGTGATATTTAGCTAAGTAGATTATATATAAACCTTTTGGTTAATTAAGTTAATATAGTTAGTTAAAAATCACTAATTAGATTTATCATGGTGAAATATATATGATGAATATGTGTAATTAAATTTAAAAAAAATATTATATTCTAATAAAACCCAATGGGGTTATTACATTGTGGTATCAGAGCTGAGGCTCAAACTCTAGAACTTAATGTGTCCTCTAATGTAAAATTATTCTCTTGATAAGTAAGAAAAATAATGGTGCATGCTAGACCATGAGGTGACGGTACTTTGAATACCAAACCCACTGTTGATCTAAATTAGTTTACTACTAAGTAAGTTATAAAGTTGGACTAAATCCTCATAACCATACAAGAGGATAGGGACTAAATTATGGACCTAGAACAAGAAGTGTATAGACACGAAGAGGAGAATGATCAGAAGGAACCTGAAGAGCATCTTGATGACCAGGAATAACTTCAAGAGTAGAGTTATGAGGAAGTTACATAGGATACAAGAGCTCAAGTAGCTATAGAGTTGGCACATGACATGAAAAAGGTAAATCCACCCAAGTTTGATGGAACTATTTTAGGAGATGGAGATGAAGCATGACTAACAAAAAGGGAGAAGTATTTATAGATTTTGAATTATTCTGAAGTCACTAAAGTAGTCTAGGGAGCTTATCATCTTATCGCTGAGACAAAAAATTGGTGGGAAAACAAGAAGATTGAGATGAACTTCAACTCAACTACCATTACTTGGGAATAATTTGTGACATTATTTAGGTCATGATGGCTTACACAGTTGCATTTTGATCAAAATATTACATATTTTTAGAATCTTAAACAAGGGGATTTGTTAGTGAATGAATACTGGGAGAAATTCACCAAGCTCTGTAAGTATATACCTCAATATCAGGTGGATGAGAGGTTTAAAATCAAGGAATTCAACATGGGATTGAAACCCCAAATTGGCTATGAAGTAAATGTGTATGGTCCATCTACCATGGATCAGGTGTTTGGTAAGATGGTCAAGTAGGAATAGAAACTAAAATATCTTACCCATGTTAGAGATAAGTTTAAAAATAAGTCTAGAACTTTCAAACCAACTTTGAAGAAGAATAATTAGAAGCAAAGGAGTGGAGAGTCCAAGGGTCAGCTCAAGAATCAAAACACCAAGTTTAATAGTGGTTCAGGGAACATAAAATCTGGTAATAGTTTTAAAGGTAATTTAAGGGAAATCAATAGTCTGAGAAGAAAGGATTAGTTATAGGTTGATTCATATGTGAAAGTGACCATTTTTATTGAGATTATCCTTAGGAGAAGGATTCAAATTCTCTGTAAGGTATGTTCTAGCAATAGATTTATGCAACTATTGATAATCGATAGGTTGAGTATCAAGCTTCACCCATAGAACTATCAGGTATTTTGTTTGATCATCTAATTTATATTTTGATTGACACTGGAGATACATAATGTTTCATTGCTCCTAGAATACTTAGTAAATTATCTAAAAAGGCTAAAATTATGGAAAATGCATGGTCGGTACAATATGGGAATGAGTCTAAGGTTAAAGTTGATAAGTGTTTAGTCAAAGTGGAGATTAGATTGCTTGAGTTTATTACAATAGTAGATATTTATGTAGAACCATTGGGATCATATGATGTGATCCTAGGAGTTGAATGGTTTGCAAAACATAAAGCCAAAGTAGACTATTTTTTGAAGAAGGTTGAGTGTCAAGATGATTTCAAAAATCAGACATAACTTTAGTGTGAGAAAAGGGAGTTGAAGCTAAGGTGTATTTATACAATTCAACTCAATAAAGTTTAAAGGAAGGGATTATAGGCATTTTTAATTAAGATAAATGAGATGGAAGAATATATGGAACCATCTATCAAATATTATCCTTTTTTTATAAAATTTTATGACATGTTTTTAGAAGAATTACCAAGATTGCCACCTAAAAATGAGTCTAATTTATTGATTGATATCATACCTAGATTATAACCATAATATAAGGCACTGTATAAAATGATAACCACTAAATTGGTTGAGTTAAAGGGACAAATTTAGGGTTTGTTGTTGAAAGGGCTGATTTGACCAAGTGTATCACCATGGGGTACACTAGTTATCTTCATCAAGAAGAAGGATGGTACTCTTTGCCTGTGTATAGATTATAGGATTTTGAATAAATCAATGATAAAGAATAGATATATATTACCACACATTAATGATCTCTTTGATCAAATACAAGGGGAAATAATCTTTTCTAAGATTAATCTTAGAGTAGTGTATCACCAGTTGAGGATCCATGAAAAGGATATTCCAAAAACAACATTCATGAATTGATATGGGAACTATGAGTTCATAGTGTTACCATTTGGATTGACAAATGCTCTAAAAAAATTTATGAATCTTATGAATAGTGTCTTTAGAGATTACTTGGATTTTTTTATTTTAGTCTTTCTAGATGACATCCTCATTTATTCTAAGGATGAGGAAGAGCATTTACAACATCTAAAACTAGTTTTGAAACATTTGCAAAAGTATAGGCTGTATGCCAATTTGTTTAAGTGTGAATTTTAATAGAATAAAGTGTAATATTTGGTACATATTATCTCTATAAATGTCATTTTAGTGGATATAATAAATATTAGTCATAATGGAGTGGTCAACACCAAAGAATGTGCATGAGGTAAGGAGGTTCATGGGATTAGTGGGATATTAAAGAAAATTCATTATAAATTTACCTAAGATAGATAATCCAATCACCTCTCTTCAATGGAAGAATCAAAGTTTCATCTAGTCAGATAAGTGTGAGGTAGCCTTTAAATAATTAAAAAGAAGGCTTACTTCAATACCAATGCTAAGAGTTCTTGATCCTAATGGTCAATTATTAGTGATCACTGTTGCATTTAGAGGTGGAATTAGAGGAGTTATTCTATAGGATAGTTCAGTGGTAGCCTATGAGTCTAAGAAATTGAAGATATATGAGGTGAATTATGCCCCTCATGACCTAGAACTTGTAATAATTGTTCATGCTTTTCAAGTCTAGAAGTATTATCTATTTGGAAAATCATTTGATCTCAAGATTGATACTTGGGACTCAAGTACATATTAACCTAACCAAACCTAAATACTAATCAAATATGATGGTTAGAGTTATTATCTAATTATAATTTTTACATAACTATATCAAAGGCAAGGAGAAAATAGTTCCCAATGCTCTAAGTTGTAGGAGGTGCATAGTCGCCATTGATATTAGTAGGAGTACTTTTAGAGATAAAGTAATAAAGTTATCACTAGGAGATGAATTCTATGATTAATTTAGAAAATCATTATATGAGAATTCTTAGAATCTTAGGTATAAGGGATTTAATATAGAGAGTGATGGTCTTTTGCAGTATAATGGTAGGATGTATGTTACTGATATAAAGAATCTGAGAAGCATAGTGCTAAGAGAATTTCAAAATGACCCATATTTAGGACATACATGAGTAAGAAAGCTCATGGATAAGAATAGACCACTCTATTTATATAAATTAATCAAGAGAGATGCAACAAATTTTATGTCTTGTTGTATGAAATGTCAGCATGTGAAAAGTGAACATGTGCCTTTAGCTAGATTGTTATATCCACATGATATACCAGAATGGAAGTGTTAGGTGATTAGTATAGAATTTCTCCAAGGGTTTCCATTAATATAAAATTAACATGCCATGATCTTATTTATAGTTGACAAACTAACCAAGGTAGCCCACTTCATACTGGGCAACTTGATAGATGCAACACCTATACTAATGAAGAGATTTATGAAGGAAGTGTATCAATTACATGGTTTTATAGATAAGATCATTTTAGATGAATATTTGATGATTAATTTTAAATTTTGTTTGACTCTAAATTTATATCTAGGTATGTAGTTGAAATTCAACACTACTTATCACCCATGAACTTATGGACAACCAATGTGAGTTAACTAGGTTTTCGAATATCTCCTTTGTATGCATTGCATAGATCAATAATACAAGTAGGATGAGTACCTTCCATTGGTTGAGTTTTCTTATAAAAACTCATACTAATTATCATTTAAGATGGCTTCATTTGAGACATTATATAGAAGGAGGTGTAGAACACCAATTAGTTGGGATAGGTTAGAAGATAGGGTAGTGTTTGGACCTGAGATGATTTTAGAAATGGAAGAGAAAGTCAAGACAATCAAACAAAGGATGTATGAGGCCAATGATAGATAGAGAAGTTATGATAATATGAAGATAACAACTAGGCAATTTTTTGTTGGTGATAAAGTGTTTATGTGAGTTAAGCCTCATAAAAGCTTGATAAAATTTTAAAAGTAAACAAAAATTTCACTGAGATATGTGGGACCCTTCAAGGTTTTATAAGTGATCAATATTGTAACATATATTCTTGTATTTCCACTAGATATAAATATTTTACATAATGTCTTCCATGTGTCTTATCTTAAAAGGTATGTTGTTTATCCTTCACATGTGTTGGATTAGAATGCTTTGCAGGTTTTGGATACCAGAGTGGTCATGGTATAAATAATCATATTAATTGACACTCATAAAATCTATTTAAATAATATAGAAGTGTCACATTGTAAGGTATTTTTGGAGAGTTTTTAGTGATGTCATGGAGGTTTCCAAGTAAGTGGATGAAGTGTGTTGATAGTCTAGGTATCAATGATAAAGTGTGTAATGTGCTTGTCTTAGTATGCTTGAATTAGGCTTGGTTGATCTTTAGTTTTGAAATGATTAGGGATGGGTATAAAGTATTGATCATTTGTAAGGGGTCTTATCAGAGGTCAAGGATGATTGGAGAGCTTGTGGAAGTTCATGGTATTCATCCAGTTATTCATTATGTTCATCTTGGCATAGTTGGTTTTGTGATAGAAAAATCTGAGTAGGGAGTTTGATGATATCACCATTACTACATATAGATGAATCAGGGGGAGTTAGTCATATGGATGTGATCACATTAGTAGCAAATTAATATGATCTAAGTTTTAGGCCATGCTATTAAGTGGAATAAAAGTTATTAAGGTTCAAAGTTGGCCTTCCAGATAGATTATAGAGGTTCCCATACTTAGCCAAACTTGATCACTACACATCATGTAGATATGTATTATCCAACAAGTTTATGTATTTATTTTGAGTACAAAGAAAGTTAATAATGTTAAAAAGTTTACATGGAGATGTTATCTATGGTGCCAATAATGTAACTTCAAAATTTTGAGTCTTGAAGTGTTTTTTAGCTTGAGATATAAATCTTTAAAGTTACACTTACAAATTGTGATGGGCCAGAGATCATCAAAATAAATCACATTAAAGTTTGAGGTCATTGGTCTAGAAGATCCAACTATGATTTCTTAATCATAAATATTGAGATTAGGTGCATTTGAAGTCATGTTAAGGGTTGCATGCATAGGTGACAAGTGTCACAAACTCTCTAGTCTGAAAGAAGATCAACAGTGAGCAGTGGTTCATACTAATGAAGATCAATGATGTAGGAAAATTCAAAGAGTCAACAATGCACATGAGATTTCTAAGTGGCACAAATGTAAGGGATTAATAGTAATGTTCTCAAAAATCATGTGAGGTTGCTAAGTGTCATAATCTTGGGAGTTATGAGCAAAATCTAATGGTAAGCACTATAAGATAAAGACCAGGCTAATCAACAAAGATAGACAGTGTGTATGTGGTCAATATTGATAGAAAGCATGAGATGAGGTCAACATGTTTGAGTTTAACATTTAGACATTGGATCACTATAATTTAAAGTTTGACCTACTTCCAAAAAATATTAATGATGTGAGTTGAGTGAGCTGAGCGAAGAGCATGAGATGTGTTCTAAGTGATTGAGGTTTAACTATGACCATTTGGATTTAAATAGTTGAATTTAGTGATTGAAAGACTAGTGCTTGGGTTTTGAGCCATAAATTTTGATCTATGCAAAATTTAATGTTATAGTAAAAAGTAAATTTGTAGAGGACATCAAGGCACATATTAAAATATTTATTTGAATGTCTAAATGTTTGTATAATTAAAGTTATTTATCTATAAAGGTGATTATGTGTTTATTCATGGTGGCTGTGTGCACAAAATGTTTTTTGAGCAAATTGAGCTTTAGTAGAAGGATCTTGTGATGGTTATTATCACTTAAGGAGGACCTATAGATTGTGTGGCATGGGTCCATGTATTTTAAAGTGTTCCTATGTTCTTAGTGTACTTGGATAAATGTCAAAGAGGTGAATGGGTCTTCATATGACCTAAAAGGTGACTTAGGCCTATTTAAAAGAGGGCACTTCATAAAGGTGACCCATATAGATGCCTTAAGAGTGAAGGCATGTGTTGTGGATGACAAGGAAGGTTATGAACATGATATTCATGAAGACTCTATAAAAGGTGAAATTGAAGATGATGATTTCTATACTTGTGAGACTTGAGTGAAGAGGTGTGTGTGAGAGTTGTAGAGTAAAGGAAAGAAGAAAGGGTGGGTACCCAATGTATGGGTTATAGATCAGAGTATTTGATGGCTATGTGTATGATCTGTAGGTCATATTTATGATATCAGAATATTTTTCTTATAGGTTTGAAGATTGAGGATGAGTGAAAAGGTCTAGAGTGATCCAAAATAATGTTTTGATGCCTTAAGTGTGATCAAAAGATAAATGATGTCTATGTGAGCTTGGTGGTTGATTTGAGAGTTAGATCAGAGTATGGACTATGTAGTGTGCATAATTAAAGTGAGTTGATATACATTATATCTCCATCAAAATGATAGGAAATCAATGATCAAGAGATCTTCATTTCATAGGTGTTGGGAGGGTGATCAATATCTAGGTCAAAAGGACTTGACCAATAGGTGGTCAAAAGGACTTGATCATCTTAAGGGTAGGTGATCCTTGTGAAAAAAGTGTTTCGATAAAATTATTCAGAAGGACTTGACCAATAGGTGGTCAAAATGACTTGATCACCCTAAGGTTAGGTGCTCCTTGTGAAACAGGTGTTTCACAAAATTCTAGTTAGAAGGACTTGACCAATCCCATGTTTGTGATCATCTTATAGGATAAGTAGTCCATGTGTTTATAGGCTTGAGATTCATTTTTATTCCCTAAGAGGCTTTACCTCATAGATCTTGTGTTTTGTGTGTGATCTTGCATTATCTTCATTGTTCATTGCTATAAACATCTTGTATGCTTCATGAGTGGTGGTATTAAATGCTTAAGTGTTCCAAGGGTTTGGAAATTGAATTGGATTGTTTGTCACCACTGATTCACCCCTCACCCCCTTAATTATTATACCTATAATAGGTCTAGTAGGACCAATATTCTAAAGATAGTGCCACTTGGGAGGACTATGATGAGTTTTACAAGTTATTTCCACATTTGTTTGCTTGATTTTCTATTATATACTATATTATTTTTTGATAAATAATGTTTTAAATTCTTAACTTGTGTTTGAATAAATGTCATTAGGACAATGACCAACTTTAGGGGGAAGTATGTCACACCCTAATTTTTATATAAGCTAAATAACTTATTTGATCCATAGATTATTATGGTTGATTAACTAATGTTTGATTAAGCTTTAAGTCATATGCTAATTATGGGATAATTATGTGATCCTTAATTTACATGATTAGTTTACTATGAGTTAGTAATATCATGTTTGTTAGATATGAATCATTATTTTATGGATATAATGATGTTTCAAGATAACCACCATTATTATAAGGTGGATTTAGGACAAATTCTTCCCTTAGAGTGTGATGGAGGGAGAACATCATCAGAGAGGGTGGTTTAGATGAAGAAATTGGGGGATGATAGAGAATGAATCCAAAAACTCTTGCACACACCACATTAATATTCCATGTCATATGATTAATTATTTGAGATAGATAGCATAAATGTTTTTTGTTAGTTTTCCTTTAAGTGATTGTTAATATACTTTCTAGTATGAATTTGGTTGTTGATAATCTTGTTGATTTGTTTGAGTGATTTTGTTAATTTAATGATTGTATGTAACTTATCTTGTTTGATGTAATTACTATGTTGAATGAGTGAATTTATATATATTTGTACTTACCTTACTACTTTATTAGGTATGGATGTATAGTATAACAATATGATGTTATGGCAAATTCTAATATTATTATTTAATCTATAAGATTTAGGTAATAATAATTAAAAATTATTATTATAGTATATGTATATCCTAATGTTGAAATATATAAATAACATTATTCTTAAATATCTTTGTATTCAATTAAATATTAAAGAAAATATATGATATTCATAATATATGTTCAAAAATGAATATACTAATTATAATGATTAAATTATTTAAGGAAATCATTATGTTAGCATAATGTTTATTATGAATGACTTGGTAATGCTAAACAATAGTATTTTTAATACATAATTGTAATACCATGCTATATAGTCACTATGTTAATGAGTAGTCGATATTCATTGCATAAAAAGTTAATGATTAATCAATTGAGTTGATAGTCATTGCATGGTATAGCATGAAGATTATGACTTGTGGTTTATTTTAATATTTAGTTAGTTTGGGAAGTTGATGAGGGAATTATGTAAGTTAATGGCATATAAATATAATTGATATTATAAAATGACTATTTGGGGATTTTTTTGAAAGTCTTAAGATGATTAGGGTTTCTGATCATCTGCTGACTCTAAGTTAACAATCATTTTTCAAAAATCATGGAGAGTTGGATGTGGCTAGATGGTGGCAAACTATAGAGTTCTATTGAGCTATTTTTACATGCATAATGAATAGTCAGTTTAATTGGTCATTAATGGTGGAGAAGCTAGTGGAAAATATGTTAATGGAGATAAATAAATATAAAGGAGACATGGTTATGATGAAGAGATGACACGACACATGAAATACATAAGAGAGTATACAAAAAGAGAAGAAGGTGATAGTAAAAAGGAAGGAAAAAAGATTATATATGGCTTTAATGGAATTTACACATTCACAAGTTGGGTTTGCAATTAAATTCTTATGTGTGAAATGATGGATGGATTTTTTTATTATTATGATTACTGGGTTTTTCATTTTCTTTGAAGTTATGTTAAACTAGAAGGGTTGTATGTAGGGCTCTATGGAAGGCTTGGCCTCCACAAAACCCTACATCTAATCCAGGGTAACTTGAGGGGATTGGGTAGAGCCTTATAATTGGCCATGGTTGTTTTAGGCTCTTAAAAATACCTATCATAAACTCCTCTTTAAATTTGAATATCACTGTTCAACCTTAGAAGATTATTCTTGATGGATATGTATAATATGGCTCGAGTTAGTTGTTTCAAACAATTTTTTTATATATTCATTAAGGTAGATAAGATATATGGAAAAAAATTGTACTGTATGTGGTTCTGATTGTGTAAATGATTTATTATTTTTTGGAAATTATATGTTTAATTCCTAAATAATAAATGGGTCTAAGTAGATAAAATTAGTAAGTAATGTACAATAATTAGGCTACTAATTTGTGAAATTTGAATGTAGTTAGGGATTTTATAAAAATAGTAGTGAGTGAGAGAAAATTAAACTTATCTGATTCTATGCTATTCTGACTGAGATAAGGTCTAAAAATTTGTGTGCAAGCTTGAGAGACTATTGTAAATAAAAATTTGGTGTTCATTTCTTGATTGGATAGGAGCACTAAAAGTGGGATACCTTTTGTTAAGGCACTATAGTCCTATCTCAATGTTTTTATCCTGGTGATCTAAACTTTTTGGGTTTTGTGTGCTAGGTCTATGTGACCCTACCTATCAAATGTTGAAGCCTAAAATTCCATGAAGCTTACTATGTACTTAATTTAGTCTTCAATAACCTAGGTCCTCTTTGTGCTTGAAATTGAATTCAAAATTTAGATAAAGGAGAGGAGGCATTAGTGTGTGAAGGATACGCTAGACACACTTCACACCCCATGTGTGGGCACACTGCCGACATACCAATACTCTGAGGAGGGATCAAGCTATATGTAGTTCTCCCATTAAAGTGCTTGGTGTAATAGTGTGATGAAAATGCAAGTAAATGGGAAATTGGGTGTACTTGGAATGACTAGGGACTGATTTAAAGGTTTGAATAAGCTTGAAATACTATTGGATGGTTGTATGTAGAGAACAAGGAAAAGTACTTGAGTGGTCTTGCTTGTATTCTTGTTTCTCTCTTGTAAATGAGTACCAACCCTTCTAAATGGATTTTGAATGGAATTTTATAAGGGATTTAATGATCATGGGTTAAATGAATTCATGTTAGGTTGACATGAATTAGGATAAATATTCAAAATAATATGACTATTGGAAGCTAAAATGCACTTGGACAATAGTGCCACAAATAGGACACCCTAGGTTTCAACAATGTAGTCCAAGTTTGGGTGCTATTATCCATGGATGATGGGACCTAGGGGATGGATTAAGCATGGAAAGAGAAATTTAAGTCTATAAATATTTAGTCTAGGAGGATATAGATGATTGGGAATCAGTGAAAAATTCTTATGAGGGTCATGAGAACAAGCAAGATGGACCTATGGATTGGGTGTCATTAGCCACACTCAAGTTACCAAATTTTGAATTTTATATGAATAAACTTACCCCTCCCATTTATTTTAGTAATGCAACAAATTAAAATACTAGGATAAAGGAAAATTGAAAGCGTGCCTAAATTTACCTATAAAGGTGAAGCTCATGAAGCTGAGTGATGTTGGATGTACATAGAGAGAACATAGTGTGAAGTGTGAATCTATAATGAAAAAAATAGAGTAGATTAGTCATTAATAGATACACTATATCTAAAATAATAATGTATAAAATTTGGGTAAGAGAAAGAGGAAGAGAAAGGAATGAATACACCTCATTGAGTATGTGAACCAATACAAAACATGTTGTGATGCTAGATTGTGCTAGGTGTATTCTATACCAAAAGTTTTATCATGAATAGAGTTGAGTGCTCAATTCCCCAAAAAGTGGCTCAAGAATACAAAATCTATCCCTTTGATTCCATCATCACCTACTAAGTGAAGCTAATGAATCATGCATGCGTCAATCAATGTTTGGACTATGTGTCTAATCCCTCTGAATAGTTGGCTCAATAATACAAAAGCTAGCTAGTCCTTTGGCTCCATCATTGCCTCATGAGTTGAAGCTATGGAGTAATACCAGTATGGAATAGATTTCATATGAGATAGATCTTGAAGCCCATGAATGTACTATGATCTGACAATGTTGGCATGGGTAGCTGAATATATGCTGGAAACGAGGCCACTCTTGGCCATTTCAAAAGATGGAGATTAGGCTTATATGAAATCCACTCTAAAACTAGTGTAGTAAGCTTATGTGGAAGCCAACTCAAGAACTCAGGTACTCAGGAAGTTAAGCTTGTATGAAAGCTAAAATTTGAAAAAAGATGCTAACCACATGTAGATGGAGTAAAGAAAGAAACTATTGAGAAATACTTGGAAAATGTACTAAACTTATAAAAATGGGAAGATAAATGTGTCATGCACATTACCCCCAATCATTGGTGTCTAGAACATGGATTCTAATCTAGAAGTTATATTAACTACCTAATATGAAACTGGAAGTGAGATCCATCATGCCGTGTATGATGCCCCCTATATCTAGATTCTCTAAGCAAAAACTATATTGAAACATGCTAAATCTAAACTATATTGAGCTCACAAGCCTATGACTAAACTCACTTTTCTATCTATTTTTAGAAAAAACTATTGTTTTTTCTATCTAGATAGGAGCACTAAAAATAAGACACCCTATTGTCTAAATTTGGTGTTGTTATCCAGGGCCAAATTTGGTAACTATTCTAGATTCTCTACTATTTACTTGGTCTATTCTACCTAGTCTGATGTTTGGATTCTATTCTAAGTGTTCTAAAAACTACTTTTTTGACCATTTAGGAGCTTTTATCTTTGTGACAAAACCCTTGTTTGTTTCCCCCTCTTCTGACGGTAGGAATGAAGATGTTATAATGACTACCCTAAGAAGAAAGAGCCTTACAAGTGTGTTATGCTGCATAGATATATGATATAGTAATGATAATTGACAAGATATCATGATATATAGCAAGGTTTGTATTAAGAGATTGTTAGATCAATAGGGGTATGCCTAGATAGATGTAATAATGTAATAACATGTGCAATGTAGTGAACTAGAATAAAAAGTGTTAGTTGTTAGTTGTTATCAAGGAGGAATGGAGCATGATGTCCATCATGGCATCTAAAAAAGTAAGGAAATGCATAATATGGATCATGGCATTACATACAAGAAAATTAATCAGGCAACAAGCATACAAAGAAAGAAGCAAGAAGCATACAAGAGTGGTTAAGGGGCCAAGTAATCAAGGGACATCAAAACATGTCACTCAAACTAGAAAGTAAGCATATAAGGCATATTAAAATGCTACATACACATAATTGAAACAAACAAAATTAACACAAGGGACACAAGCACATAGAAGAGTACAAATAAAGGACATTGGTAAATTTCCTAAGGTACACACATGAATAAAAGCAAAGGACATTAGTAAATGTCCTAAAACACATACAAGGCATGGAAAAAGAATTGAGAAAATGCAAAAACATCAAGATATGCTAAGTAAGAAATAAAAGCATGTATATACTAGAAGTTCAATCACATATAACTAATCAAAGTAAGAAGTGAAAGTATGCAAGACATGTTAGTACAAGACTAGGAATATGCTAAGAAATACAAAAGTGCAAGATACTAGTGAGTATCGATATGATAATATATGTAAGGTTAGTAAGTAATGCATGTCACAATGATAACTAAAGTGTGTGGTGTAGAAATGACATAACCTAGATGGTGTGGTCATGTATTAGATGCCCCCAATGGGTATGTATATCGATGTCTATCTCGAATGTAGAAGTAGGATGCCCCCTCAATGGATAGAGTGAAGTAATCAAGGATATATATGTCACTACACACACTCAAAGAAGATCAAGTGAAGCATGGTAATGTAGATAAATTGAAAAAAAATAGCATAGAATAGCAAATGGAAGTCTAGCATAGTAGTGTAAATGTAAAGCATGGATGATACATACAATCAAAATGTTTTTGTGTTTTGTAATTATTTGAATGTTTTTGTATATATATTTCTTGTATTGTTTTTGTATTTTTGAAATAAGATATGTATAGGAAAGATTGAAAATAAATGATACTAACTGATGAGTCTCGGATGAGACTCCCTATCATGGTGTCCTATATCGAATAAAATTTTCATGCATGATCATGAAGCATGATGGAAAGGTTGAGACTATGACTTTGAAATTTGTGGCATTGTAACTATTCTAATATCTATCAAGTGGAAATTAAATGTGGGATTTCCCTATAAATTTGAGAAGTGGATGAAACTAAGGGATTCTTAAGGACCCATCTAGAAGTAGGTAGAGTTCTCTAAAAGTGTACTTTATATTTAGAAGCATGAGATCTCAATGTTACTACTCTAGGTGTGAATATTACAACTAGAATCTATCTATAACTTAAACATATGGATGTTTATGAACTCTTTGTATTGGTGATGGGTGCCTCAATTGTGTCTAAATCTATACAAAAGGAAGAACTATAATTGGTGGAGAAGTTGGGACTGGTGACTATAAAGGAGATGGATTTGAAGTGGGGAGTGGTAACTCATATGAAACTCCACTAACTATAATAACCTAATTAGTGTGAATTAAGTTCATGAATCTATGAATTGTAGATGGTACTACTCAAAATTTATGAATCCATGGGTGACCAAGTAACATATCAAAAACTCTTGCATTGAGAACTATGGTGAAATGTGTGGTCACATGTGTTGGGTTAGTCTATAAAGGAAGTACAATCTCACCCAATGAACTCTATATGTGCCCACTAAATCTATTGATAACTATATCTGTTAGAGTGATATCTTGTTCTGAATAGCCCAAATAATATAATAATGTAATGGTACACATGTTGACACTAGAACCATTATCGATGAGAACACTATGAATGGGTTGATTATGAATATGTGCTCTAATAAAGAGTTTATTATAATCTAACGTATCCTCAATAATCTCCTAATTTGAGAAGGATATTGAAGGTCTAGTTGGAACCTTGGACTCATACACACCTATCATACTACTTAATGGATGTGACTAAATAGAGGTCCTTGGTTTGTAACTGGTGGAAGATGTGCATGTTATGTGTGGTGAATACCTGATGTGTCCCCTTTCTCTTATTTAGAATTTTATGGAAATGGATTTAAGAATATTTTAAAATCTTTATCCTATGTTGGATTTTATTATGGAGGCTTAATTGAAGTGCCAAGATCAAGTAGGTTGTCATCTATTAAGTCCTATATCTTATGTCTCAAATTGATGCATCTATTTATAGTATGGCCTAGTGCCTTGTGAAAATCATAAAATGCATGCTGATCATATCCATATGGAAGAGGATTTACTATTTTAACTTATTGAATAAGATGGAGAGTGATGATGTTATATTCCAATAGCTTTTGTAAAACTCTATCTAGAGAAATTGGTAGATTGGTAAATGCACATTGAGGAGGTACTGATAAAACCACATGCTGAGGGAGATATGAAGCCACATTGACTATTGGTTTATTTTGATTCTGGTTACCATTGACTTTGACCTTGTATGGGACTTTGATATCACTATTGTTTATTGTGTATGAGATGCTTGTATACTTGAGTTTTCCCATTGAAATGAGTTTTACTTCTCTTTCCTTTAGTGTATGACATAATTCAGTGAAGGAAGAGAATATTTTAAACATAATAGATTCATGCAATGATGGTAGAAGGCTCTATTTAAAGATATCTTGTAACTCTTAATCTACCATGGGGCTAGTAATCTTAGACAAGATGATCTTATATCAAAGCACATAGTCTGTGAGATGCTCATTTGATTTTTGTTTCTATTGTGAAATTTGTGTATAAGAGACCTTATCATCAATGTTGATACTAAAATGTGCTAGGAACATGTCAAATAAATGATTAAATGCATTGATCAATTGATTTGGTAGACTATATAACCATTTTAAAGCATAATCCTTTAAGCTCTATGAGAATAGCTTGGCTAGTAACTAGTCATTTGGCACATAATCCAAGTATGATACGTGAAAAGCTCTCAAGTGTGTCTTTGGATCACCCTTTCCATCATAAAGAGTGAGCTTGGGTTGAACAAAACTTGGTGGTAAGGGAGTAGAAGCAATATATCATGCCAATGGTGTATTTATTAGATAAAAATAATCCAAATCCTATGTAGGTCTAGAAGCACCTTGCTCAAGATGTTGCACCTTAGATTAAAGAGATCTTATCTCTTGCACAAGGGATACCACATTGGGAGACAAAGATGTACTAGCTATAGTTGGTGGCATAGAGGTAGGTTGGGTTGCTATAGGGGGTTATTGAGACATAGTTGGCCCTATAATGTCATTTTTAACTAGTTTCCCTATGGGAATGGAAATATTCAACTTTTTTAGTCTTCTTAATTTTCATGATAGATTATAAAATAAGGGTATGATCTCAGGGTTGTTCCCTAAGTATTTATTTAAAACTTTTTAGGATCAAATCTTTGTCAGGGACTATATCATCATTAATAATAGGAAACATGTATCAATAATCCAATGTGGTGGAGCATGAACATCATTGTGTACATCCTCATTTTTATTCTCATATTACCCATTATTAGAATTAGTCTCATTGAAATTGGTGTAATTTGGATGTGTAAAATCTATAATAGGAACATGAGTTGGTTGTTTATCCATGGTATAGAGTCAGGCTAAAAGAATTTGGGTGAATTTGAGAGGGTTGCCAATAAGTATTACACTTCATCTCAAAGGAAGAGATGTAAGGAACTTAGGTGGCATAAGAAAAACAACTTGTATAATAATGGAAAAGAATAAAGTGATATAATCTAAACAAGGAATTGGAATATGCTTAAAAAGGATATGAAGCTAACAAGCATGTAAGTTGATACCTCAAGAAGTAATGGGACCTAGTATATGCAATTAGGGTTTGAATAATGATTACGTGGAAAATTTACTATGAATTTTTGAAATTGAAATTTGAAATTCTAAGTTAAATATGCAATTAAAAAATCAAAAAAATAGTGGAAAATTATTCATTTAATGGGACCTAGTAGATGCAACTAGGGTTTTGGAAAAAGTAATTTTTTTGATTTTTTACTATAAATTTTTGAATTTGAAATTGATTTTTTTATTGTAATATGCAACTAAAAATTCAAAAAATGATTGGAAAATTATTGAAAAATTACTAGGAGCTAGTTGATGCAACCAGGGTTTGAAATAAATTTATTTTAAAATTTTACTATAAAATTTTAAAATTTGGGAAGAATTTTTTATTTTTAATATTCAAGAAAAAATTCAAAAATATATTGAAAAAAAATCAACTAGGAATTTACCCTAGGGTTTTTATGCAAAATTCAAAGTCAGGTTCACCAAATGATTTATTATTTTTTGGAAATTAGATGTTTAATTACTAAATAATAAATGGGTCTAAGTAGATAAATTAGTAAATAATGTACAATAATTAGGCTACTGGTTTATGAAATTTGACTGTAGTTAGGGATTTTCTAAAAATAGTAGTGAGAGAGAGAGAAAATTAAACTTATTTGATTCTATACTATTCTAAATGAGATAGGGTTTGGAAATATATGTGTAAGCTTGGGATACTCTGATAAACAAGAATTTAGAGTTTGTTTGTTGATTGGAAAAGAGCATCGAAAGTGGGACACCCTAGGTTCTAGTGCTATAGTCCTATCTTGACATTTTTGTCTTAGTGATCTAAGCTTTTTGGGTTTTGTGCACCAGGTTTGTGTGAACTTGTTTATGAAATATCAAAGCTTGAAAGTTTGTAGAGCTTGTGTACCTAATTTAGTCTTTAATACCCTAGGTCCTCTTAATGCTTTAACTTGAATGTAAAATTTAGAGAAAGGAGAGAAGGGGTTAGTGTGTGAAGGATACACTGGACACACTTCACACCTCATGTGTGGGTACATTGCCTACATACCAATACTTTTATGAGTGATTAAGCTATATATAGTTCTCCCATTGAAGTGCTTAGTATAATATTGTGATTAAAATGCAAATAAATGGCACATTGGGTGTACTTGGAATGACTAGGGATTGGTGTAAAGGTTTGAATAAGCTTGAAATACTATTGGATGGTTGTATACATAGAATAGGGAAAAGTGCTTGAGTGGTCTTGTTTGTATTCTTGCTTCTCTCTTGTAAATGAGTACCAACCCTTCTAAATGGACTTTGAATGGCATATTATAGGGGATTTAATGATCATGGGTTAAATTAATTCATATGAGGTTGACATGAATTAGGATAAAGATTCAGAAGAATATGACCGTTAGAAGCCAAAATTCACTTGGACAACAATGCTAAAAATAAGACACCATGGGTTTTAGTGTTGTAGTCCAAGTTTGGGCACTATTGTCCATGGCCAATAGGACCTAGGGGATGTATTAATCATGGAAAGAGTAATTTGGGTCTATAAGGGTTTAGTCTAGGAGGTTATGAATGACTGAGAATAATTGAAAACATGCCTATGAGGGTCATGAGAGCAAGCAAGATGGACCTATGGATTGGGTGTCATTAACCACACTTAAGTTACCAAATTTCACATTTTATATGACTACAATAAACTTATTTGGATTTTATGGGTATAAAAATGTGGGTTTTATATATAAAATATACTGTGTAGTACACACACTTGTCTATATTTATATTGAACCGATAGGGTATATATACATACACACACATATATTTTTATATATACACTAGTATTTTGGAATATAGGGATTTTGAGGGGAAAATTGTATGGGTTAAATTGGACTGGCTATAGGATGCCTATGTAAATGAATTTGATGTGTTGGGTTTGAATAGAAATCTATTGATTTAGATTCAAATGAATTTACACATTTTAAAATATGATCATTGTATTTATGAATGACTTTGTATAGAGGTCATAACATACATATTTATTTTTATTTGGCTTTTGGAAACAACATGGTTTCATCCATAACATATACACTTAGGTGTGATTTGAAAATTGTATGAACTATTGGTTATGAACTCATATATATACATGAAGGTTAAATATGGTAATGGACAAATTACAATTGTAGTTGAATTTATAATATTTGTAATACACAATTTTTTAGATTGACTATGTATTATGATTATATTAATGGGTTAAACTTTGATTTGATTATGAGTTTGAATAGTTAGTAAACATGATTGGGTATGCATTTTTATGTTTATAGTGCGTGAATATATATGCATGGTCTAGTATATATTATTATATTAGCCAACTTGAGTTGGGCATAGTTGACTATGTGTTTGTAATTGTTCATATGCATTTATTTTGTCAATCTTAAATTGATTGATTTGGAATATTTGATTAAAATAATTAGTATAAATGTTTGACTATATAAAATGTGTGAATAATATGAAATTATATATGTTTTACTTAAACAATTACAATGAGATTATCTAGTTTATAAAAGGGTTATGGGGTCTTTGTTTGTTAGCTAGATGTATACTTAGTGTATACAATATACTCTAAGACTAATGATAGTGGATGTAATTTTAAGAGAATACTATATAAAATAGATTATATATACTATATTAAATTCATACTTGTGAGTTATACAACTTATACATATATATGGTATAAGTTATATAGTTGTTGAATGTGTAACCAATCAGGAAAATATTATACCACACACACACACACACACACACACACATTGACATATACAACAATGTTATGTATCAAAGTATTACTATCATAACATTATGTAATGATGTTTGTATATATTATAATGTTTATATAAAAGAATTAAATTAAAGTATTTAAGAGTTTTAAATATAATGCTTTTTGGGATGATTTTTATTATATGTGGAATATAAATAATTAAATAAGACTATGATATAATGTTGTTTCGAGGAGAAATAAAATTATAATTTGCTTTATGGTTTAAGTAAATGGTAGTATAGATAAATCATTACCCATATGGTATGTTATATTGAGGACTATTTTTGATTTTATTTATTATTTATAATAAACTAGATGTTATGGATTCATTGGATTTCATTTGATAGACTAAATGAATATATGTGATATTTCTGTACTTAGCTCAATTTTTATTATTTAAAGGGAAATATTTTGAATGAATCTATTAGTTTTTATATTATTATATATTTTTACTGAATCTTGCATTCATGACCCTAAATAAATAGTGGATGGATTCCACAGGCTTAATTAGTGCCATTAATGCAAAATGAGGTGTAATATAATTGAGTGGTGTGTATCAGTAATTATTAAAAAATTTGTCCAAATTAATGTTTTAATTAAACATTATCATTTCATATGTTGATATAGTTTTCATATTTGTGTGATATCATATTAGAATAGATTTATTTATGGTTCACATTATGTACTCGATATATTCAAAACACGGGTTCTAGTTTGTTACTCTAGATTCTTGCACTATCATTATCTACCCATCCATGAAGGGAGGGCCATACCCTTATTTTGGAGATAGTGCAGGGGATTTATGGTTTGTGGCTGCTATGGAAAAGTACTTGGATGATGCTCTCCCTCCTCTTTACTAGGGACTACACTTGAGATTACAAATTGATGCTTGAGTCATGAAGACTCTACTTTGTGGAGATTTGTATCATGATTTAATATTTGAGATATTATTATGTATTACTGAAAACTATAACATTTATACATTATAATTTTACAATAGTGTCTTTAATTTTGTATCATTTGTGGTTAAATTTGTACTATTTCATTTATGATTAGATGTAGTATTTATTAGTTATTTAGTATTTTTCATGATTGCCATATCTATTCATGATGATACTTATATAAGTAGATTAGATATAAACATTTTGATTAAATAAATTAATACATTTAGTTAAATATCCCTAATTAGGTTTCTCATGGTGAAATCTATATGATGAATATGTGTAATTATTATTTTTTATTTTTTTACTATATTTTCATAAAATCTAGTGGGGTTGTTACAATATCACTTCACATATAGCTAATCCTAAAATGTGATATTATACCTTAGTATAAGAATGAGAAATAAAGTTTTTCTTCTTACTTCCCCACAAGATTGGACTAGATCTAAGAACTAATACAAATCCTGAAGTGGATTTCCTATCATCAATACAACTTGTATGATTTGAGTCTTTGTAACTTGTTAAGAAGAACTTATAATTCTTATTGTATTATAAGCCACACTCCACTACTCCTCAAATATATCACAATATACACTTTGTTTATTTTTAGTGGATTACCTTTGGCTCTCTCATGAATCATAAAATATAGCTAACAACATAACTAATATCTAGCCTAATGTATGTCAGGTAGATGGGACTCCCAATCAACTATCGATAGAGGGTGGCATGTATTGGTGGCGATGGATCTATATAAGACAATTAAAGTCTTATATCCATAGGTTTTAACATTAGTTTTCAATACATCATCCAAAAATTCCTAAACATTGTGTTGATATACTTAATTTTAGACACAAATATGTGGTGCTCTTTTTGCCATACTTCTAAACTAAGATAATAATGTAGTATCCCAAGATCTATCATATCGAATGACCATTTGAGATTATTATTTAATGTATTTATCATCTCACTAAAATTTAATTGTTGAATTTATTTTTGAATAAATAATTATTATAAAACATCACCCCATTTATCTTTGAGATAGAGTTTTGGATCATATGGATTCCTTTAGAATCCATGTTTAACAAGATGCTCATTTATTTTTATAGACCAAACTTTGAAAGCATGTTTCAGAATATACAATGACTTTATAAGTCTTTACACATTTTATTTTTAACCATGTTTGGCATAAACCTTTAGTTTGGTCATGTATACCTCTTAATATAGGTCTCTATTTAAAAAGGAACTTTTAATGTCCATTTGATAAATGTTTCACCCAAACTATGTAACCATAACAAAGATTTCTGATTGTATTTATCTGGTTTGTGGGAGCAAAAGTCTCTTCATAGTCCAAGTATTTTATGTGAGTGTATCTTTTTGCAATGAGTCTTTCCTTATGTTTGTCTATACTACCATCTAGTTTATACTTGGTTTTGAAGACCCAGTTCTATCTGATAGGTTTCTTCCTTAGTGGAAGATCATAAAGCTATATTATGTTATTCTTCATGAGTGATAGATACTTTTTATCCATGGTGCATTTACAAGTTTAGAGTTTTGGGATTCATAGATAGTTGAGGGATCAAATTTTTATACAACTATTATCATTAGGGCCAAATTTACCTTTATGCAAGCCATACTATAACTCCTTGGTCTTGTAGTGGATGTGTCTAGAACTACATCATAATTAACATCTCATATGGTACTAGTATACCACTTGGGCATACATTGAGTAGTGGTTGGTGGTGAAAGAGGTCTTGGTTGACCATCATCATTGACACTACCATTACTAATAGTGATAATTTTATAGGTTTGATGTATGTATTAGGTGTATGTGTGGAAGGTGGATTGATATCACCTTTCTCATTAAATAATACATCCCTATTGATAAGTACGTTCTTGATCTCTGAATCAAGGAGCCAATTTTCCTATGACTCTTTATTATATCCCAAAAAAATGTATTCCTTGGTTTTATTATCTAATTTATTTATTTTATTTTTTGGGACATACATGTATGCCTTGCAACTAAAAACTCAAATATGAAAGGCTCTTAGTTTATTCATAGTTTAAGCTTCATGCAGTGTGATACCATCAAGGGATTTGGTGGGTGACTTATTCAATAGTTAAACCATTGTGAGACATGATTATATCCAATATGAATAAGGTAGTTATGCATCATCAACTATAATACAAAAAATATCTATAATAATAGAATTATGTTTTTATGTAACACCATTTTATTGTGATGTATAAGGAGCAATGAATTTATGATGTATCCATATTCTATGAGATATGTTGTGAAACTTTTACTTATGTATTATCTCCATGATATGAGCAAAGGGCCTTAATTTTGTGACTAATTTCATTTTTCATAGTGGAATTGAATTATTTGAAGGTTTGAAAAGTTTGATCCTTATATATCATAAGGTATACCCACATTTTTCATGAGTAGTCATTAACAAAGAGATAAAAGTATGTGTGACCTCTGAGGCTAGGAGTCATGTGCCTACATAGATTGGTGTGAACTAGATCCAATAGTGTAGGATCCTAATATTCACTTTTTCCAAAAGGATATCTTCATTCTTTTATAGATAAAAAACTAGAATAAATATCATTTTTGTGCTTGAGTATGGGAAGGCATCTCACCATTTTTTCTTGCTCAATTCTAAAAGATACCCATAACTCAAGTGATTGGATCTATGATGCTAGAAATTTTCCAAGTTTTTAGTTTTTATAATAAGGGATTAATGGTATTTATGTAACATATCAAGTTAGAACATTTTTTAGATGTTAGAAACTCAAGAGACAATTTTGGCACCTCTAGACTTATTTTTGATTAGACAAAATTTCTAACCATTTACTTGATCAAAGTCAACCTTTAAGTTGTAATCAAGAAATTTATTTAAAGATAAAAATTTCTTAGGGATTCTTAAAACATGTAGGATGTATATGAATGTTTAATAATTGTTTCCAAAATTGAGAGAAATATCAACAAAACCATGAATACTGTATGATGTATCATCGTTGAGAGAGATGTTTCCTTGTGATGTTGGTTCAAGGTGGGGAACCAATACTTCCTTTTAGTCATGTACCAAAATCCTTGTACTAGAATAAATTGTTATGAGATATTTTATCAATTTAGTGGTAAAAAGATAGTCTTCATTTGAAGAATAATGATCTTCAGTAACATTCCCATGTTGTTGTGGTTTGAAAGGTTTTTTTTTTCATTTACATGTTTTTGGTTGATTTTTCCTCTCTACCTATGATGAATTATGTGAAATTGAATTTTTTCTAGATGAGCCCTATGCATATGGATTATACAAAAAATATTTTAATTCATGGCCTTATATATGAAAATTTAACAAATTTTTTACTAATGGGGTTTGTTCTCATGTTGATGTTGTTGATTATGTTGCTTAAAAAACTATTTTCAACCCTTTGTGGGATTTTTTGACTTCTAATGAGATATAAATTCATGTTCCTCATCTATTTACTTTATATTTTAGATGGATTCTTCTTATTTCAAAAAGTTAACCAATATCTCATATGTCAATTTTTGATTTGTTAAATTTATAGTGGTCACATAAAATTTAGTGCAGGGGGTAACACTTTAAGGATAATTAGAACCAAAGAGACATTTTTCACTATCTCACTCAATGCTAGAAGTCATCCTCATAAAGTTGTAACATGGTGTAGGAAAGCTTCCACTTTTTCCTTTTGTTTCAATTTGAGACAATGTATTTGGATCTATAAAACCAAAATTTAATTTTGATTATTCACCTCATAGATAGTCTATAACTTATCCTAAGCATATTTCGATGTAGTGGTATTGTGGATATGAGGTTTTACCTCATGCAAGACTCTAAACATGATTATCAACTTTGTCTTTTGATTATAATTGTCAAATTTATGATGTTGATCAACATGAGTGGCATGTTAGGTCATTATGCCATCAACAATTAGCCAAGGTATTCAAATCCAAAATATGTTGTGACTTTAGTCTTCCACACTGCATAGTTATCATGATGAAGAAATTGAGCATTTGGAAGAATAAATCTTGGTCCATTTTCTGCCATTCTGAGAAAGTTTACAAAGGGAGATGGATAGGTTCCTTATTACTCTAAATAGGTCCCATTTCTAGATACTACCAATCTATTTTATCACACATCTTGATATACATGTTCTTCCTATATACCTATCATTATGTGGAAGAAGTTTTTCCTTTAGATATACCCACTAATATGTGAAAGAGATGTTTACATATGTGAGAGAAAATTGGTACATATTACCAAGATAATACATTAAAATGATTCATATAATCAAAGGAATATACTTAGTGGATATACTTGTATATGGGTGCAATGTCCCTATTTTTATCTAATAATCCAAATGTCAGGAATTATGTCAAATGATCATGGAAAATGGGTGATAGAGGGATGGTTTAAATGAATAATGCGAATGTTATTACTCCAAAACAATTAATAGGGATAAGGCCCAAAGATCAGTATGAAAATTATTTTAGGTAATGGATGTAATAGATCAAACATAATGAAATTACCCATAAATGTGAAACAAAGGAACTACTAGTACCGAATTTTATATTTGAGATTTGATAATCTTGATTTGTGTATTTTTTCTTTTTTTCATTGTATTAATTTATTGGGAAATAGAATTTTTATAATTTACAATACACTTATACATATGAATAATTATAAATTATGGAAAATAATTCCATTAATAGGGAAAAATAAAATAACCTCCCTCCCCCAACTCCCCCCCACCTTTCTATTTTTTTTAAAAAAAAATTCACCCCCTTGTTTTATAGAAATAAGGCACACCTTTAATATTAACACACCACTTTTCTAAAATAATTTTCACCCCCACTAAAAATGTTGGTAGAGAGTCTTGAACCCTTGACTACCTCAGTAGTTAAATATTTTAATAAAATTATAATAACCACCTGGGATTTGAAATATTTTATACATAGAATGTCATAATTGGGTATTTAAAGAATAAAAATGCAGCCTTGATAATAATAATAGAAGAATAAAAATGCAGCATTGATAATAATAATAATAATAATAATAATAATAATAATAATAATAATAATAATAATAATAATAATAATAATAATAATAATAATAATAATAATAAAAGAATAAACCAACTTTGTTTTGGGTGAAAACTATGAGTTGTGAGAATAAAGTAGGTTGTTTTGATGGAGAAGAATAGTGAATGATATTTGTAACTAAGGCAAAGGATGTAACTAAGCTCCAACACAACCAATAAGTAATTATAACATAGCCAATTTCATACATAGTTTTAATGTAGCTCATTGTTAGATTATAGTCTATCAGTAATGTGTTACAACTCAAGATTTTGACAAATAATAATGAATCTTTTATGAGTCACTTCAATATGTGTTTTAAATTTTGGTGCAATGGATCTAGTTTTTCAATGCATATGGATATGGGTGGATCACATGAGATGATGGTGTGAAGATATTTTCCCTTTCTTAAGTGTCAAGCTCCACTAAACCTAATTAATACTTGTTTGGCACCAAATGTTTAATAGGAAGGCACTTTGATGATCCAAAAACACAAAAAGAACAAAATATTATTCCATATAAAATTATCAAATCCACAAACATAATGAATGAAGAGGATTTAGAATTGATTCCAAATAGGAATAAACCAACACATATTTGAATGGAGGCTTTCTAAAGAAGCTAATGTAGACCTGAAGACTAACATTTATTGGGAGGAATTTCAAGTAGATACTTATTGTTGAAGAGTATGAACCCAAATATTAGTTTGGTGATGAATTCCTAAATGGTAGAAGGGCACTGGTGGAGATTAATATTTCTCTTGTTGAATCTCTCCTTATTTTTTCCAAGTTTAAAAATTAATTTGATACCAAATCTGAGCATCAAATAATAATCATATTACTAATTAGATAACTATTTCATTATTATAAAACTTTATATATAAAAAGATACATGCTCATAATATACCCTAATTATTAGGGTGAGAAATGATCTAAAATATATCTAATCTACTAATTTACACTTCATGATTAACATAGCCAAAAACTAACAAACCCACTAAAAATAATCCTATGGTGCATTAATAAACTATCATAACAATTTAAAATAGGTTAATTATTGGAACATATATTACTAACATATGAAGAATTAAAACATGTGTTTGTAGAGGGGGTAAGAGAACATGTCCAACCCTACTATAATTTTTAACCTTTTAATTTATGTATTTACTTGATTTTATTCATTACAAACCCACAATGTGTCAAAGTAAAACTATGTCTCTTTTCCAAACACATAAAGTACTAAAGAAATAATAAAAATAAGAGGCCTACTTCTTCTCCACCACTTGCCAAAAAATCCCAGACCTCCAAAAATACAACAATAATATATCCACCTCCATTTACCCAAGATATTCCTTCCAAAAATCTTCTTTCCACAAATAACAAACCTCAAAATGAGCCATTGGTGGGAGTTAAATATAAATTTCTTCTATAAACTTCCATAAAATCTCATTAATGGATTGGAGTACCCATATTACAAAGTCAATCACTTCCCCATACACATATATACTTTCCCTTATAATGACCATGTGGGTTTACTTGCATAATTAAACCCAATTTTTCACATTTCTTATAATTCATTAATTTTCCTCACAAGGTCCATTCCTTTCTTACATTATTATTAAATTATCTTACATGTACCATGTGAGTTTACTTGCATAAGTAAATATACTTTATTACAAACATTAATTTCCTTACAATCCCAAATTGAATTTTTATAGCTTAATTAATTTTCTTAGAAATTTTCTTACACACTCCAACTAATGTATTATGTGTACATGGAAGGTACAGGTCATTAATGCCAAAGTGCATATGAAGCGTAGTCATGACATGAAGAGGTATGTGCATTGAAAAATGAATGAAAATAGGAATGTGAAGGTTTTATGACACTATTTGAGCATGTAATTAAGGCATATAATCATTCATGAGAGTTTTAGGGTGAGCCTATAGGGGTAGGACCTTCAGTCTATGTATTCACTTAGACCACTCTTAGACCCTACTTAGCCTAATGAGGTATGAAGATAAGATTTAAATGGAATTATTAAAATGTGATAATGGAAAAGGCGAGATAATTTTTTTTAGGCATGTTAAAAAAAATTTAGGTCAAGATTTGAAAGAAACATGCACGAATCACTATTTTAGGCCTTCTCAAGCTCACAAAATGAGGTATCAAACCTAAGAAGAACTTTCAAACATTCATTAGAATATTTATAATCTACATGGGAGTCTAATATATTAAGGATATATGGTTAAGGTTCATATATAATATCTCCAAGTAGTTTTGGATTTAAGTGATAGTCTTTTCTGAACTATTGTTAACACTAAAACTTGTGTTAAACCTCCCTAAAATCCTAATAAGGACATGATATGAAAGATTTTGTTCAAAATAGATCAAGATGAATTAAAATAACTATATAATATATTATAAAATTTATTCAACTCTCCTAGGTACCTCTAGGTGGTGGTGGTTAGTCAAATGAGAGAGAAAATGCATAGATATAGGTTTATTTATCAAGAAATTGATGTAGCTCTCAAAATTTGTATAGGTTAAGAAGATAAAAAGGATGGGAGAAGAATATATAGACTAATTTTACATTTTAATGATGATTTATGGATAGGTAATATCCTTAAAGTTTTCTAATTTTGTCATCCAAGTAAGTCAGTCTTAAATAGACCCAATGGTGTGAATAGTGTAAAACCCAAGCATAAATGAAGATATAGTTTTAAGGGTCTATGCCTAATATATTGGTGAAAAAAATTGAATTAAGAATTTTTTTATGAATTTTAAGTCATTTTAATTCTTTTAATAAGTTTTTGAGGTCAATGTATATGGTGAAAAATTTACTCACAAAATGGCTTGTTTGGTTCAGATAAGAATGTGAGATATAAGGTCAAGAAATTGGTCGAAAAGAGAAATTTTACATTATAACATATTAGTTTTATATCTAAGTATGTTATGAATATATAATAAGACCATTTTTATTTATTAAGAGTCATGAAATGTGTCTACATAGGCATTGGAGGTCTAATTTATCATGACTAGTTTTTAAGGTGAATTGGCAGTTCAGAGTAAGCAAGTAACAGAGATGTTCTTGAGCATTTATATCCTAATTTAATGTGTTGAATTTTTTTTTGATGAATATTAGGTCGTGGATAATTTATATACATGTTTCATTTGTTATAGTTAAGTATCTTAAGGGTGTTTAAGCTTCTTTATTGTAAGATGAAATTTTGAGGTACATAGGCTTAATAGGCTAGTTTGTCCTACAAGAAATTTCATGGTATGAACAAAGGGTATATGTCTAATAAATCATGGAATATGTTTTTATATTTAATTTTAAAATTTATTTAATGGTTTTTTATTATTGGATAAGGCTATCAAGTCCCAAGAAGATCGAGTTTTAGCACAAAGAGGACAAACCTAATGCAGTTAAGTTTCCATGAGACCTAAAGGATAAGTAAGGCCTAATTGAGTTATGGCAGACAAAAATGGGTTAAAATTATTATTAAACCATGTTAATATATATCCTAATACATATTTAGTGGTTTACCTAAAATTTTGAAGCTGTGTGGTTGACCAAGTGGTGTGTGACCATGTGACTAGTATATATACAATGCAGTTTAGGCTTATTTGAATGTATATACAATAAGTGAATAAAATATTACATGTTTTTGTATAAATATGTGTTTAAATGAGACCATAATATAAGATAATAAGTGTGGTGATCAAAATTCATGAGGTGTTTGAGTTGGTGCTAAGTCACTTAGGGAGTTGGTGCTTCCTTGCAAGTAGGTGCTTGCTAAAGCCTAGTCAAGTGGGTGCTTGACTTTATTGGGGTTGGTGATAAATATAATTTGGTATTTTATTTTATATTAATATAGTCAATATATAGATATCATAGTGGGGTTTCTTCCCCTTGAGGTTTTACCACTCATATATGTGTTGTCTTGTCTAAATGGCTCTTTATGCTTTGCTAGATCACTATGTTGCTTTCATAGTTCATGAATGATTGGATATAATTGAAAGAAAGTTTTTAAATGTTGATTCAAACCCATATAATTAATTTTGATTCTAAATATTGGTATTAGAGCTTGGTATTTTGAATTAGTCCTAACAACTTAAATGAGATATTAAAGGCATAAACATGTCTAATCATCAAGTACAAGGAGGCTTCTCAACCAATAAGGATCCTCTCTTCAGTGGGACTAACTATGCATTTTGGATCATCAAAATGAAGACCTATCTAATGTCCTTGGGATATGACATATGGAAATTTATTATTTATGGATTCACTCCACCTCTTACACCACCAACTAATGTAGTAGGTAATAAGTCAATTGAAAACAACTCTAAGGCATCTAATGCCATCTTGTGTGTTCCTTTAAAGGAAAATTTTGTAAAGGTCATGCATTTTGATATAGACAAAAGGATTTGGGAAAATTTGTAAACCATTTATGAAGGAGATACCAAAGTCAATTTGGCAAAGTTACAGAATCACCAAAGGTAATTTGAAATTTTGATAATGAAGGAGGATGAAAACATTGAATCTTATCTGTTAAGAGTAGATGAAGTGGTAAATGTCAATAGAGGTCTAGGAAAGAAGTTGAAATAATCAACCATAGTAAAAAAGGTATTAATATCCTTAACACATAAGGTTTATTCAAAAGTATTTGCTATGGAGGAGATCAAAGATCTTAACATATTATAGGTGGATGAACTTTGTAGAATCTTGATTGCCTATAAAATGAGAAAAAGTGATGGAAGACCTTCCAAGAAGGAAGATACATTCAAAGCTAAGAAAAAGTCACAAGGTAAAAAGGCCAAGGATGATTTTGATACAGATATTGATGATGACAATATAGAATCCATGTTTTTCAAAAAACTAAGGAAAGGATAAGGTAGGTAAGGGTAAATTACCATTTAAGTGCTTTAACTATGGTAAGATTGGTCACTTTGCATCTGAGTGTCCTAACAAGGATAATAATGAGCATGATGGAGAGCATGATGAACATTATGGTGATGATAAGAAGTTATTTAAGCTTGACAAGAGAAAAAAGAGTTGTAAGAAGTATTAAGGAAAAAGGGGGTCATTCAAGAATAAGATAAGTTTATATACCAAATAAGATAATAGCTCCTCTAATATTAGTGACACAAGTATATTTGATAGTGATGATGACAATAATGATCATGATAGTAATGAAACCTTATTCATGGCCATAGAAAAAAACAACGAAGTTTTTTCAAAAGGTAAGTCTTATGTAAGATGAATAATTAGATGAAGAAGAGGCTAAAGTGAACCTTGAGGAAAAATTGGTGAATGATCTAGAGGTGTTAAAGTTCCAAAGAAGGAAGAATAAAAAACTGAGATCATTGGTTAAGAATTATGAGGAACAAATCAATCTTTTTAAAGAGACATTTGTAACAACACCAATGAACATGAGGATATAATCAAAAAATTGGAAACTTAGATTGAGATTATCACTTCTACAAGTCTTAAAACCAAGGACAAATAATAAACTAAGTTTAGAATACAAATGGAGTCCTTGAAGGAAGAATTGGATTAGGCAACAATCAAATTGAAGACATATCAGAAATTTGAAAAGATCACTAAAGTCCTTGGTGATATTTTGAATAGTCAAAGGTCTCCACATGACAAGATATGTCTCTAGTTTAAATAATATTTTGAGGATACCTTTAATATAGTAATAAGATTGGAGGCTATCAGTTTGTTTCTAGAGGAGACCTTGACTTCTTAGAACTGGGCCCATCAATCTTCACATTAGTTTTTTACATTATCTTCTACAACCTCTTATTATATCATCTATAAATTAAGATTATTGATGAGTACCCAAATAATATTCCTTCATTAGACCTTGAATTAGACTTCACTAAGTCTTTCTCATCTCTTTTGATGAATAATCTACTTCTAAACACTCTAAAGTGTTCCATGGTAGTAGGTATACCTTTTCACAATTCATAAGGATTTTTATTACCATTAATCCTTATTTGTCCTCTATTCAAAATGTAGAATATAGTACTCACTACATATATCTAGTATCCATTAGATAATATTGATTCATTTAGCATAGTCCTTACCAGTTTTTGAACTATTTTATTTTTTATTTCCACAACTCCATTCTATTGAGGTGTCATAGCTGCTGAGAACTATCTCCTTATCTCATGAACCTCATAGAAGTCATCAAATTCATTTGAAAAAAAACTATCCTCTTCTATCAAATCTTAGAAATTTTATCATTCCATTCTTTTCATTATCAATAATATCCTTTAATGCCTTGAACTTATCAAGAGATTTTGATTTTTCTTCCAAGAATGCTACCCATGTCATTCTTGTGTAGTCATCTATGAGTAACATGAAATACATATCTCCTTGAATGCTTTGGATTCTTTTAGTTCCATAGAGATATTTGTGTATTAAATCTAACGGTCTTGTAGTAGAATAATTGTTATATTTAAACCTCCTTGTAGTTTGATTACCATGTTGACATGCCTTGTAACATGTGTTTACAGGTTTGGTGATTTTAGGCATATTCTTCGTAAACTTATTAGAGCTTATCTTCACCATATTATCAAATTTTAGGTGACCCAATATTTTTTTCCATAGACAAAATTAATCCATCTTTCTCATAAAGCATCTCTCCATTTTGATCTCATTCAAGAAATACATATTGTTCTTAGTCATCTTACCTTTGGTAATTAGCCTTCTTGATTTGGATCTCCTTATATCACATCCTCTATAATTAAAGGTTAGAGTGTGTCCTTGGTTGAACATTTTATTTACACTAATCAATTTATTTTTCAAGCCTTCCATATACAACACATTGTCTATCTTGGTCTTCTCATTGTCCAAACTCAAGATACCCTTGCCAATAATGTTGGCAATTGTGCTATCTCCAAAACTCAATGCCCCTACAACATTATTCTTTAATGAAATGAAATTAATCTTATCCCATATCATGTAGGTTGAGAAAACATAATATATATACCATTTCATGCCTTCATCTTTGATTTGAAAGGTAGTTTGAGCTAGCATAAATTCTTCTCCTTTAGCCTTCTAAATTCCCTATCCACTTCTTAGTGGTATGAATATATAACCTTTTATCTTGAATGATATTCCTCATATGCCTCATCTTTTAATACTTACAATATGTCCTCTTTGATCACAACTATAACATATAATTCTACTTCTACTATTGAAATGAGAATTCATCATATTCCTCCATGAGGGATTGATTCTAGGATCCATATAGATTGCATGAGAAATAGTAACCACTGAAAGGATTCACATGCCTTTTTTTATAATGTTGAATGATGCATCTATATATTTGTTGTTTCTTAAAGGACTCACATTATTCTTGACTTGTTAATGATTAATTTGAGTCTCAAATTTGAGAGTTTCTACATAGGTATTTACTCTATTAGTACCATTACTTATTGATAGTCCATTATACGTTGAGGTTTGACTCTCCTTATTTTTCTTTTGATCTTATTTAAACCCAAGACCTATCTTGTCATGTGGATACCTTTGAATATTCAAAATATCACCAAGGACTTTCGTGATCTTTTCAAATTTCTGATATGTCTTCAATTTGATTATTGCCTAATCCAATTATTCCTTCAAGGACTCCATTTGTATTCTAAACTTAGTGCATTATTTGTCCTTGGTTTTAAGAATTCTAGTAGTGATAATATAAATCTAATTTTCTAATTGTTTGATTATCTCCTCATGTTCATTTGTGTTGTTACTTAGTCTCTCTTCAAAGAGATTGATTTGTTCCTCATAATTCTTAACCAATGATATTAGATTTTTATTCTTCCTTCTTTAGAACTTCAACACCTCTAGATCATTCACCAATTTTTCCTCAAGGTTCACTTCAACCTCTTCTTTATATGATTATTCATATTCCAGAAGACTTAACTTTTGAAAAAACTTCATTATCTTTTTCTATGGCCATGAATAAGGTTTCATTACTATCATGATCATTATTGTCATCATCACTATCAGATATACTTGTGTCACTAATATCAGAGGATCTATTATCTTATTTGGTATATAAACTTATCTTATTATTGAATGAACCCTTCTTGCCTTCATACTTCCTAAAACTCTTTTTTATCTTGTCAAGCTTAAATAACTTCTTATCATCACCATGATGTTCAGCATGCTCTCCATCATGCTCATTATTATCCTTGTTAGGACACTCAAATGCAAAGTGACCAATCTTACCATAGTTAAAGCACTTAAATGGTAATTTATCCTTATACTTACCTTATTATTTCCTTATTTTTTTGAAAAACATGGATTCTATATTTTCATCATCAATATTTGTATCAACATCATCCTTGACCTTTTTACCTTGTGACTTTTTCTTAGCTTTGAATGTATCTTACTTCTTGGAATGTATTCCATCAAAATTTCTCATTTTATAGGTAATAAAGATGCCATAAAGTTCATCCACCTATATTATGTTAATATATTTGATCTCCTCCATAGAAAATACTTTTTAATTAAACTTATGTGTTAAGGATATTAATACCTTTTGTTCTATGGCTGATTCTTCCAAATTCTCTCCTAGACCTCTAATGACATTTACCACTTCATCTACTCTTAATAGATAAGATTCAATGTTTTCATCCTCATTCATTATCAAAATTTCAAATTTCCTTTGGTGGGTTTGTAACTTTACCAAATTGACTTTGGTATCTCCTTCATAAATGGTTTACAACTTTTCCCAAATCCTTTTGGCTATATCACAATGCATGAACTTTACAATTTTTTCCTCTGAAGGACCACACAGGATGACATTGAATGCCTTAGAGTTGTTTTCAATTGACTTATTGCCTACTACATCAGTTGGTGGTTTAGGAGGTGGAGTGAATCCATAAATAATAAATTTCCATATGTCATATCCCAAGGACATTAGATAGGTCTTCATTCTGATGATCCAAAATGCATTGTTAGTCCCACTAAAGAGATTTTCCTTATTGGTTGAGAAACCTCCTTGTATTTGATGATTAGACATGTTTATGCTTTTAAGATCTCATTTAAGTTGTTAGGACTAATTAAAAATACCAGGCTCTGATAGTAATTTTTAGAATCATAATTACTTATATGGGTGTGAATCAATATTTAAAAACTTTCTTTCAATTATATACAATCATTCATGAACTATGAAAGCAACATAATGATCTAACAAAGTATAAAGAACCATTCAGACAAGATAACACATATATGAGTGGGAAACCCTCAAGGGGAAGAAAAAACATATTGATATCTATATAATTAATATAGTCATATAAAATAAAATACCAAATTCTATTGATCACCAACCCCAATAAAGTCAAACACCTACGTATAAGGAAGCAACAACTCCCTAAGTGGCTCAGCACCAACTCAGACACTTCATGAATTTTGATCACCACACTTATTATATTATATTATGGTATAATTTAAAAAATTATTTATACTCAAACATTCAATATTTTATTCTCTTATTGTACATACATTCAAATAGGCCTAAACTACATTGTATATATACTAGTCACATGGTCAGACACCACTTGGTTAGCCACACAGCTTCAAACTTTTAGGTTAGCCACTAAATATGTATTAGGAAATATATGAACATTGTTTAATAATAATTTTAACCCATTTTGGTCTACCATAACTCAATTAGGCCTTACTTCTCCTTTAGGTCTCATAGAGACCTAATTGCATTAGGTTTGTCTCTTAGTGCTAAAACTTGATCTTCTTGGGACCTGATAAGCTTATCCAATAATAGAAAACCATTAAATAACTTTTAAAATGATATATAAAAACCTCATCCATGATTTATTAGACATATACTCTTTGTTTATACCATGAAATCTCTTTTAGGACAAACTACCCTATTAAGCCTATGTACCTCAAAATTTTATCTTGTAATAAAGAATCTTAAACACCCTTAAGATACTAAAGTATAACAAATGAAACATGTATAAAAATTATTCATGACCTAAGATTCATCACCAAATGTTTAGAACGCATTCAATTAGGAGATAAATTCTCAAGAACATCTCTACTACTCGCTTACTTTGAACTACCAATTGACCTAAAAAACTAGTTATGATGAATTAGACCTCCAATGCCTATGTAGACACATGTCATGACTCTTAATAAAAATAATGGTCTTATTATATATACATAACATCCTTAGATATAAAAATAATATTTTATAATGTAAAATTGGTCTTTTCGACCAATTTCTTGACCTTGTATCTCACATTCTTATCTGAACCAGACAAGCCATTTTGTGAGTAAATTTTCACCATATACATTGACCTCCAAAACTTATTAAAATCATGAAAATTACATAAAATGCATAAAAAAATTCTTAATTTAATTTTTTGCATCAATCTATCAACCTTGAGGAGACCTTTACTAGCAAGTTGGAGGAGAAGTCCAAAGGAGAAGAATTTATGCTAGCTCAGACTACCTTTAAAATCCAAGATGAAGGCATGAAATGGTTTATATATTGTGTTTTATCAACCCAAATTATAGGGGATAAGATCAATTTTATTTCATTGAATAAGAGTGCTATAGGGGCATTGAGTTTTAGAGATAACACAATTGCCAACATTATTGGCAAGGGTATCTTGAGTTTGGATAATGTGAAGACCAAGATAGACAATGTGTTATATATGGAAGGCTTGAAAAATAACTTGATTAGTGTCAATAAAATGTGCAACCAAGGACAAATACTAACCTTTCATGATAGAGGGTGTGATATAAGGAGATCCAAATCAAGAAGGCTAATTGCCAAAGGTAAGATGACTAAGAATAATTTATATGTCTTGAATGAGATCAAGATAGAGAGATGCTTTATGAGCAATATGGATGAATTTTTTCTATGGAAAAAAAGGTTGGGTCACCTAAAATTTGATAATCTGGTCAAGAGAAGCTCTAAGAAGTCTATGAAGAATATTCCTAAAATCACCAAATCTATAAATACATGTTGCAAGGCATGTCAACATGGTAAGCAAACTAGAAGGAGGTTCAACTATAATAAGTATTATAATAAAATACCTTTATATTTAATACACATTTATCTCTATAGACATAAAATAATCCAAAGCATTCAAGGATATATCTATTTCATGTTACTCATAGATGACTACACAAGAATGACTTGGGTAGCTTTCTTGAAAGAAAAGTCAGAAGCTCTTGATAAGTTCAAGGCATTCAAGGATATTATTGATAATTAAAAGAATGGAATGATAAAATTCCTAAGATATGATATAAGAGGATAGTTTTGGTCAAATTAATTTGATGATTTCTATGAGGTTCATGAGATAAGGAGATAGTTCTCAGCAACTAGGACACCTCAACAAAATGGAGTAGTGGAAAGAAAGAATGAAATAGTTTAAAAAATTATAAGGACTATGTTAAATGAATCAATATGATCTAATGGATACTAGATAGAGGTATTTATTACTTTATTATACATTTTTAATAGAGGAAAAATAAGGATTAATGGTAATAAAACTCCTTATGAATTGTGAAAAGGTATACCTACTACTGTTGAACACTTTAGAGTGTTTAGAAGTAAATTCTTCATCAAAAGAGATGAGAAAGACTTAATTAAGTTTGATTCAAGGTCTAATGAAGGAATATTATTGGGGTAATTATCAATAATATTAATATATAGATGATATAATAAGAGGTTGCAAAAGATAATGTAAAACACCATTGTGAAGATTGATGAGACCAGTTCTAAGAAGTCACACTCTCAGTCAAAGGATGCATCAAAGAATTTGGACTTTAAAAATAAAGAGGAAGGAATAGAGTTAGATGAAGAAAAATAAGTTGATTAAAGACAATATTGAAAAGGTCCTTCAAGATAGATTCAGAGAGACCATCCTAAATCATAAATCATTGGCAACAAGGATGAAGGTATGCAAACAAGGAGAAAGCTGGTAAGTAACCTAAATCAAGTGAATGTTTCTCTATTGTCAAATATTGAACCTAATAACCTTGTATAATCAATAAAATACAAGTTTTTTATATGTTATATGAATGAGGAGTTAGACCAAATAGAAAATAAAGAGACCTGAGAACTAGTTCCTAAGCCTAAAGACTAGAATGTTATTATCACAAAACGGGTGTTTAAGAACAAGTTGAATGAAGATGGAAAAGTCACTATGAAAAAGGATATATTGATATGAAAGGGGTATGCACAAGTTGAAGGGGTAGATTTTGAGCAAACATTTATTTTAGTAGAAAGATTGGAGGCTATTAGTTTGTTTCTAGTTTATTCAAACTGAGCTTCAATGTGTATCAAATGGATGTCAAGTCAGATTTTTTGAATGGGAACTTGGAAGAGGTGTACATAGAAAAACCAAAAGTTTTCTCATTATCATGTAATAAAGACAATGTATGAAAATTTAAAAAGTCTCTTTATGGTCTAAAATAAGCTCTTATATCTTGGTACACCAGATTGGACAAGTACCACTTAGACCAAGGATTCAAAGGAGGAGTTGCAAATAGTAATCTATACATAAAGATGAGAAATGATCATTAGTTGATAGTGGTTATCTATGTGGATGACATCATATTTGTTGAAATAGTGAGAATATTACTAAGGCATTTGTATATATGATGAAGAAAGAGTTTGAGATGTCCATTCTAGGAGAACTATCATTCTTTTTTGGTTTACAAATCAATCAATTAGAAAGAGGTATATTCATTTCATAAGCTAATTACACAAGAGATATGTTAAGTAGTTTTGAGATGGAATATTATAAGGTAGTTATCACACCTATGATCACGAGGTGTAAGTTAAGTAAGAAATATGGATCTCTAAAGGTCAATCAAACATCATATAGGTCAATGATTGGAAGTTTGCTATACACTACTGCCTCTAGATGTGACATCATGTAAGTAGTAGTTCTTGTGGGAAGATTTAAAGTAGAACCAAAGGAAACTAGTTTTCATGTAGTTAAAAGGATACTTAGGTATCTCAAAGGGAATATGGAATTTGGGTTGTGGTTTCCAAGGATCAAGGAGTTTAACTTGATATCCTATACACAATGTAGATCAAGAAGGGAATCTAGATAATAGGAAGAATACTAGAGAAGGATATTTCTTCTTAGGAGAGTACCTAGTATCATGGATAAGAAAGAATCATCCATATATGGCATTATGTACTTGTGAGGCTAAATATATTATAGAAGCTTCATCTTACACTCAAGTCTTATGGATGATATAGACCTTAAAATACTACAAGGTGGAGTATAATAGTCCTAGCCCTATCTATTATGATAATACAAGTGCCATAAGCATCTCAAAGAATCCTATTATGCACTCAAGAACTAAGCACATTCCCATAAAGTATCATTTCCTAAGAGAATAGGTAAGTGAACAAAGTGTTAAACTTGAATATGGTTTTATAAAGGATCAAATTGTAGACATTTTAACTAATCCACTTTCAAAGGAAACATTTGATAATCTAATACATGAATTGGGTGTAATTCCTACCCTTAGCAGTCATTAAGGAAGTCAAGTTCTTAGGGGGAGCTAATCAGGTGGTTCATTAGCTCTAAGAGTAGGTGAGTAGTGCCAAGAAGGTATGCATAGAGATAAGTGAAACATGTTTATATAATGTTTCATAAACTCATAATCCTATGTGTTGAGTATTTTGGTTATAAGAGGTATGAGCCAAGAAGTTGCAAGTATCTCTTTTATCATTTATGTCAAAGGGGGAGAAAGTTTTTAATGAGGGAGAAATATCCTATTGAGAGAAGTTTCTGATAGTGGTTTCCATCAATGACAAAGGGGGAGATTATTGGGTATTATCATTGATGTCAAAGGTACATCTTGTGAAGGTTGATGTCAAAGGTGACTAGGATAGTTGGTAGTGTGTGATGTGACAAGAATCATAGAAGAGTGTTGTCATGATATAAAAATAAAGAGATAATTTGAAGGAAACTAATGTCTTATGTATACATGGAAGGTATAGGTCATTGATGTCAAAGTGCATAGAAAGCCTAGTCATGACATGAAGAGGTATGTGCACTAAAAAATGAATAAACATAGGCATGTGAAGGTTTTATAACATTGTTTGAGCATGTTAAGGAATATAAGCACTCATGAGATTTTTAGGGTGAGCTTATAGGGGTAAGACCTTCAATCTAAGTATACACCTAGACCACTCTTAGACCTTACCTAACCTAATGAGGTATGAAGATCAGATTTCAAGAGAATTATACACATATGAGCATGGAAAAAGTTGAGATAAGTTGTTTTAGGAATGATCACAAAGTTTGAGGTCAATATTTGGAATAAAAGTACATAAATCACTATTTTATGCCTTCTTGAGCTCACATAATGATGTCTCAAACCCAAAAAGAACTTTTAGACATTTTTTGGCACATGTAACCTCTATATGGGAATCTAAGATGTTAAGGAGATATGGGAAAGGGTCCTAGATAAGATCTCTAGGCATTATTTTTAGATTCAAATGGAAGTCTTTTATGAACAATCATCGACACCAAAACCTATGTTAAAGCTCCCTAAAAACCTAGTAAGGACCTGATATGAAATATTTTATTCAAAATAGCTCAAGATGGATTAAAATGCCTAGATCAGTTATTGGAAAATGTAGTAACCTCTCCCAGGTACCTCTAGGTGATGGTGGTTAGTCAGATGAGAGAGAGAATGCACATATATAGGCTTATTTATCAAGATATTATTATAGTTATCAAAATTTATATTGGTAAAAAAGGGAAAATGGATAATAAAAGAAGCCACAAACTCATTTTACATGTCAATGATTATTTTTAAATATTTTCTATCCTTTAAGTGTTCTAATTTTGTCATCCAAGTGAGCTACTCATAAACAGACCTAATGGTGTGAATAATGTAATACCTAGGCATAAATGAAGAGATAGTTTTGAAGGTATGTTCCTAATATATTGATGCAAAAAATTGCATTAATACGTTATTTATGATTTTAAATTAATGTTAATTATTTGAATAAGTTTTTGAGGTTAGTGTATATGGTGAAAAAGTTGCTCACAAAATGGCATGTTTGGTTCAGATAAGATCATGAGATATAAGGTCAAGAAATTGGTCTACAAGACCAACATTTTCCATTAGACAATATGATTTATATATCTAAAGATGTTATGGAGATATCGTAAGATAATTTTTATGCATAAATATTCATGACATGTGTCTACATAGGTGTTGGATGTCTAATTCATCATGACTAGTTTTTGAGGTGAATTGGTGGTTTTGAGGAAGTGAGTAGCAGAGATGTTCTTGAGCCTTTATCTCCTAAGTAAATGTATTAAAAACATTTGGTGATGAATCTTATGTTATGGATAATATATATACATGTTTAATTATTCATAATTGAGTGGATTAAGGGTGTTTATGCTTCATTATTTCAAGATAGACTTTTGAGGTACATAGGCCAAATAGGGTAGTTTGTCCTAAAGGATATTTCATGGTATGAATGAAGGGTACAAGTACAATAAAGCATGAAGGAGGTAATTAGAGTTAATTGGATAAGTTATTCAATGGTTTTTTATTATTGGATAATTCTATTAGGTCCCAATAAGATCAAGTTTTAGCGCTAAGAGGATAAATCTAATGCAATTAGGTCTCCATGAGACCTAAAGGAGAAGTAAGGCCTAATTGAGTTATATCAAACCAAAATGGGTAAAAAATGTGATTGAAACATGTTCATAATATGTCCCAATACCTATTATGTGGTTTACATAAGAGGTTGAAGGTGTGTGGCTGACCAAGTGGTGTGTGACCATGTGACTAATATATATACAAGGTAGTTTAAGCCTATTTGAATGTATGCAAAATAAGCGAATAAAATATTTCATGGTTGAGTAGAAGGAGGTATTGAAATGATATCATAATAGAATATTATAGTTTTGGTGATCAAAATTCATGAGTTGGATGATTTGGTGTTGAGTCACTTAGGGAGTTGGTGATTCCTTACAAGTAGGTGCTTGTTAAAGCCTAGTCAAGTGGGTACTTAAATTTATTAGGGTTGGTGCTCCAAGTTGAGTTAGTGCTCAATAGAATTTGGTATTTTTTTTATAATACTATAGTCCATTTGTAGAGACCATAGTGGGTTTTATTTACCTTAATGGTTTCCCACTCATATATGTGTTATCTTGTTTGAATAGTTCTTTATGCTTTATTAGATCACTATATTTATTTCATAGTTCATGAATGATTGTATATAATTAAATGAACATTTTTAAATATGGATTCACCCCCCTCTTAGTAATCATGTTTCCAAAAAACAAGTGAAGATAAAATGTCACAAGAACAAGTGTCAAGCTATGAGAAACATTTGCATTACATTCGAATGGAGTGTGAAACAGACCATGAAGATCTTATTGGATAAATTTCCATATGAAGAATGAAAAATTCCTCAAACTAGCATATAAACCCTTTAGCTACCCTCTTGAAACTATCTTCATGATGAGGCATATATTGAATACTCAAAAATAGACTAACAATACTTAAAACATATGCACTATCTTATGGAGATTGGAAATAAGCTATGATAATTACCAGATGCTTCCCTAATTGATAGCCTTCTTCATAACATTGCATTCACTCCCTACAGTTACTCATTAGTTTTCTAGGTTTCATTATTCAGATTTGTCATCAAGATTAACTTAAGTTTCTCAACCGAATATATGGAAGAGGTGTCAGGACACCTTTTAAATCTCCCTCTATATTCTACTCCATGAATTAGACCATAAAAAGTTCTAAAAACAAAATTCTCATTTTCTCACTAGGCAATCACTTACTCTTTTCACTATCTGTCCAAGACTACCTTAAATTAATTGAGTATCATAGGTACCTTTGAGATTAACAAAGGGTATAAGGGAGAATAGGGAGTTATAATAAGTATTTATAGACCTCCTTTAATAGTTTTCAACCATCAAAACTCCTTTATACCTATAAAATAATAAAAAACTTACAAAAAACCTTGAATTTAGTTTGTCTGTACAAGTAGGGTATAAAACAATTTGATTTCTAGGAGCCTAAGGGAGTCTTCAAAAAGTCTACAATACTTTCTAGGCCAAATTAATCCCTCTGAGTGCATCTCTTTTCATACTTTCTCCATTGGGTCAAAATTAGGGTTTTAAGAGGTTTTGGTTCTTAACAATAGTTGATAAAAACTAGACATCCAAATCCTAAAAAAGTTCCACAAATCTTGAGTATAAGACCATACCAACTAACCTAATCTTTTTTAGGCCCCATGCTTGGTGTCCATATAGATGTGAGTGTTTGAAAATAGCCTATCGAGCTTTTGAGTGCATTTTGGGTACCCCTATGATGGAATTAGGTCAAAATGACCAACTTGTGTTATTCTTATACAAACTAATGGATGTTATCCATCCTTAAATTCCTCTTGAAGGTCATCATGGGGTTGTAATGGTTCCATGATCAGGTGAATGGATCTAGACCCTTGTGAGGCTTAGGTCTAGTTCTAAGCCTAATAGGCCTAACTATGTTTCATGACTAAAACCTCATATGAATGTTTTATTAGGACTATGGGTGACTATTCATACTTTTAAATATCTAATTCAATTTATTACATCATCATATATTGTTCCAAGAATCCTCATATCACTTTTCCAACATCCACACACTATACCTGTAGTTTAGACTGACTAGGAGTACCCTCTATTTGAGACAAAATAGAGGGCATGTACCCTATTTGTCTTGCCAATTTGAATCTATGGGATGTTATATTGGGTCATGAGGACCATAAGGATAATTTTTTATGTTTGGATCACTTTTATAGAGTCCTTAACTTCACAAACTTCTAGAATGACTTATATGACTATATATTTTCTAGAGGGTTTGAACTGCCTATAGGTTGAGATCTAAAAAATTGGTATTTTCTCTATCTCTTCTATATAATAATCATGTGATATATATGTCACCACTATGAGAGTGATATCAACATGTTCACCATCATACATTCATGCTAACCATTAACACCATTTCTTTTCACTAGTTTAAACTAGTCTATAGTTAGATTGTATCACTTGTAGGTGATAGTTGGGAGAGTTTAAAGGGGCTTTTTAGATGTTAATTTATGTGAAAATACTACATTATATACTCTTGATACTTTTGAGAACATTTTATCACTTCCAACCTAAGATAACATCTAGAATTGTAGACCATGCTTCTTGTTTCTCACCATTAATGCACTCTGATTCTACAGTCAGGTTGTAAGTGACATCTTAGGAGAAACATGGGCCTTTGTAGGTGATGACCTATGACAAAACCTTGTACATCAACATGTTTGATTTTAATTGAGATCATAGTGTCATATTTCACTCAAATGGAGTCACCTTATCTTGAGGTCATGTTTCCATTGTGTCACTATTGCATTATAAGACCATTTAGGCTTCAAGAGTACTATATATTATTAAAAGTTTATAGTGAAAGTTTTCTTGAAATGTAAGCCTATTTACACTATCCTCTTATGACCAAACAATCAACCTCTTATGTTAATACATTACTCTAAGCTTGGACTACATGAGATAAACCACTTAGACTACCCAAACCTCAAGATACTCCACCAAGAGATGAATTTTGTATGAGCCAATATTCTATTCAAAGAAAATAAGGTAACATATCTCTCAATTGCAACTCTTTCAACCTATGGACCTAAAGCTAAAAATTACTACATATCATGGCATCACCATTGTCACCTTTATACTTTTAATGTTATTAGACATGATTAAAGGTCTCAATGAGTTCAAACACCTACTATTCAATACTCCCCTACCTTCTTGGATTGAACTCAAGTTACTATAGACTACCTATAGGTGAGGAAGTTATTTGATTGTGTATGTGTTAAATTGGTTGATATAAACAATTTATAGCCTTTGAATGGATAAATCTCATTACTTTTACCTTATAAACCTTTTCACAATATTAAAACCTTCATGTGCCATTACCATGACTATTCAAGGCTTATCTTCACTTGATTGTAGGTGGCAGTCATAAGGAAATCTAAATTTGTGCATGTTTCTGACTATGTTCATTAATATTAGACTTGAGACTAAACCTTCAAATAATATACTAATCATCATGCTATAATAAATTGAAAACAACATATCACCCTGCATTACCATTGTTCTAAAGATCTAAATAGGGAGATAAGACTCTATAACCAATGGAAAATGTCTACATACCTCAGTGTTGTCTTCCACTAACAAGATGAGAGTGATCATGCCTATCAGTTCACACTTACACATGAAAACTATACTAAAAACCTTGTGAGAAGGATGTTCTTACTCCTAAATATCATGTACAACATTTTATTTGCATATAACAATCTAAATAGAAGAGAAATCGAAAAGTAGTGGGGATGTATAGGTAGAAAAGAGGAACTAACACTCTTAGAAATGGTTCATATAGCACATATCACCAATCCTTTTAATATTACCATGAATTAGAAGTGAAAAGTATTACTACCACCAACCAAATGCATTTTTTTTGACCCACCTCCTCTTGTTTGTACCAAGTAGAGATCAGTAGACCTTTTTGTCTTGTCTAAGAGAGAATTAGGAAAGGTAGAATGGTTTTGATTCTTTTTAGACTTGTCAAAGCTACTCAAGAATGAAAGTGAGCTAAGGGGACTTAAAGAGACATTGATTAATTCCTCCAATGTGTCAAATCATTTACATAAGTTGTACAACTACTTAAAACTACCATTTTTTCCATTGATATTCTTGTTTTGATGTTACACTTGCATTTTTTTAGTTTTATAATAGTTCCTCTAACATATTATGACATGTGGGATGTTTAATATGTTTTTAAAATACTTGTCTTCCTATGGAAATCATACAAGCTCATTTAATGACTCAAAAGTGACCTTATATGACATAAAATGATACTAAGGACTAATAAAAAATATGATCAAGGATAAAGACACATTAAATTTCCTCACTAGTGACCACTTCAACCTAGAAGACCCTATAATAAGTTTAAAATATATAGGGGGTTAACCTAATTTGACTTGTGGTCAAATTAGTCAACATTTTGGCAATTTCCTAGTGGTGGCAAACTAACTATGCTAAAGACCAGTAGCCTTTTCCTATCCATTAGGATATGAAGTGATATATACATAGTATTAACATTTAATTTCCTCTAAAATAACACTAAACCACACTATACAATAAGAAAAAAAAATGCAAAACAACATACTAAAGTAAACACACTTGTTTTCTCAAGAACACTTAGGGAAAACACACACAACATAAGCAAAATCACAAGCCTATCCTAGTATGTACATGAGTAACCTTTATCTCATTAATAACAGGCCTTCAAATGGATCCCATTTATAGGGATAGCCAACTCCTTCCCATTAATTCTTTCCAATTGAAAGTATTTATTTTTCTTGTACTTGATGATGATGCATGGCCCACTCCATAAGGTATCAAATTTGGTATTTATTCTTGGCTTTGCTCTATCTTCATCGCACTTTAGTACAATGTCACCTTCTTAGAAGACTCTTATATTTAATTTCTTATCAAAATACCTCTTCATTATCACTTAATGATCCTCCATAGCTTTTTGAGCATTGTCTCTAGTCTCTTGCAGCTCCATAAACTCTATCAACCTCACTTGTATTAGAGTATTTTCAAGAAACTCTAACTAATGTGCCAGCTCTAAGGTAGGTAGCTCTTAGGATATGGATATTATAGATTTTCTCCCATAGATAAGAATAAAGGGAGAGTTCCCTATTGACCTCTTTGGAGTTATTATAACAACCCATAGGGATGTCTATAATTTAGTGTGCCAAGCTCTTTGATTGTTCTCCAAGGTTTTCTTGATAATTATTATTAGGTTATTTTTAGTAGACTCAACCAATCCATTACTTTGAGGGTAATAGTTTCATGATTTACTCAAATATATACCATTACTACTTACCCAATATATTTTTTTAGTACCCATAAAAGTAAGTGTATTATCTAAAATGATGGTAGAAGGAATTCCAAAACTTGTTATAATGCTTTCATAAAACTCTAAGATATCTCTCTCATTGGTATCCTTTAATGAAACTACCTCAACCCACCTTTTGAAGTAATCATTTGATGTGAGGATCCACTTATGACCAATATTTGATGGAGGATTTATCATAGCAATGAAGTCAAGACCCCATTGCATGAAGGGTTGATCTACTTGAATAGAACTCAAAGGGAGAGCTGAAAGCTTTTGTTTTCCTATAAATAAAGCACATTGTACACACCTTCTCACCCAAGCATAACAATATTTGAAGAGTTTAGGTTAACAGTTTCCTACCCTCATGATCTTTGTAGCTATGGTTCTTAGAGAGAAATGACCTCCTATTGTTCCGTCATGAAAATTTTAAAGAAATGCTCCAAAATGATCATTATAAATTCATATTAAGAATATACCATTTGTATCTCTTATAAAAATTACACCATATACAATACAATAAGGAATAACTTGCAATCTAAAATACCTTCTTTTGGATCTTCTCAAACCATTAAGACACTAACCACTTTAGATGAATCTGATGATATCTTGTGTCCAACTTTGTAGAGGCATGGGATCAATTGGTTGGGAACAATCTTAATTGACCAAAGATTATTCTTTTGGATCATGGGGGTCTAAATCTAAGTGATCACAAAGACCCTTACCTCTTATCAACTTTATCACCTTGATGTCAACATCATATTCCATTACCTTTATAATTTACCCTTCCCTCTTTTTATTAAGGTCTTTTCTCAAAAGGAACTCCTTCGTGCTAGGATGAGAAACCTTGATGTGGATCCTATTGTTTGAAACCATATTCCTAAATTTATTTATCCCTCTTAAAACAATGACTTGTTTCTCCAAAAATGTATACTTAACCTCATAATATTCTAAATCTTGGCTAAAGAATGCAATTGGTTTTTCAATACCTTCATCATTATTTTACATTAGCATAGCTGAGATTGTATCAAGGTTATAAAATGAACACAACATGAAATATTTATCATAATTAGGGTTTACAAGAGTGGGAGCTTGAGTAATTACTTTCTTGATGGCTTCAAAACTACTCTTACCCTCTTTAGTCCAAGAGAAAACTTAGTTATTTTTTAGCATGGCTATGATAGTATTCACTAAATATGTGAAACTAGGTATGAACCTTCTCACAAAGTTTATCTTGCCTAGGAAGCTTTGGAGTCCTTTCTTGTGTAAGGGAAATGATAGGTATAGAATAGCCTCTATCCTTTTAGGGTCATTGGTTAGACCATCCTTAGAAACAATGTGTCCTAGGATCTTACCTTCATGGATATCAAAGATGAAATTTTTAGGGTTGAGAGATATCACATATGACCTACACTTATTGAAAACTTACCTTAGGTGTTTCATATGTTCATTTTTATCATTAGAGAACATGGTTGCATCATCTATATATACTAACAACATCTCATTGATTAAACCTTTGAAATCCATGTCCATTCCCTTTCAGAAGGTGGAACCAATATTTGACAAGCCAAAGTGAATATTTATATAAGCATAATTCCCCCATTTTATAGTAAATTTTATCTTAAATTGATCATCTTCAGTCACTAAAATTTTATTATAACCATAATATCCATCTATGAGTGAGAAATGTTGGGAACCTAAAATAACTTGAAGAATATGCTCCATGGGAGGTAAGGGATAGTGGTCTTTGAGTAACACCCTATTGAGATATCTAAAGTCCACATAAAGTATTATTTCACCATTTTTATTCCTAATAAGCACAAGGTTAGCTACCCAAGTTTAGTGCTTGATAGGGAAGATTATCATAGATTTAAGGAGCTTGGTGAGTTCCATTCTCATGAGTTGTTCAACCTTGGGATTTATACACCTTTATTTTTTCCTAAATGATTTAACTCTAGGATCTGACTCAATGGTATGATGGTCTATTCTAGGATTAAATTTTTTTAGTTCTTTATATTCCCAATAAAATATATCATGGAACTCCCTACAAAAATCAATGAATGTTTTTTTTTTTTTATGTAGAACATACCTTACCTAGTTTGAGGAGCTTGTCTTTGAAGATCAAGAATTTTTAATATTTTTAATCCTTTGTATACATTCTAAAATTTTACTTATTTATTTGATAATATTAATTAAATATACTTTATAAATTCACAAATCCTTTAGGTATCTTGTTTTTCCTTAGTTTTACAATCTGATTCTCAAACTGATCATGGAGTCTTTTCTAGTTTCTTGAAGAGAAATCAGCTTCATTTTGTAGAAAATGTACAATGTGTTTGTCACTATATAACACTTGATAAGAGGAATAATTATCAAGAAAAGAAGGTCTTATAATTATCTTTATGTGAGATTGTTTTCCTTCTTCTTTTATGGTAGTAGGTGTATCAAATTGTGCTCTTATAACATCTAGTCTGTCAGCATGTTTATTCTGTTCCCTTAAGATTGAGTGTATATTGAATGCATTAAAGTATTCAAGTAAATCCCATACCCTATGATTATATGAATTAATAAAAGGGTTTTTGGAGAAACTCACATTCCTAATTTTATGCACAATTAGTTCACTATGTCCATATACTTGTAGATTCTTGATCCCTTTTCTCCTTGCCCATTGAAAACCATGAATCAAACTTTCATACTCAACCACATTATAGGTGAAATTGAAATGAAACATATATGAAGAATAATACTATTTTTTTTGATGGAGAAACAATCATAACACCAGATCCTACACCAATCTTTCTCTTTGAATCATCAAAGAACATATTCCACATTATATCATTCTCACCTTATTCCTTGGTGAGTGAATGTATTGGTAATTATTATTCATATAAGTAATATAATCCCAAATCAATTTATTAAATGAGGGAATAAGGATCATGTTCATATGTGTTAGTAACATAATCATTTAAGAAAATATTAGATATACCTTCAAGTTTTGAGGATGACCCATCTTCTATAACATGTTCTTCTTGATAATTGATGGCACAATTTAGATTAGAGTTCACTTCCACGTATGGCTCAATATGAAACTTAGCCAATGGTTGTGTTTTAATGGTTAAATTTGATACATACCTTATTCTAAAGGACAATAAGGAATAATAAGCTGAGATATATCCTCCTATCTTTCTTGTGAAATCCCTTGAAAGGTAGATATCAAAGTGGGTAGGCAAATCAATAACCACTATATCTTGAAGAATTGGGAAGCTAGGATAATCATGCAAGAAAAATCTCAATCATTTGATGAGGAACAATGAATTATATAGTATCCCATAAAGTTTTATCACTCCATTACTTTATAGTTAATATTTCAAACCCAATTTATCTACCACAAGCTTGGGCATCATTAAGGTACTTTCCCGACTATCCATAATACAATTGTGAACAAGCTTGTCTCCCATAATGAGAGTGAGGTAGAAGGGTTGAGGCTTTTCATATTTAGAAGAGGGTTAAACTATATGTGTGGGAGAATTAGTGAGTGAAACATTACCTTGGCTTGATGATTGATGACTAAGGTGAATTTGAGATAACTACTTTTGAAGAAGCTCTTTCTAATTGGGTATATGAAGCACATCCTAAATAAAGATACTAGATTTAAAATTATTCAAAGAATAAATGATTTTTAAAGCAAGAACACTCATATTTTATTGCATTATTGAAGGAAAATAAGTGCCTTGAACTTGAGGCATTGGATCACTTTGAGTCACCCTTCCTACATTTTGATTTGAAATAGGTGCAAAAGTTATAGGGGCTATCACACTTGCAGTCACACCTTGATGCCTTGTAGGAGGGCTATTTGAAATTTTATGAACACCATGAAAATATCCTAATGCATTCATTTTTTATCTATTATTATTTGTAACTAAAGTACTCTAATTAAGGACAAATTTATTCTCTAATATAAAGTTTGTCAAACTCACTCATTGAGGTTGCCATCCTTCATTTGCTTGCATGAGGTTCTCATCTTTTATTGAAAACTGAGGAATAACTCCTCATTGGGCTACTAAATCCTATACTTCATCTTCATTTTAATCCATGAAGTTTACTTGCTTTCATTCCGCTCCTTGGACCAAGTTAATATGAACTGAGACCATGGATCTTGTGTTGGAGGTGGAAGTTGGGTTATACACATTAGATGGCCTATTTAAGTTAGGCTATCATTTCCTTATAACTTAACCATATTTATAAGTTGGTAACCTATTTACTTATTAAGGATAGGGGTAGGGCTTTAGGTTAACTCCATACATCATATTTGGTTTCCTAACCTGAGCCTCTAAGGATTTATATCTTGCCTCCCAAGCAATGGTATATTATACCTTCTTAGGGGTAGTTATAGACTTGGTATTTACATTTGGGACTTAAGAAAAAATTGGAGTAGAAGCATACATGTTTGGTAGCAAAATAATGGAGACTTTTAGAGGTAGTTTTATAGCTTGTATTAGGCCATTCTCAGCTCTAATGGAAAGTTCATAATCTTCCAGTAAGGTGTAACCAACCATGGACTATAACATTATGGTTATATCAGTTCTAATATCCCTTAGATATGTAGGGAATAAAAATCTTGTAGGTGGTCTCATGGGAAGAGGTCGCTTATGCCATGTTATTTTAAATCTCTCATTAAAGTCATGTATTATCTCCTTAGGACCCCTTCGAATCATATTAGCTGATAAATGATTGATGCATTATCCCTTTTGTATTCAAACCTTGAAGTAAATAACTCTCCAAAATCATCCCAAGTGGTGATACACCCTCCAAGCAATGTCCTATACTAGTCAAGTGATTTCCCTATAAGGGATATGGAAAGTAGTCTAATTACAATACTGAATTCAATGACATTGTGAATTTTTTTGAAGTTAGAGATGTCCCTAATATGCTCAATAGGGGTGATATGACCATCCCCATTGAATTTGGGAACACTATTGGTAGCATTAGGAGGTATATCATCATATGCATTAAGGTGTATGGGATTTTCAATGTTAAAGGCTAGGAAGGCATACTGCCTAGCCATGCTGTCCTCAAGTTCCTCTTCACTCTCTTAATCCTCTTGGATTTAAAATTCCTCTTATTCTTCAAAGGTCAAGATATGTTGAGGGTGTTGAACTTCAAGAGGAATTTCAAGTTGAAGGAGTGGGTTTATGGGATTGATACCTCTACTAGTAGTTGATCTAGTAATAACCATAAATTATGAACAAAGGAATGCTAAAACATGGTCTACAACTAGATATTAACTTAAATGGAGTCACCAAATGCTAAGTAAAAAACCATATACAACTATGATGTTATCAAGACTAGCATTCACCTTGGCAAGATGTACTTGCGATAATTGTCTCACTGGGTTTGCCAAAACTATACAAGCCATACAATTTCTTGAAACTTCAACTTTTGCCATTAGAATTCTTGTTTTGATGTTTCACCTACCATTTTTTAGTTTTAGAATAATTACTCTGACATATTATAACATGTGGGATGTTGAATATGCTTTTGAAACACTTGTCTTCCTATGAAAACTATACAAGCTCATTTAATGACTCAAAAGTGAGCTTATATGACATAAAATGACACTAAAGACTAATAAAATATGATCAAGGCTAAAGAAACATTGAATTACCTCACTAGTGACCACTTTAACCTAGAAAACCCTATAACAAATATCAACTATATAGGGGTTGACCTAATTTAATGTGTGGTTTATTTGATTATTTGGTCAGTTTGTGAAGTTGATGAGGGAATTATGTAAGTCAATGGCACACAAATATAATTGAGATTATAAAATGATCATTTATGGATTAATTTGAAAGTCTTGAGATGATTAGGGTTTCCAATCATCCATTAACTCTAAGTTAATCATCAATTTTCAAAAATCATGAAGAATTGGTTGTGTCTACATGGTGGCAAACTGTAGAGTTCTATTGAGCTATTTTTTCATGCATAATGCATAGTTAGTTTAATTAGTCATTAATGGTGGAGAAGGTGGTGTTAGATATGTTAATTGAGATAAATAAAAATAAAGGAGAGAGGGTTGTGATGGGGAGTTGACACAACACATGACATACAAAAGAGAGCATATAGAAAGAGAAAAAGGTGATATTACGAAGGAAGGAAGAAGGATTATATATGGATTTCATGGCATTCACATATTCAAAGGTTAGTTTTGAAATTAAATTCCTATGAGTGAATTGATGAATGGGTTTTTGAATTATTATGGTTACTAGGTTTTTCATTTTCTTTAAAGTTATGAAAAATTTAAAGGGTTATATGTAGGGCTTTGTGGAAGGTTCAACCTCCAAAAAACCCTACATCCAACCTAGGGTAACTTGAGGGGATTGGGTAGATCCATATAATTCACCATGGTTATTTTAGACTTTTAAAAATCCCTATCCTAAACTCCTTTTTCAAATATCATTGTTCATTCCTAGAAGATTAATCTTGATGGGTATATATATAATATGGCTTGAACTAGTTATTTTGAACCTATTTGTTATATATTCATTAATGTAGTTAAGATATATGGAAAAACTTTGAACTATATGTGGTTTTGATTATGTAAACCTATTTGGATTTTATGGGTATAAAAATGTGGGTTATATATACAAAATAAATTATGTAGTATATATATATATATAGATATATTTGGATTAAATTGATATATATAATACACACACACACACACACACACACACACACACACACACACACACACACACACACACACACACACACACACACACACACACACACACACACAATAGTATATTGGAATATAGGGATTTCAAGGGAAAAATTATATGGGTTAAATTGGATTGGATGTAGGATGCCTATATAAATGAATTTGATGTGTTGGGTTTGAACATAAATATGTTAATTTAGATTCAAATGAGTCTACACATTTTAAAATATGATCATTGTATTTATGAATAACTCTATATAGAGGTTTTAACATACATATTTATTTTTATTTGGGTTTTGGAAACAACATAGTTTCAACCATAACATATACACCTGGGTGAGGGTAGATAAATGTATGAACTATTAGTTATGAACTCAACTATATATAAAAAATATATACATGAAGGTTAAATATGCCAATGACAAAATTATGATTATATTTGAATTTATAATATTTTTAATACATAATTTTGTAGATTGACTATGTATTATGATTATATACTTGGATTAAACTTTGATTTGATTACTAGTTTACACAGTTAATAAACATGACTATGTATGCATTTTTATGTTTATAGTGCATGAAGAGATTCACATGGTCTAGTCTGTATTCTTATATTAGCTAACCCAAGTTAGACATAGTCAGTTGTGTGTTTGTAATTATTCATATGCATTTATTTTGTCAATCTTAAATCAATTGATTTGGGATATTTGATTAAAGGAATTAGTATAAATGTTTGACTATATACAATGTGCAAATAATATGAAATTCTATATGTTTGATTTAGACAAGTACAGTGGGATTGTCTAGTTTATAAAAGGGTTATGGGGTCTTTGTTTATTAGTTGGATGTATACTTAGTGTATACAATATATTCTAATACTAATGATAGTGGATGTCATCTTAAGAGAATACTATATAAAATAGAGTATATATATTGTATTAAATTCATACTTGTGAGTTCTAAAAATTATACATATAAATGGTATAAGTTATACAGTTGTTGATTGTGTAACCAATCAGGAAAAGATTATACCATATATATATATATATATATATATATGTAGGCACATTGATGTATACAATTGTGTTATGTAAAACAGTATTATTATCATAAAAATATGTAATGATGTTTGTATATATTTTAAAATTTGTATAAAATCATTAAACTAAAGTATTTAAGAGTTTTAAATATAAAGCGTTTTGGACTGATTTTTGTTATATGTGGAATATGAATAATTAAATAATATTGTGATATAATGCTGTTTTAGGGATAAATAACATTATAAGTTGCTTTGTGGTTTAAATAATTGACAGTCTAGATAAATCATTACCCAAATGGTATGTTATATTGAGGACTATTTCTGATTCTATTTATTATTTATAATAAACTACATGTTTTGGATTCATTGCATTTCATTTGATAGACTAAATGAATGTATGTGATATTTATGTATTTAGAATAATTTTTATTAGCTAAAGGGAAATATTTTGAATGAATCTATTGGTTTTTATATTATTATATATTTTTATTGAATATTACAATCATGACCCTAAATAAGCAGTGGATGGATTCCATATGCTTAATTAGTGCCATCAATGCAAGATGAGGTGTAATCCAATTGAGTGGTGTGTATCATTAATTATTGAAATCTTTAGCCAAAAAAAAGTTTTAATTAAAAATTATCATTTCATATGTTGATATAGTTTTCATATTTGTGCAATATCATATTAGAATGGATTTATTTATGGTACACATTATGTATTAGATATCTTCAACACATGGGTTTTGGTATGTTACTCTATATTCCTACACTTTCATTATCTACCCATCTATGAAGGGAGGGCCATACCCTTTTTTGGGAGATAGTTTGAAGGATCTATGGTCTGTGGTTGGTGTGGAAAAATGCTTGGATGATGATCTCCCTCTTATCTGGAGTACTATACTAGGGACTATACTTGATATTATAGATTGATACTTGAGTCATAAAGACTCTTGAGTCATGAATACTCTACTCTATGGATCTTTATATCATGTTTTAATATTTGATATATTATTATGTATTTCTAAAAAATGTAATATTTATACATTATACTTCTAAAATAGTGGATGTAATGTTGTATTAGTTGTGGTTAAATTTTTACTATTTCATTTATGATTAGATGTAGTATCTATTAGTTATTCAGTATTGTTCATGATTGTCATATATGTTCATGGTGATACTTAGCTAAGTGGATTATTTTTAAAACTTTTGTTTAATTAAATTAATACAACTAATTGGGTTTCTTATGGTGAAATCTATATGATGAATATGTGTAGTTATTATTATTTTTACTATATTCTAGTAAAACACAATGGGGTTACTACAATAGCTCTTTGCATATAGCTCATCCTAAAATGTGATATTATACCTTAGTATAATAATGAGAAATAAAGTTTTACTTCTTGATTCCCCAAAAGATTAGACCAGATCTAATAAAGAATACAAATCTTGAAGTGGATTTCCTATCATCAATACAACCTACATGATTTGAGTTTGTGTAACTTATTAAGAACTTATATTTGTTCTTATATTATAGGCCAAACTCCATTACTCCTCAAATATATCATAATATCAACTTTGTTTCTTTCCATTAGCTTACTTTTAGCTCCTACATGAATCCTAAAAGATAACTAACAACATACCTAATATCTAGCCTAGTGTATGTCAGGTAGATGAGACTCCTAATCAACTATCGATAGAGAATGACATCTATTGGTGGTGATGGATCTATATGAGATAATTAAAGTCTTATATCCATAGGTTTTAAGATTAGTTTGTAATACATCATCCAAAAATTCTTGAACATTGTGTTGATATACTTCATTTGAGACATAAATATGTGGTGTCCTTTTTGCCATAGTCCTAGACTAAGACAATAGTTTAGTAGCCCGAGATCTATCATGTTGAATGACCATTTGAGATTATTTTTCAATGGATTTATCATTTCACTAATCTTTTATTTTTGAAATAAATAATTATTATAAAACCTACCCCCATTTCTCTTTTAGGTAGAGGTTTGGATCATATGGATTCCTTTAGAATCTATGTTTAACGAGATGCTCATTTATTTTTATATACTAGGCTTTGGGAGTCTATATCAAAATATACAATGACTATATAAGTCTTTACAAATTTTATTCTTAACCATGTCTAGCATAACCCTTTGATTTGGTCATGTATACCTCTTCATCCAAGTCTTTATTTAAGAAGGAACTTTTAATGTCCATTTGATAAATGTTTCACCCAAACTGTGTAACTATAACAAAGATCATTTTGATTGTATTTATTTTAGTTATGGGAACCATAGTATCTTCATAGTCTATGTCTTATTTTTTAGTGTAGCTCTTTTATATGAGTCTTTCCTTTTATTTTTCTATACTTCCATCTAATTTATACTTGGTTTTAAAGACCCATTTCTATCTGATAGGTTTTTTCCTTGGTGGAATATCATAAAGTTGTATTATTTTATTCTTTGTGAGTGATAGATACTCTACATCCATGGTGCATTTCCAAGTTTGGAATCTTGGGCTTCATATATAGTTGAGGGATCAAATGTTTCTAAAATTATTCTCATTAGGGCCAAATTTACCTTTGTACAAGCCATACTATAAGTCCTTGGTCATGTAGTGGTTGTGTCAAGAACTAAATCCAAATTAACATCTCATATGGTATCTATATACCACTTGGGCATACATTGAGTATTGGGTGGTGGTGTAAGAGGTCTTGGATGACCATCATAATTAGAACTACCATTAATAACAATGATAATTTTATAGGGTTGATGCATGTATCAAGTGCATATGTGAAAGGTGGACTGATCTCACCTTTCTCATTAAACAATACATCCCTATTGATAAATACCTTCTCAGTCTCTGAGTCAAGGAGCCAATTTCCTTTTAAATCTTTCTTGTATCCCAAAAAAAATGCATTCCTTGGTTTTATTATCTAATTTCTTTCTTTTAGTTTTTGGGACATGCATGTATGACTTGAAACCACAAATTCAAATATGAAAGAATCTTAGTTTATTCTTAGTCTAAGGTTCATGCAGTGTGATACCATCAAGGGATTTGGTGATTGAATTGTTAAATAGTTAAACCATTTTGATACATGATTATATCCAATATGAATGAGGTAGTTGTGCATCTTCAACTATATCATCAGAATATATACAATGACACAATTAATTTGTTATGAAACACCATTCTATTATGGTGTATAAGGAGTAATAGATTTATGATGTATTGCATATTTTGTGAGATATGTTGTGAATTTTTTTTGGGTGTATTCCCTCCATGATATGAGAAATGAGCATTAATTTTGTGACTAATTTCGTTTTTCCACAATGGCATAGAATTTTTTGAAGGTTTGAAAAGTTTGATCCTTATATTTCATAAGGTATACTAACATTTTGCATGAGTAGTCATCAACAAAGAGCTAAAAGTATGTGTGACCTCTAAGGCTAGGAGTCATGTGCATGGATAGATTGGTGTACACTAGATCCAATGGTTTTAGATCCTAATACTTAGTTTTTCCAAAATTATGTCTTCATTTTTTTCTAGCTAAACAACTAGAACAAATATAAAATTTGTGCTTGAGTATGGGAAGGTATCTCACCATTTTTTCCTACTCAATTATAGAATATACCCATAACTCAAGTGATTGTATCTATGACGACATAAATTTTCCATGTTTTTAGTCTTTATAACAAGGGATTGATGGCCATTATGTACCATATCAAGTTAGAACATTTTGTAGATGTTAGAAACTCAATCCACAATTTTGGAGCCTTTAGACTTGTTTTTTATTAGACAAAATTTATGACCATTTACCTGATCAAAGTGAACCTCTGGGTTATGATCAAGAAATTGATTTAAAGACAACAATTTCTTAGTGATTCCTAGAACATGTAGGATGTATATGAATGTTTAAGAATTGTTGCTAAAATTGAGAGAAATATAAACACAACCCAAAACAATGTATGATGTACCATCATCAAGAGAGATGTTTCACTCTAATGATGTTTGGTTCAAGGTGGGGAACCGATATTTCCTTTTATTCATTTCCCAAAATCCATGCACCAAACTAAATTTTGATGAAATATTTTCTCAAGTTTTTGAGTGGTAAATAGATGATCTTCATCTAAAGAATAATGGTATTCAGTAACATTCTCATGTTTTTATGGTTTGAAAGGTTTATTTTTCCATTTACATGGTTTTGGTTTCTTTTTTCTCTCTACCTATGATGAATTTTGTGAAATTGAATTCTTTTTGAATAAGCCCTATGTATATGCATTATACCAAAAATATTTTAATTTATGGCCTTCTATACCAAAAATTTGACAAAATTTATACTAATGTTAGGGTTTTTTATCATGTTGATGTTGTTGATTATGTTTCTTATAAAAAAAATTTTCAACCCTTTGTGGACTTTTTTTTCCTTCTAGTGTGACACAAGTGCATGTTCCTCATCTGATTCTTCTATATTTTACATGGATTATTCCTATTTCAACAAGTTAACCAATGTCTAAGATGTTGGTTTTTGATTTGTGACATTTATAATGGTGACATAAAATTTAATGTAGGGGGTAACACTCTAATGATAATTAGAACCAAAGAGACATTTTTCACTATCTCACTCAATGCTAGAAGTCATGCTCACAAAGTTGTAACATGGTGTAGGA